>CM062297.1:801965537-802512047 GCA_031216915.1 Pictodentalium vernedei
CGTTTTTGCATACTCATTCATCTTGAGTTGTTGTTGGGGTTTTTTGTGACTTGAAAATAGCCTTAATGATTTCAATAGTCAAATCCGATACTTCACCTGGAGGTGGTGAGATTGCATTAGCTTCGGATACAGATGTGTAGAGTTTTTATCTTTCATTTTTTTTTATCTCTTCTTTTTTTCTGGCCTACTGAGATAGTGGTGAAAGGCGTCTAACCGAATGTATGTAATATAATCGTACAAAGTTTACACTCATGTTGCAATATATTGGATGTTTTGTCGAATAAATTGCCAATCGGTGCTCGTGGCGCACGACGATTGGCAAGGTGAAGATGTGTTCTAAGTAAATTTAGTGGAGTGAAGATGTATAAATGGGAGTTCGTTGGCTGTGTGGTTAGAACATTGGATTTTAAACCACAAGAAAGACTTATATATTTATTTAAGGTCACATACCTACGCACAATGGCTAATCGTGACCGTGACAGGAAGCCGAAATACCCGGAGAGAACCACCGAGCAACGACGAGCAGCTGCTAGCTCCCCAACATCGTAGCTCGGCACTGCAGCACTGGCAGGGTTAGATTGGTCGAAGACATGCGCACCATCGACGTGCAGTACGCCTTAGTGCACGGCGTCAGCGTGCCCCCGTGCCCCAGGGGTGTCGTGTGGACAATCGGCCCTGCCCAAGGACACGACGCGGGAGTCCGAATCGATCGGTCAGACGGTCACCCATCCAAGGACTAACCGGGCTCGACGTTGCTTAACCTCGGTGATCTGCCGAGAAACGGTTACCGCGACGCCACCGCGCCCCACAAGAAAGACGGTTCGATCCTTACCAGCGCTAACTGCGTTGTGTCCTTGGGCCCAACACTTAATCCTGATTTCCCACCCGGACGCACGTTGACGTTGTGTACTAAGGCGTACTGCACGTCGCTTGTGCGCTTACCTTCCACTACTGCTAAGTCTGTTACCGCAGAGTTAATCAGTGGGAGAGTCTGACAGTTGCTCGCCGATGCTCGTTGGTTCTCTCCGAGAACTCAGACTTCATCCACCTGTAAAACTGCCGAACACGATGTGACCCTGGCTGACGGAAGATTTACGACCAAGCCAAAGTTCGAAATTCGATTAGGTTTTGAATCTTTTCACTGATTCGATTTGATTCGAACCTATATCCGTTAACCCTTTATCCAACTTAACGACCAAAACCGGCCAGCATTATTAACAAAAATCGCCAATTAATTTTCACTATTTTTTCATTTTATCTCTCAAAAACATAGGTTATGACCGCCTCCTTGGAATGAGCTCATCGAGCGCGTTTCATTGAGGGGTCATAACCTATGTTTTTGAGACAAAAAATGAAAAAAATTAGTTATTCAAGAATTTTGTTTGCATGTGTCGTCTACTTTTCGTCTTAGGTAAAGGGTTAATAGAAAGTTGAGTTTCGAAACTTTCGGTGCTGGCTGTTGGAAGCGTCATTAAACCCCAACAAACAAACAAACAGACGTATAAAAATTAACAATGCTATCCCTTGAAGGAAATAATCAAAACAAGATATTGCATCAGAGGTGTTGGCATACCTCCACATATGTCTAGTCGAGGAATGGGGTTGTGTCCGAACGGACAAAGGGGCGAACGAACGAGGTGAACCCAACGGTCGAAAGTGCTGCTTAGCTCCAGTAAATGAATCTTCTATATAAATGGAAAGTCTATAAATCCGTCGCGTGGATGGGACGTCCCCTATTGAGACAATTGGGTCCGATAGTAAATGAAGAAATGTGAAGTTAACAATCATTTGGCTTTTTAAAAATGTAATTTATTTTATAGCAGATGCTGGTTGTCTTCTAATTTTTTATCACACACTAAAAATCCATGAAATAATGGACATGTTTTTAAATCACCATTTATGGTCATTATTGTCGATAATCTCCTACTTATACGTAGCGCACGTGTCATGCCTGTGTTATATGCCATTCCCAATTTCTAACAGGGGACTTGTCACAAATGTCAATGTATACATGTATAGCGAAGGCACGATACCTTCGAGGAATATGAAAGAGAACTTAGAATTACGACAGATCTATTGCGGCCACGTTCAAGAGAAGCAATTAAAATGAGAACTAATGCCCTTGTGATCGAATAAGAGACGGGGGTTTTCTCGAAAATTCCATTCTAGTCTAAAGGCGTGTAAGAATGTGGGTCTTGGGCGAGAAGCTGGGGATGCCCCATGCTATAGGTTAGAGGAGGTGCCGCATCGGTTCGAAAGTATAGGCAGGCTGTAATGTAAGGGGGGGGGGGGGCACAGAGCTCGTATTCAGAGAAGGGATAGTCGCGGGCCAAGTCGGTGGCCATATATGGGTGCAGGATCAGAAATAGGGAGCACGAGCTTAGGGAGCTCACGAATATTGGCATTCGGGTAGTCAGTATTACCTGTTGTAGAAGGCAAGTCATACCTGGACAGAGAAGGCTTTGCCTGCATGAACATTAATCTGAGATAAATAGAGCGAAGCAGTTAACCTTCGAAGTAGCGGCTGTTAGATTAAAGGCATCCAGGAAAAGCACAAAACGTTCGTGGCCGTGCGACAATGGGTTAGTCGCCGTGCGACGGCAGTGGTAGAGTGACATTCCGTTACATGTTAGAATAAAGTGACCATACACTGGTGGCCGCGCGATGGCAGTGATAGAGTGAAGTTTCAGTTTCCAGTTCGCGAAAAGGCGACAGAGACGAACGACACTAAATTGAGCCGAGAAGATCGAACACCCCCGACAAGGAAGAAGCAATCAGCGATAAGTAAGAAGCAACCAACGACAACAGAGAACGCGGGCCCGCAAGTGACTCAAAAACTGTGTGGGTGGGGTGTGAGTGACATTTTGTTTTTCTTATTCATTGGATTTCATGTAAGTCACAAGTTATTATATTTTTCTGTATTAAAATTGTTATTTTCAGTGAACCCTTGTTGATTATGCATGTTAATGAAAAGTCTCTGACCCCTTCAGGATAAGAACCACCCCAACAAAAACGAAACAAGCGGGTTCGACACGGTGAGACATACGTTCACGCACGGATTCAGGCGACATTCCTTAAGTTTAGGCTGAAGACGCGGCGTGAATCTATTTCTCCCAGAAAAGACCACGCCCGGTTTCCGACAAACAGTCACAAATCATGATGCAAATCTGCTTCCAATTCTCCAGTGAATTCAGATCAGGATTCATGGTAGACCAAGCAAGGAATGGTAGTCAATGCAAAGCTCTGAATGAAAAATGCTAAAACCCAAGCCAAACGTATTCCTTGGTAATGCTCTCTTAGTAGAGGACGTTTGTTGGCCCATCTGGACCTCAATATGGCGTTTCTCAGGCCTGAACGTTCTCGTGCAGATTCGTCGATTTGGTAGCCACAGGCGTTTCAGAACATTACTTGAGATGAATGGCTGTCGACATAACAGCCCAAGAAGCACCCTGTTTTCACGTAGTGATTTCACAAGGGGGTGGGGGGTCGTTCTGACCGTGGACGGTCCGTAACCTCATTAGTTTGCATGCGTTTTCTCACCAAACGAATGGTGACTGTGCTATTGATGTGCAGTTGACGATCGATTGCTTTAAATGACAGACCGGTGGAATGCATGCCAACAATACCAATAATTTGCCATATTTGTGCATATGTCATCCTTCTTCATGTCATGGTGACAGATGGTGACTGAACATTGAAAATTAGGCACTATAAATACCCAATTCTGAGTCATGCACAAACTGTATTTTGGAAAATTCATGGGTTGCATTGTGCACGTGATTCTCGAGACCTGTTTGTGGGACACATTCAACCAAACACGTTCACAACCACTTGTTACATCAATATAATCATACATATAACCAGCACCAGACTTTCAATGAACAGTGGCATGTTATTATTCATTATATTTGGGATGTTTAACTTTTTTCTTCGTGTATAATTATTATAAATACTACCCATTATATTTTATTTGAGAGAGCACGAATACGTCTGTCAATGCGTTCTTTTACGCTCATCTATAGGAAGCATCGCGGTAAATATACAGAACCGCTCGTACGTTTGAATGGGTTAAGAATTATCGCACGAGATTGCTTTGTTCCAGGATATCACGAGAGCCGAAAGCACGAGTGATATCCTAGGCCAAAGCAATCGAGTGCGATAATTCTTAACCCATTCAAACGTATGTGCAGTTCTGAATTTATCACACACCTCCCATGTAACAACCACTCTACCCGACAGTTGAAATAAAAGCACTTTTCAACTGGATTATTGCCGAGTTTCCTTCGTTGCCAAGAAGACATCACTGTTAGTTGGTGGGGTACCAACCCTAATTTGCTTTTTAAGTTTTACGGCATTCAATTGGTCGAAACCAATTGACACAGATCATTGTCAAGGTCACGATGATCGAACTTTATATATTGACAAAACTGCGGGAAATAACACAACAAAACGTTTTTAATCAGCTAATAAGTTTAGTACACTCCATCATTATATAACCAGTTGTGGAATGTATTTGTCAAGGAAAAAGCAGTCAGAATGTTATTTTTATTTTGTAAATTTTTACTCGAATCTGATTGTTTAAATATCTCGGATAAACAAATCTAAATGAGGAACTTGGAATTTTCAAGCGATCTTGACTCCTGTGCATTCGACCAATGACTGACGTGATTTGTTTAGACGGGTTCCTTCTCCATTTATATTTGGAAACAAAATCGAACGTGTTTTGTATCACCACATGTGCGGTACAACTTTATTTTTATCGTACAGGCAGAACAATGGAAATAGACAGAACGCGACGTGTGTTTGAATCGGTGGATGTTTTACATAACGAGTTGGAATGGCGTAGTCATATTTCGCGAGAGCCGTATGCTCGAGCGAAATATGACTACGCCATTCCAACGAGTTTTGTAAAACATCCACCGATTCAAACACACGTCGCGTTCTGTGTTTATTACACATCCCATGCATTAAAATTAATTTAAATAAACAAATTTCAATTCCGATGTTTAAACCCAACGGCGAAGAGTCCGTTTGTTTTGACTGAAGCTGTACTGATCAAATGGATCGATAAAAAGTCAAAGCATCCTCTTGGGAACCAGTGTTTGTAGAAATTCGTATCGCTGTTTCTCTTCGGCTGGTGCCTATTCACTCCTAACTATTTGGTTGCGATTACTGTTTGTAAAAATATAAGTACAAATTTGTTCAGATTTGCAAAACAGCTGGGAGAAACATTTTTAAAGGAAGTTCGAAGCATGTCAAGATGGACGAAGATTTACCGAAATAAAGTTGATCAATTTAGATATAACGGGATCCACAAAACGAGACGGCCACGGGACTGGGTTAATGTTCTGGTTGGAAATTATTGGGTTTTTAAAAAATATTATCTCATTTTTGGTTAACTAATTTTTTGTGAACCGACTTTATTTTGCTTTGGATATTTTCATTTTCAGAATTCGCGACAGACGGTCGATAATTGTATAACGAAATTTGGAAACTTTCGAAGCGTAACAAATGACTGGATGAGAAAGGAACTCGTATGAACGGTGCTGGGAAAAAAGTTCCGTCTTGTTCATCACCCATTGAATACAGAATCATTTATGTCATAGCGGCTATTCCGTTAAATACAAGGGTTTAAAGTTGAATGGATGTGTAATAAATCCCATGTTTTACATTAATAGGTATGTGATAAAATAATATTCGTATACCCCGCAGTGAAGATATGGAAATTTTCACTTTCACCGCAATCGCTTTGGTGTGTCAATGTTATTCTTGCTCATAAATTATGAAATGATAAAATAACTGTTATTATTATAATTATATTAAATATACTATATATTAAAATCTGATATATTTATGAGGTATTCCAACGGAACTACATTTTATCACGGCAGACTATTAATGTAGAAAAGGGCAACATTCAGCTGTGGACTTTCGTGCTTCGCCTTGAATCCTATCAAGAGGAATATCACTGATTTTTATCGCTGAAAGCAAACAGCTTCTGAAATGCATAAGATAAAACAGAGGATTTGAAATTTATGTACCGACTTCACTAAAATCGACCTCATCGTCGGCTCAGACCGATTTTAGTGAACGAGGTTCAGAAATTTCATGTCAAATCGTGACGAATTTAAGATTCTTTTTATTATTTTTGCGAACAGCGCTGGACGGTTTACGTTAGGTAAAAGGTTATAACCGTTTTACTAACTTTAACTGGCAAGCGCTACTCGCAAAAATCGTCAAAGAAATTTTATTATTGTTTTCAACTTTTGCCTTGAAAACATAGCTTATGACCCCTTACTGGAACAAACAAGCAAGACGCTGTGGCGCGGATCAGGATCGAACCATCGATCTTTCGATTTAAAGTCCAATGCTCTAACTATTTAACCACCCCCTTTCATTCTGGGCATCAAAAATCACGTCAAATTTCATAACAAATCTCTAACACAAAATTCATCACAATTCCATGCCAAAAATAGAGGATCTCTATTGAGTGACGATTTGAGATGAATTTCGGATCCGAGTTCACTGAAATCGACCTGAGCCGAGGTCTATCGAGGCTCTGGTCGATTTTAGTGATTGGGGTACATCGAACTCTCAACGCTACGACGACATTGACGCTTGACGTCATGCTCGTATTAGACCTGTGATGAGCGATTTTTCCGTAATGAGCTATTTGGTGGTGATTACGTGATAAAAGAAAATTTATTTTCTATCCATCGATGTCTCTGTCACTCATGAAATAGTTTTCGGTATCCACTCAGAAACACTGGATATCCTCTATATATATCTCTTCCCCTGAATTGAAATTCGCTTCAAGGTTACTAAGGAAATAAAATTGTCATCCATGTATATATTCCGGGTGTGGTGGAAATTCACATACCGTTTCTTGAGTGCAACAAAGCGCTATCTCCAATGCTTTAGCACTGGAGATGTTGCCTGGTTGCACTCAAAGGACGACAAACTCTTGAATATATACGGATAACGGCTATTTATTCGATATTTGAAATAAATACGCCAAACGGAAAGATTTTGTCGTAAACACCTGAGAATCCGGGAATGAGCCGTGAGCCTTTCGGTTTGAAGTCCAATGCCGCAATCACTGAGCTAACGTGCTCCCACCTGACATATAAAAGGTGAGGACCATCTCTTAACTCACGGTATATTTTAACAGTATTTTTCATTAACCCTTTACCCAACGTAACGGCCAAAACCGGCCAGCGCTATTCTCAAAAATCGCCTATTAATTTTAATTATTTTTTTCATTTTTTGTCTCAAAAACATAGGTTATGACCCCTCATTGGAACGAGCTCGTCGTTATTCAAGAATTTTTTTTGCAAGTGTCGTCTGCTTTTCATGTTAGGTAAAGGGTTAAATTAAAAGCAGCCATGACTAGATTTTAGGAAAAATTCATCTAAATTTACCCGAAGAAATAATTCGTCAAAAAGTCCATTCAGTTTACGAGAGAGAAATTTAGATAAATGTGCCCAAATCATACTTATTTCAATGGCAAGAGATTTTGTGTACTGGGCAAGAATATTGATCAGCAGCATGCAAGGAGTTAAACGGCACCTCATGACAAAAATTATTCTTGGGTAATCCCAGCTAATATTTGTGAAGAACAAACTTAAACTATTAAATGAGTTTAAAAACATGTGCTGCTCTGACGAGAGTTGTGCGGTTGAAGGCAAGTGTACTATCAACGTGCAATGCGCATTAGTACACAACACCACCACATGGGCAGTCGATATTAAGTGTCTGCCCAAGGACGCAACGCAGCTACAGCTAGTCAGGATCGATTCGTCCACCTTTTGGTTTAAAACTCATTGCTCTAACCACTAAGCCACAGCGCCCTCCGTGTGTACCTGATAAAATCCCTGACACTCATTAGTGATGCTTCTCACGTGTTGTATATTTTTTTCGAAAAAAGCTTATAAATTCAGTGTCTATCCAGTACTGCCAATAAAACAGTCAAGCACATTCTGTTTTGCTGCGTTACAGCCAGTGCCAGGACGCAGAACCTATTCTGGACCAATCTGCACAATTGCATCTTTTGCTCAGGAGGTATTGGGCAATCACGATTTGAGTGATTTGGGTGGTGTTTGAAAGAAAAAGATTTGGGCGTTGGTAAAAAGCTTAACATTCCTGCAACTAAGTACCGGTATCTTTCTTCGAGGCACTCGGGAGGAAATGTGCCCGTAATTGCCCTATAGGACTTCGTATGGCGATATCCTGCATGCTCAACACTTAGGTACAATATCACGCAATTAGAAAACAGGTGATTCGGTATAATTCTGACGAGAGACTTAATGGACACATAGGTAATAAGGCAGAAGGCATACAGGGTTGGGACAAGAAAGTCAACAGGAATGAAAGGAAGCTGTTGGATTTCACAGATGAGCTCGCTCGGGAGATTCTGAACGGGGATACGAGGTGTAAGTTAAATGGACCTGGGAGAGAAATGACAGAAGGACAATGATCGACTATATTTTCACATATATCGATTTATGGAGGGAGGTGACAGAGGTAGAAGTGGATGATAGGGTAAAATGGAGTTGGATAGCGATCACACAGCTTGATTACAGTTACGATCAGGGGCAAAAAGAATCAAATGAAGCTTTGCGGAGGTTTGGGGCTCAGAAAGGACACTGACAACTGGGCGAAGATTGAAGAAAAATTGAAACGAAAGCTTGTGGATGTACATCTTGAGGCCAACATTCCGAAAACGGCAGATGCCATAGTTGTGAGCCTGGTGGTGGCAGAGAAGGAAAGTATACAAAAGATCAGGAAGCCAATACGGGAGCTTGGGCACAGAGTGAATGACGAAGAGAAAAGGCCATAAAGGGCAGAAAAGTCAAATGTGCTGCGTTCAGGTGTAGAAAACTTGAGGGGTGGAAAGCAACGAGACCATGATAGCAAAGGAAGAATACTAACATGCACGAAATAAAGTAAATACGACGACAATCGGAGAATGCGGAACTGCGATCTCATTAGGCGATAAGAATGACAGGTGGTTGTGTTCGAAAATATTTTGGAAATGGGTGAATAAAAGGAACAAAGGAAGTAATTCACAGAGTATTCAGTTGGAGGGCAGACGACCAAGGCAAGAGTAACCAAATCGCATCAGAACTAGTCAAGCACTAGGAAAAGGAGAGCGATGGGGCATGGGGAGCCCACCGGGGTGCCACAATGAGGTCGACGAAAATTTATCAAACTTCGTGTACAGAGAAATAAAAGTAGAGAAGGTCCGAAAAGTGGTCTCAAAATTAACCCTTTACCCAACGTAACGGCCAAAACCGGCCAGCGCTATTCTCAAAAATCGCCAATTAATTTTCAAAATATTTTCATTTTTTGTCTCAAAAACATAGGTTATGACCCCTCGTTGGAACGAGCTCGTCGAGCTCGTTCCAACAAGGGGTCATAACCTATGTTTTTGAGACAAAAAAAATGAAAAAAATTAGTTATTCAAGAATTTTTTTTGCAAGTGTCGTCTGCTTTTCATGTTAGGTAAAGGGTTAAAGCGGGAGGAATGGACGAAATTCCTAACGAGTTCCTAAAAATGTGGAGAGGAACTCTGAAAAAGCCTAACGGCCCAATTCAATTTAGCTATAGAAAAATAAGAGGTTCCAAAAGAATGAAAAGAAAGCAAGGTCACATTTACAAACAAAAAATGTGGGAAGGACGTATTGGATAATTATCGGGGGATCTCAGTAGCAACGTTGGAAACGTTTTCTGAAAGTACTCTATGGGAGTTTAAAGGAGATGATCGAAGAAAAGGGGGTTTTGGCAGAGATCCAGAATGGCTTCAGGAAGGGAAGGAGAGTCACTGACCATCTTTTCACGTTATCCCAAATGATACAATCGGCGAAAGCTAAAAAGAAAAAAATGTTTATGGCCTTTCTGGGTATTAAAAAGGCACATGATAGAGTATGGCGGGAGGGTGTGTGACGGAAGTTTGAGACCTTGGGCTTGGGTTTTCAGTTTGTTGGAATTCTGAAAGCATTATATGAAGATGTACAAAGTGAACCTATCCTCGGTGACATAACAACAAAACGTGTGTCCATGGAGATATGCCTAAAACAGGGGTATATACATTCGCCAATTCTTTTTGCACTGTACATCGAAGATTTGGGAGATGAACTCCTGCATAGCAACGAGTGGTGAAGCAGTTGGGGACCTGGGGATCCCATGGCTATTTTTCGCAGACGACATGGTACTACTATCACAAAGCGAAGGGGGGGGGGGGAGGGGGGGGGAGTTAGATAAAAGGCTGGCAATTGTTAGGAGATATGGGAAGAAATGGAGACTTGAACTAAATGAAAGCAAAAGCAAAGTTATACCCAAGGGTCGTAAAATGGAGCCTACTCAGAGGCAGAGGGTGGGGAAGGTCTGTATTCCGGAAGGTAGCAGCAAACTTCTGAGTGTAGGAGTGACAGGTGACTACGAGTAGGGCTGCACGGCATTTCGATAAACTGATATATACCGGTATTCAAACCAATATCGATTGAATACCGGTGTAATTACAGAAATATCGGTTTATCATCGTTATTTATTTACTTACAATTTAATTTTCAAGATGTCTTGAGTTTTTCAACTGTAGCTCAGAATGATTAATATATCGCTTTACCCAAGGAATCGTCCGCATGTTCCCGCGCAATATATAAATTCAATAGTTGAAAAAAAAATTTTCAAAAAATGTCAACAAAACTATATCATGTGACCCCTCATTGGAACGAGCTCAACGAGCTCGTTCCAATAAGGGGTCTCATGACATTGTTTTGAAGAAATTTTTCGAAAAATTTGATTTAAAATAATAAATTTTGATATCGTCTGCGTTGTGTAAGGGAACCGCATCATCAAGGCATGCTGATTCGTTCGAACTGTGATGCCTCAAGTGTCGATTGTGGTACTTAAGTTCAGATATCTGAACAGTTTTTCGATATACCGATATACCGCGGTATTTTTTTGAATACCGATACCGGTATTCTGTTTTGAATATCGTGCAGCTCTAACTACGAGTATTTGGGGATAAATATAAACATTACGGGAAGAGACACTTACAGAAACCACAAGAATACATGAACTATGAACGGGAAGCGAATCCATATTCAAATGAAACTGATAGGTAGAACAGATGCAATAAGGTTTTCGAGGGGAAACCATTTGGGAAATGGTATGGGGGCGGGGCGGGGGGTGATACCTCTAAACCAAACGGCTTTAAGAGCTTGAAAACCCTGCAGAACGATGCAGGTCGATGGAAACAGGGTCGAGTAATACCACAGCACAAGAAGCAATTGGGTGAGCTTGGGTGGTTGAGGATCAAGGACAGGATAGATACAATAAGACTCTGTTATCTTAACTATTGGGTAAATCTCCATGACGGCCGATGGTGTAACTGTAAACTAATGTTCCAGAATATTTGGAATTCAAACACAAAGATAGGGTGGATGGACAAAGTAAGGGAGTTAATGGCGAACTTCTCAATAGAGAACTCGCAATTAGAACTAGGGACAACCGAGGGCAAAAATATAGTCAGAGAAAGATTCATGGAGGATTGTAACATTAACTGGCGAGAGGGGGTCAAATCAAAGAAGTCTTTGAGTGGCTTATGTGATAAAGAGAGGCCAGGTTATCAGGAGTACCTTGTTGGCACTTTTCGTTGATCACTGCATTTAAAGCTGAGGTCGCGATCGCTTAGGGGAAAATGGGAAAGACAGTGGAAAGGGGTGCCAAGTGTGTAATTTAGGCGTAGTGGAGACCCTGGAACACATTCTATTAAAATGTCAAAAAGACCAGTTTAACAGAATAAGATTCACTGGAAGTATAATGGGGAAGTGGGATGGGAGAATGGACATGTGGTTAGTGGTTGACAGAAAGGAGAGGGTTACTATGCTTTTCGAAGAGATTTGGAAGAATGCGGTACGGAATGTCTTCAAGCAATTCGTCTCCGAGTGTTGGGAGGAGAGAGGAGGCGTGGGGATAGGGTGGCATTTGGGAGCACAGAGGTAATCAAGGTCTTCTCACCTGAGAACCGCGACAGATCAGCGGTCCGTCAAAGTCGTTTTATTATTAATAATGGGCTCATTTTGGACGCTCTATTGACAGACCCCATTTTGTTCTTGCTTCTGCTGTGATGAGACATTACTTTGCCACTATTTAAGCCATTACGGGTGTTCTATCGATTGATAGTCGAGAGTATATTTCAGAATGGCTAATTTTCAATACATTTTTGAATTTTTAAAAGAGTTGGACATAAAAAAAATGAATTCGATAATTTTTGTAACAAAATTATTGAACAAATCTGCGAAAATTCAAATCGCTTGGAAAGGAGATATTGGTCAATAAATAATCGGGCAGTTTTGGGCGGTTTTTGACAGAACAAATATTTTGTTGTTAGTGAAAAGCTCATCAGTCCTATAAATCAGGCTTAATATCGGTCATCTTCGCTAGGTTTCTGAGCTACGGAGGTCATGAATTATCTTTATCAAACTTTTGTGACTGAGCACGGCTAAAGACTGCATAGAAATTTTTTCTCCAGAGGCGCGTGAGTTAACGCGGCTGTTGAAAGATTGGTATTCTCTTTAACATCATAGACTCGATTACAATTAGCCCAGTTGGTGATGAAAATGTGATAATGGCATCTCTCACGGCCAAATCTTAGACGCAAATCCATAGGGGAAATTAGGTGAGATATTGAGCCAGTAATGATATTTTAATCAACCCCCAAAAAATGATGTGACGCAGTTGCATCGTCGATTTGAAGCGGCAACCAAGAATGTACTGCGTACCGTGTGACCTAAAAACTCATGTGAACGATAATACAGAAGTAGACGAACATAAGTTTCCTGTGTTCCGCGGCGTGGAAGGAAGTGAAAGGTTTTTTCTACGGGTGGTACGCCCAAGGTATGTGGGCCCCTTGCGACCCTTCATTTTGTTTTTCTTTGTCTGGTGGGCAAAGGCACCGGAAGCGGTCGAGAGCAAGGGGCAAGGCTATCATAAAGGGCACTAGGTTCTGGATATGAGTTAAGACTTTGGTGTTATAACATGTCACAAATTCTGATATGACACTCAGTCGTATTGACATTATATAAAGCTTCACAACCTTTGGTGATTATCAAAATTGTGTGCACTAACCAGTCTACTGAGTGCAAAAGGCACCATCGGCAATGCTTTAGAATTACAGATGGCGCCTTGTTGCACTCAAGGGACGACATTTTGTTCATGAGAGTTTCTCTGTTACAGTTCTTCGAAAGTAAAGTCATTTCCACTAGTGAGAAAAATGGTTTGCGCTGCCCCTTGCACCGACACCCTCGCGGGTTGATAGATATCCAGTTGGGCGGAGGAGGCCAAGAAGCGAACCCGGAGATAACCAGCTGTCAGAGTTTCTAGCGTACTAAACGCGGGTTCAAGTTAAGCTTGAGTCCCAGGCAAATTGGTTGAAGGCACAACGTATCACTGCACTCCCATTTGAGCAATCGAGGGTTATGCATCTTGCTCAAGGACACAACGCAAGAGGTGCGGGTTAGAACCGAACCACTGATCTCTATACAACTGGGTTGCTGAAATGTCTGCGAAAAATGTCGAAACTCAAACTCCCCACCACAAGATGGCGTCAAGTCAGTCACGCGATACTCCTCCCAATCCAAGACGTTTGATGACGTGAAGGCTGTTACACTGTGACATGGCGAATGAATTCTGTTTCAACAAAAATCAGTAAAAGAAGGTTAAAGAATATCTTGAAAATTACATTTTTTAGACAGTACTCTCTTTCAAATAGCTTTGGATAGGTAAAGGGTTACAGGAAACACAATCTTTTATTCAAATAACTTGTCATATCTTAAATGATATCATAACTGACTGGTCACCTCTACATAATAGTAAACAAAATAAACAAAAATTTCCATGTTTTCCAAACACCTGTCATCAATCAGTATTTCTGATAAGAAACTGAGAGCAATTTTAACATTATTATAGCTGGAAAACTTCTTTAAAGTACAAGTCAAAATAAGTTGTACACTATGTATCTTTCTCTTCCTACACTGATAAGACCAGAAGCTGATATCATTTTCTGGAAAGCTCTCAACTGATAACTTCCAGAAAATGATGTCAGATTCTGAGCTTATCACTGCAGGAGCAGCAGTATACTTTGTCTATTGTGGTTATGCTACAACTTATTTTGACCTGTACTGTATACACAATATTTTGTGGTTTTTCCCAGTTGTCAACCAGCCCTTACCAGATTCTCACAAAACGAGTATTTTGCTGACAGTACCGATCTTCATGCAGCCAGGAAAGGCATTGGGTTAAGCATTAGAATATAGCCTCTGGCGTCCACATATTTCAATTCTCCTTTTGACCATTCCTGTCAAGTTTTGGTTCACATCGGCTCAGTAGTTCCAGAGAAGAAGAGGAAAATGTGATTTCCCATGGGGTTTCTTTGGTAACTATAAACCGCAATTGCGGCCATGTTTGCAACCTGATCAACATTAAATGAAGATCGATGGTATAGGGTATCCCAGTCATTAAGCATTTGAAGTTTCAAAACATTTGGCTTTGCAGTTTCAGAGGAGAATATTTTTGAAAATCCACCTATCAGAATCAAAGAATGCCTCTGGCGGTCACATTTTTCATCCGACGGGAACAAAATGAGGATCGTTTGTTGAGGACCCCGATAGACCATTCCTGCCAAGTTTCATTCACTCAGTAGTTCCAGAGAAGATGAAAGTGTGATTTCTCATAGTGTTTCTATAGTAACTATAAGCCGCAATTGCGGCCATGTTTGCAACCCGATCAACATTAAATGAGGATCGTTGGTAGAGAGTGTCCCAGTCATCAACCATGCAAAGTTTCAAAACATTTGGCCTTGTGGTTTCAGGGGAAAATATATTTCAAAATCGACCAATCAGAATCAAAGTGTGTACAAAACAGGAATGTGTGTCGACAAAAGATGTGTAAAAAACAAAAATTTCATTTTCCTTCACCATTGTTTACATCCTCTGATAAGATATAATCGAATTAAAACACGCAATATCGGCAACGAAACGGGGGTGGGGTGGGGTGGGGTGGGGTGGAGGTGGGGCTCTCACTTTTTCAGATCATATATCTACCCCCCCCCCCCCCCCCCACACACACACACACACGCACACACTTTTCATGAATACAAAACTTACCCATGGTGGTTTTTTAACACTTTACCCAACGTAACGGCCAAAACCGGCCAGCGCTATTCTCAAAAATCGCCAATTAATTTTCATTATTTTTTTCATTTTTTGTCTCAAAAACATAGGTTATGACCCCTCGTTGGAACGAGCTCGTCGAGCTCGTTCCAACGAGGGGTCATAACCTATGTTTTTGAGACAAAAAATGAAAAAAATTAGTTATTCAAGAATTATTTTTGCAAGTGTCGTCTGCTTTTCATGTTAGGTAAAGGGTTAATCAACATTTATTTATTTATCGTTAAATAGCAAGTGCAGTGATAGACAGTTTTCAACAAATTACTTAATAACAAAAAATTCACTTTTTTGCCTCAAAAACATAGCTGATGGCCTCCTCATTTGAACGAGCTCAACAAACACAATCCAATGAAGGGTCATAAGTTATTTTTTGGCGAAAATGTTGAAAAAAAAATAAATAGTACCCCTACCCTTTCTTTTTAGCTCCGTTTCTTCAGTGTCGTAATCGAAGTAGCAGATATGTATATTACAAACAGTTTACATGATTCATGAAAATATATTTTCGTGAACTCAGTGAACCAATACTTTCGAACGTTTAAAAGCATGAATAGGTGCGTTTATAGATAAATGATTTACCAAATGTCCAACGTTGCGTCATAAACGAATTAACCCTTTACCTAACAAATCGACCGTATCCATTCGCATAATTTACATGCTGAGCAGTTGAAAAAAAAAATTCACATCACATTTATTTATTTAACAATACTTTTGACAGCCAGGGTCACCTCATGTCGGACAGTTTTACAGGTGGAGGAAGCTGAAGTACCCGGAGAGAACTGCCAGACTCCCCAACGTATAACTCCACACAAGCAGGGTTAGCATTGGTTGAAGACAGGTGCCCCATCGACGTACAGTACGTCTTAGTACACAACGCCACAGTGCCCCCACGTGGACAATAGGGATTAAGTGCAACTGAGCCACCTTGCTCCCATATTTTTCACAAAAATTTCAAAACTATATCATGTGACCTCTCATTGGAACGAGCTTGTTGAACTCGTTCCAATGAGGGGGTTACATGATATGGTTTTGTTGAATTTTTAGAAACAAATTTAAAAAAATAACTTAAATAATAAAAAAAAAAATTGATATTGTGTTGGTTGGGTAACAGGTTAAATAATTCACATTTGCGCGTGTCAAAATTTAACCAGGAACCCTTCATTACAGTGCAGTTAAGTTTGAATATAAACTTAAAATTAACCAAAATGAAATAAATATCTTTTTTCTGCATTCATAATGTATCATGTTGGCATGGCATCGCCATTCGATAGAGATCCATTGAGACTTATGCAAGGGCGGACTGGATCAAATAATGTTACCGAGAAATGCAGCAGGCGGGACCCCGGACCCGGAAAAAATTTTGATTTTTCGAACTGAAAGAACACTGCTTCCCTGCACTTGAGCGATCAATCCGGGGGGAGGGGGGGGGGGGCTGTACCCTTCGAGCCGGCCATAGTTTGACCCAATGGGAGAACATTTCGATTTTTCAAACCAACAGAACGCTGTTTTCTAGCATCTGAGCGATCAATCGCAGAATAGACTGCTGGTATAACGAATTGTCCCCTATGTGGACTGCCAATAGAATCCATAACCACGACTTAACAATATTAAGAGCTGACAAACCAAAAAGCCGCAATCAACTGATCATAACAAGGTGTCATCCCAACAAGACGAACCGCAACAAGACGAATGGTTAAAATATCCCAACAAGACGATCCCAACAAGACGAATCCAACACGATGAAAACACTTTTTTTTATTTGTTATAGGAGAAATTAATTTTTAAAAAAATAGTTTAAAAAGTGAATATTTACGCCATTTGAAGTATTTTGGGGTGGTTGTTTTACAAGTTTCAGTAGTTGCTGAGAAGTTTTTTTTTTTTTTTCATCACTGGACCTCCCACATTCACTGTTTAACCCTTTACCCAACGCAGACGATATCAAAATCTATTATTTTAAATATCATGTTTTTAAATTTTTCAAAAAATTTCAACAAAACCATATCATGTGACCCCTCGTTGGAACGAGCTCGTTCCAACGAGAAGTCACATGATATGGTTTTGTTGAAATTTTTTGAAAAAATAATATTTTTTCAAATGCTGAATTTTCATATTACGCGGGCGGATGCGGGAGATTCGTTAGGTAAAGGGTTAACTTCATAAGAGGAGAGAATAATTCGCAGTTCAAAAACGAACCTTCCCACACCCTACCGTTGACGAATGGAAAGTTTTCGCAATTTGATAATCATAAATAATGTGGAAATAGAAAAAAGGGTTAAATTGTTATATTATATGGTACAAGATGTAAACTCCTTTATGTTTTGTTACTCTACTGTTATTTTTTAGTTGGGATTCGTCTTGTTGGAATGACCAATTTCGATATTCGTCTTGTTGGGATTCGTCTTGTTGGAATGACCAATTTCGATATTCGTCTTGTTGGGATTCGTCTTGTTGGGATTCGTCTTGTTGGGCAATAAACCCATAACAATGGTACTCCGAGTTCCATTCATCAGCGTCAACAGCGGGTGAGGAAGTTCCTTCAACGTGAATGAATTTATTTATTTATTTATTTAATTTATTATTTATTTATTTATTTATTTATATTGGTATTTAAGGTTACATATTTCTACACAATGGCCACAACGGCTAATCGTGACCGCAACATGGATATAAAGTCATGTTAAGTCAACTGTTTATACCCCATGTTGCCCATTTTAGCGGCCTTCAATCCCAAGCATTGGTGACTGGGTCCTATTTTACAAGTAAAACAGAGATTGTTTACCACAGCTTATTCCAGCGGACAATGATGTTTCTAATCTAATTCAATTCAGTTCACAAGGTCGCTCAAGGGGTAGGAGTAGTTTACGAGAAAAAACTAGGGAATTATA
Organism: Pictodentalium vernedei; assembly: GCA_031216915.1. Classification (NCBI taxonomy): domain Eukaryota; kingdom Metazoa; phylum Mollusca; class Scaphopoda; order Dentaliida; family Dentaliidae; genus Pictodentalium; species Pictodentalium vernedei. The sequence goes on from CM062297.1 coordinate 801,983,650, forward strand.
TTTAAATCTGGATATTTTGACAACAGTGTGCAGAGGGTTAAGGAGTCATCAAGCTATATTCCGGTGGCGAAAAATTGAAATAAATTATGACTAACCGTTAATTAGTATACTATTTTCAGATCTGTTGGGCATTGTTGGCCAAAATATTGAGGGGGATGAAGACACCCCACATAGAAGTTATGGTGGGTAACGAGTTAACCACCCCAAGTTCAAAACATGGAAGCTGCCAACCCTCTCACAGCCACACAAACACAGTCCTCACGGCATAACCCGCTCTGCATTACCGAGTCTGGCTCTTTCCATTCTGGGAACTCTACTACAAAACTCGCCATGTTACAAATAGATAGCGAAAGGAATGTTTACAACCACGACGGATCAAAACACATACTGTGAACTGTAGGCACTAAGTTATTGTAATGCCCCATAAAGGTAGTGAAATTAAAAATAGAAGTTCAAAGTTGCAAATTTGAGTTGCAATATCCCAGGCGCGTTTCCTGTTCGATGTTAAACAGTAAACATAGTATAAGGTTAAGTGTTTTGTTTATTTTCACACGTGAAATTGAATAATGTTTAACCACCGTGTTTCCTGATAGCTAGGGACGCGATAAGTTTTGATATCAATCCACAGGCAAATCACCAAATCATGGTAGCTTTACTAGTTCTTATGAATCAGACGAAAATTCTAGAATATATTTAGAGTGACGTTCCGATACAATGGCATCGAGAATTCAAGTGTCTGAGATCAAAACTAAGAAATCGGCCCACCGTTCATGTACACACGCATTGCTCGAATATTTTATTGGTTTCAGGATTGTAATCTGCCCTTAGGCAAACAATTTTTAAAAAAAGGTTTTGGTTCTAAGACAATCCCTCACTGAAATTAAACCTCCTCGTTGAATGTTTTTATTTGCTTACAGTATCTTCCCAAATTAGTATGAAATTGGGAGACTTTAAGTTTTGATTGGTTTTTATTTATTTGCCCATGTTAAAATAATTCAAAGATTATGTGGATTCTATTAATTTTTCGAAAAAGGTGCATAAATATAATAAATAAAATTTAATCCAAAGGTATAAGATATTTCGTTTTAAACGGTAGAGTGCTAAATTGTTCCTAGTTGCCAAAATTTGTCTTTGCCTTGTTATAATTTATGGGAGAGTGCCTGTTGGCACTCTCCCATAAATTGTAACAAGGCAAATCCTTACTGATATTATTATTATTTACTGGTGTTTAAGGGCACATATTTTTGCACAATGGCTAATCATGACCACAACATGAATATTTATTTATTTATTTATTTATTGGTGTTTAAGGTCACATATTTCTGTCTGCACAATGGCTAACCATGACCGTGACAGTTTTACGGGTGGAGGAAGCCGCAGTACCCGGAGAGAACCACCGAGCAACGGCGAGCAACTGTCAGCTCCCCAACATACCAACTCCACACGAGCAGGGTTAGCATTGGTTGAAGACACGTGCACCATCGACGTGCAGCACGCCTTAGTACACAACATCACCGTGCCCCCACGTGGGCAATGGGGGTGAAGTGTCTTGCCCAAGGACACAACACGGTTGCCGCAGGTGGGATTCGAACCGAGGACCTCTCGGCTTGCAGCCTGCACCTCTACCAACTGAGCCGCCGCGTACCCGACCACAACATGAGTATCAACACAAGACCAGAGGTGAGCGTTAATAAGCCATGTTGCCCATCTTAGAGAGGGTTTGCACCTCCCAAGCATTGGTGACTGGGTCCTATTTTACCAGTAAAACAGGGCCTGTTTACCGCAGTGAACAGGCACTGCTTCACTTCACGGGATTCCCGCGGGGAAATCCTTACTGATGAAATAGTTCACTTCAAAGATAAAGTGAACCATATCCACAGAATATAGAACCTTTAAGTTATGGTATCTGTATCTGCATATAACAATGAAACCTGATTATGGGCTTCCAAGCACTCAACCAGTGGAAAAAAAAACAGAAATATAAATAAAAAAACTGATTTGAAAAATTAATTGCCCGAGCCCCAAATGTATTTTTTTATTTGGCCTTAGCTAATAACAGTGCGTCGAAGTACCCGAGTACAAACAGGAAACACGTCAGTGTGTTTTGAATTCATTACCCAAAAGGGTATTGTATTCAAGAGGACGTTAAGAACACTTCAGTGTCATCGACATGTAACTTATAATTTCCGACATAGACTACCTGCTTCGCCGATATTTCAATTCTCAAATCATAAGAGGTCATTCTCGTAAAGTCAACTTACACATTACCGTGAGATCTTACCTCACTTCCTCAAATATTTGAGGACCTAAATGGACCGTTCCAATCACTAGGTTTTCAGGAGACATTACACTGATCTTGACACCGCAACATTTTTTTCTTTGAAATTAGGACTTGATCAGACAGAGCACAACTTTCGGTGCAACGCTTACAAATTGTGTATACCCTGGCTCCATACAAACTAAGCTGATTTCCTGTGGGATCTAGATAGCCCATGAGCTTTTGACCTGCGAAAGTATCCTTTCCAGCCATGAGAAGCTTCGCGATTCGACTCTATTCGAGTCGCGCTGATTAGGTGATTAGGTCTAAATGTTCCTCCGTTCGTGAGACCTGGGGCAAATATTATAAAACTTTTACAATTATATTTTCTAGAATTGTATTTTCTACATATTAATATAACTGACTAAAATGAATCATTATCATTTTAAAATATATGGCAATTTGCCAGCTGGCAAATTGCCAGATCTTTGAAAATGCCATTGGTTCATTTCAAATCACTTAAAGTCATAACTAGAAAATACAATTCTAGAAAATACAATTGTTTTATAGTATTGACCCTTGAAGAGAGAACAGATCTAGAAGGTGCCGCTTCCGACACTACTTTGATTCCCTTCTTGAATATTCTGCTTTTTGACTGCTTTGCTCAAACAGACGAGTCGCCATTGCCTTCACTATTTGGGTGGGGACTGACAATATTTACCACTGTATGAAGAAAAGAATTGAGATGCGATTCGAGATTCGATCAGATTCGCTATGTTCTGCTTGATTAGATTCAGGCTTCGATTCGACCCGAAATTTGATATTCGCAGGGCATAAGTCTCCAATACGCTACTTATGGAAAATACATTGAGACACAAAATAACGTGATGGCTAGTCTTACTTCGAAAAAGCCGGACCATGACCCAAGAAAGTAAACTTCAGCCCCTCCACGTTTTTTGCCGGGCCATGTTTTTTGTATGCATATATTTTAACACAACCAATGACTGGTAAAACAAGGGGCGTATCCAGAGCCTCCCCCATATTTTCGCCAGCTATGTTTCTCTCGTACTGGTTCAGTTTCGATGGATTTCGTATCATCTTTTGCCTTTTGCAGTAAGTGGCAGCAAACGCTAAAATGTATACAGTTTGTTAAAAATCGGTTAACTGAAGTAGATCGTAATCTTACAGACAAACAACTACCAAATTCACCCCAGACAAGATAATCCACAGACAGTATAATTGTAGTTTACGTCAGGTAAAGCATACAGGTGAGGTCTATTTATCAGCTTTAGTCGTTAAGACCAAAGCTGATAAATAGACCTCACCTGTATGCTTTACCGACGTTTTTAACGGTTCTCAAAGTGTGAAATCTTCAAATACATCTTCCAAAAAATCCCAAAATAATTGCACAGATGCATGGAAATGGGAGTTTTGGGACCCTGGAATTTATAAGTTTCGTACCACGGGCCGAACCATAGCCGTCCCGTCATACCGACGGCCATACATCGCCCGATCCAGCCCCCACCCCCACACACACTTTGAAAATCGTTCCAACGTCCCTGCTTAAGGGTCTAGTTCCATTGTGGGTGAGGTTTTTTTTAGCTTACATGCATGTGTAGAACACGTGTTTCAACATACAGGCCTTTGGAGATCTTACTGATCGAACTTACAGTTCGTCCCCTGAATTTCAATGTGTTCTGTGAGCCAATAGGCACACAGAACGGTGTCTTCCCACTAGACCACTCCCCTTTAGACCAATTCCCTTTAGGCCAATTCCCCAAAGACCAATTCCCCTTAGACCAATTACATACTGTTATTGAATAAGGGTTGATTAAGGATAATTAAGAAAACATTTATTTACTGATAAGCACTTTATTTGATGAAAAAAATATTTATACGCATAACATACAAAAAAATATAGGTTTATAACATTTCAGTTTATAAAATATCAACAAGCCAGAAAATAAGCAGACTATCATCTGAAAAACGAGGTCCCCAGAGGGTAAATTTGGTGATGCTACCCTGCACAGCAGGGTAGCATCACTAAATTTACCCTCTGTGAACCTCAATCTGAATTAAGGTCTCCAACGTAAACAGAAAGAGGTACCCGGAGGATAAACTGACCCACTGTATGGGATAGCATCAGCAAATTCCCCCTCTGGGGACCCCATTCTGCAAATGACAGACTGCTTATTTTCAGGCTTGAATATCAATAACATTAAATACATTTATAAATATTTATAAATATATTAAATTATTGATATAGAATTATTTTAAAAGTACAACACATCAGTTGGTCTAAGGGGAATTGGTCTTTTGGGAATTGGCCTCGTGGGAATTGGTCTAAAGGGAACTGGTCTAGTGGGAATGAACCCACAGAACACATTAGAACTCAGGGAATGAGTTCCTTGACAGTGATTTCTAGGGCAGTATTAGCTTTCTGCAAAGGCAGCCAAGATTTCACTAGAATTCACTGCAAAGTCGGGGCGTTTCCTGATTATAAGGAGGCACAGAATAAGAAGAACTCTCCAAGCCTTTAACCCTTTACCCAACGTAACGGTCAAAACCGGCCAGCGCTATTCTCAAAAATCGTCAATTAATTTTTATTATTTTTTCATTTTTTTGTCTCAAAAACATAGGTTATGACACCTCATTGGAACGAGCTCGTCGAGCTCGTTCCAATGAGGGGTCATAACCTATGTTTTTGAGACAAAAAATGAAAAAAATTAGTTATTCAATCATTTTTTGGCAAGTGTCGTCTGCTTTTCATGTTAGGTAAAGGGTTAAGGGTACTTTCAGAATCAATGACATGAATCAAATGAACATTTTGAGAGAATGAAATTTAATCCTCATTGTTTTCCTTGCGAGAAGTGATTCTGATTCTGGGATGAATTTTGAGCCCTGTAGTAACTGTATTTTGAATATTTTATGCCTTATGTCGGTGTTTTTTTATTTCTTCTAGTTCAGAAAGTGCAATGCAGCTAATAATTTTATAGCTCATTAATAGTAAGGCAGTGCCAGACAGTTTGGAAGTGATTCCCAACAAATCCAATATTACAGCCAAATGAGACAGTACGAGACATTTTCGTCTTTGGCCAGCTGCCAGTCTCTTTTATTATCCCTTTCACCTGCTCATTTCAGGGAACAAGGAAGTACATGCTTTTTATTTAATGCTCAGGCATCAATTCACGCTGAAAAATTAAGTCATATTCCCCTGTCGGTCGGCAAAACGAAATATCAAAATGATATTTAGAAATCGATATTTCATCGTAGGTTCGGATGACGAATCACATGTACTTTAAACGAGTCAGCACATCAGTAATGAATTCCAGAGTCCCAAATACAAACGAATTCGGATAATTGATAGTGACAGTGACTAAATCAATTCATTAAATCAGCGGTTTCAAAGTTTGACTTTCTCATTCACCTTCCAGCGAAAAGCCGAAATCACTTTCAAATTTCTTCAGTTCAACTTCACACGTCTTCAGTGCATTGAGTTCAAAAAAAATAAAATGACGTGTCTTGTTATTGAAAATAAGAAAGTGGTGTTTTTTGTTATTGTTCTATTTCTTCGAAACACATTGCGATTATTTCAATTCGCCAGCCTTGGTAAATCGTAAAGTTAGGGGAGAAATAAGACGGGACTACTTTTTGTGCGGATATTCACACATTCCAATGGTTGGAGTTTGGTTGTTGTAATTTTTGTATGGACGCCGGTTCGGCACATAAATTTTGCGCCTTAATGGCAAATAAAGGCCACAAATTGGAGAGTTTGTAGTCGTAGAGCATTAAATAAAAAGAAAATTCACGAAAATTTGATGAATACCGAAAATATCTCGTGAGTGGCTACAAAGAAATATGAGGATCTTCACGAGCGACGCATTTTCGTGAATATCCTCTATATATACAAATCAGGCGATCGGATTTCAAAAACTAAGTCACAGCTGACCTGTCGGCTATATCTCTTCCACGGAATCTTTCTGAACCCCGAGAAAAACCACAGAATGATTTCCTATGCTCCCTAGAACACCATACCCTGAAGCGCTGGCTTAACTGGTAGAGTGCTAGAAGCCACTATCAGGGCTTTAATATGAAGAGCAGGTACCCCAGCCCAAAGGTGTCATATTCTGTGGATGTGCTTCATATTATCTTAGAAGTGAAATTAATTTGTCTTCATGGGTTTGCCTTGTTACAATTTATGGGAGAGTGCCTGTTGGCACTCTCCCAAAAAATGTAACAAGGCAAAGACATGTGAACAAATTTTGATGACCAAAAATAACTTAGCACTCTACCAGTTATTGACTTGCAGTTAGTCTGTCGAACAAAAAAAAATTCCCTCAGATCACTCCAGATTTACAAATCCTGAGCGGATGAATGAAATTCTATATACTCCTTTTTTATGCTTGTTCTCAAAATCATTTCAAAACACTCGTTAAACTGTTCTAAACGTGCTATTTAAACAATAAACGCGATTACGGGGCCGGGCGTTAAAGACTGACCGGGAAAATCCCCCCCCCCCCCCCACACACACACACACACACCTACACTCACCAGTTTGAGAATTTAGGAGAAAACATTTTCGTGTGATATTATTTTGTGACAATAATTAAGTTACAGTTGTCTCCTAAACTTATAACCTACCGCAAATATAGAGTCGGAATCGGCCTGATAGGCACATCAATTGCCGGACCAAACTCCTAGAATGTTTATCTTACTCGCTATCCTTGGTCGGTAGCTCGGCAAGTTTTACATAGAGTACAGAAAGAGAGAAATTGCCGAAAAAACCTTTACGGGCTGGTGTTTAATACATGCGTATAAATCGAATTTTGAACATCAAGAACAAGTATAATTTCAGCTGAATGACCCCTGGGTGTAACTGAGTTTATCCAGTGGCAACTGCTTATGCTTTTAAATAATATTACAAAGGTACCTTTTTTTGGTTACAGTGTTTAGATGAAATTAGGACCCTAGGAATCTCACATTTCCGGTTGTATCGAATCAGGCAGAATATTTTAGAGTCTGAAATCTCACTCATGTTGTTGATATTGCACCTTATATTCTAACAACCGTAAATATTGCCAGTCTTCACTCAAGTTTTTTTTGACATGGCGACTCGTCTCTTCGTGCAAATCTAGTGATGCACGATATTCAAAACAGAATACCGGTATCGGTATTCAAGAAAATACCGCGGTATACCGGTGTATCGAAAACTATTCAGATATCTGAACATAAGTAACACAATCTAGACTTGAGGCATCACAGTCAGAACGAATCAGCATGCACTGATGATGCGGTTCGAAAAACCTCTACCCAACGCAGACGATATCAAAATTTATTATTTTAAATATTAGTTTATCAAATTTTTCCCAAAAGTTTTACAAAACAATATCATGTGACCCCTCATTGGAACGAGCTCAAGGAGCTCGTTCCAATGAGGGGTCACACGATATAGTTTTGTTGAAATTTTTGAAAATTATTTTTTCAACTGCTGAAATTGTACATTACGTGGGCACATGCGGACGATTCCTTGGGTAAAGCGATAATATTATTCATTCGGAGCTATAGTTAAAAAACTCAAGACGTCTTGAAAATTAAATTGTGGGTAAATAAATAATGATGATAAACCGATATTTTTTTAATTACACCGGTATTCAATCGATATTGGTTTGAATACAGGTATATATCGGTTTATCGATATACCGTGCAGGCCTATACAAATCATTAAAAAATGGAAAAATTCCAGCACGGACTCAGAATAGTTGCGGAAGTGGGACCTCCTTGAATCCCTTGAACTCTCCTTCTATCACCAGGTCTCCTTTTCGGGAGACCTTGTGAAAGAAGAAGAGTTGAAGACGAAACACTTCGCTGGGTTTTTGAGATCATTTCGACGAATTGAAAATTTCCAGATTGGTGCTGTTGAAATCGAATCAAATCGTCGGGTCGTTTTCAAATCCAATCGACTTTCGAAGCATCACGAGTCCCAAGGTGAACTCAATCATCTGTATCGACCTAAGAAGCAGAGGTTAACAATAACGCCGTACTGTGACCAAAATGCTGTACTTCGAAGACCTTTTTCTCGGTCTCTTAAGAAAACTTGCTCCTCCCCCTCACCACCCATTGTCAGCCCTTTCCGTTAGACCCGTCAGATATTGTTTTTGATGCAAAATGATTTGTTTTGGATTTCACAGTTCCTTCATTTCAGACACATTTATTACGTTTGAAACTGCCATTTTGCAGGTCTATCTGACTTTCGCCAGACTTTGTCACTGGATTCCCCCATGGACCTTTAACTCGCCAGCCAATATTCCTATCCACGGCAAAGTTGCAATTGTTTTCTGACTGACGAGTACCAGGAAGTCACTCTGACCGTATCTCGTCCTCTCGCGACGTGTGTGTGTCCAGCTGTGTATGTGCGAGTGTGAATGTGCGGGGCATAAGGAACACAGCCAATCTGGCTATGCCACTCCCTGCTGGTACACATAAGCACACTTGTTGGTCTCAAACTTGTTGGTTTGGAATCTATATTGTGATTAGCACATTTTATGTAAATTGTGTTTTTTATTTTCTGTATACTGGTGAATAAAAATATATCAAAATATATCAAATAATCTAGGGGAGATTTCGTTCGCTTATCGTTCGTCTAAAACAATCAATGCAATAGATCGTTCGGCAAGAACACGAGCACTTGTTACAATTCAAATCTATAGAAAAATGTCTGTAAATGAATCGAGCTCTGAATCAAGCATACCCTCTACTTAACAAAATGACAAAAGAAAAAAGAAACAAAAAGATTTCCAATAAGACCATAAAAGTATGGATATCATTGGGACTGGCTCAATGACCTGGTTACGGTGATATGGATAGTTGTGTGGGTTTTTTGTATATTTTTGTATGTTTTTTCTTGTTGTTTGGCAATGCTAATTATGAATCGAGCACTGAAACAAGCATACCCTTTACTCGACAAAACGACAAAAGAAAAAGGAAGAAAAAGATGTCCAATAAAGCTATACCAGTATGGATATCATTGGGACTGGCTCAGTGACCCGGTTACGGTGATATGCGTGGTTGTATGGTTATTTGTATGTTTTGTCTTGTTGTTTGGTAATACACACTAAAAACTAAAGTGTTAAAACTGACACTTTCAAGGTGTTAAACCCATTCTAACTCTTAGGGTTTGATTTTAACACTCAAAGTGCAATGCTTTAAGCACTTAGACATTACAATCGTCAGACATCTGAAACTTGGATGGATGGCACTTCCCATATGTCTAGCATTGGTGGTTCTTCCAGAATCGTCCATAATTTGATTTGCGCTTGGTGGGTACATAATTAAAAGGACACAACGCAGATGACGCGGATCAGGCTCGAGAGTTCGAGCCTGATCCGCGTCATCTGCGTTGTTTCCTTTTAAGTGTCGCGACATTACACTTGTCAAGTGGTATTATTGTCAACACCTGTCAATTTCTGGGATATCTACACTTGAACAAAGTGCTAGTTCAGCACTTAGTAAGTGTTAAATACAGCACTCCAAGTGTAGTTTTTAACACTTTAGTTTTTAGCGTGTACTAATTATATCCAAAAAGACACAAATCTCACTTACTACTATTCAAATCCATCGAAATATGCCCGTTATCGAACCAAGCTCTGAATCAAACCTACCCTTTAACCAACAAAATGAAGAGAAAACTTTTTCAATGAAACCATGCAGATATGGATATCATTGGGACTGGCTCAGTGACCCGGTTCCAGTAATATCCGTGGTTCTATGGTTATTTGGATGTTTTCGTTTTTTGTTGGGTAATGCCAAGGTTGTCCAAATGTTGTTGTTACTATTTCAATCATGGGTCCTACATTTTGTGCCCTGCAGTGCTCAGGTGGTCTGGGTATTAATGCTGATATTCATTTGGATACCCAGGAGAAGCATATCCGAATCCATCCATTTGAGTGCTAAACGCCTCGATGAAGCATTCCACTCTCTCCCCTAACATATAAGCATGTCACCTTTCTGTATATAGCCTCTCTACATTACATATTTGTCTATTTGCGATTTTCTTTTCTTTCGAATATTCATTTTTCTTTTTTCTCGATCTCTCTTTTGTCTATTCTATATTAACCTCACTCAAGTAAGCTTGAATATTACCTACCCCGAAATTAATTTTAAGTTAACTTACCCAGTACCAATGTGCTCTACAGAAACATACCGAGCTCGAATAGGTTCATTCAACAATGTTGCTTATTCGAGAAGATTGAAACAATATGTCTCTCGAATGAGAAATGTGTTGTCATCTTAGTTTATCTGCTTATGCATCTCAGTGATGTTGGGCTGCGAGAAAGTTTTACTACTGTTGTGTTGTTTTTCCAACTTCATTGGACCGATACCTCTTATTCAATATCCATGTTCAACAATAAACTTCATTCGGTGAATGTAACATGTTTGCTCAATGACATACCGTCAGTTCTTCATTCCATGACAAACGTTACCTATTTCTCAAAATTATTACTGCAATGTGGCGATATTGAAACCAATCCTGGACAACACTCTGATAACTCGGACTTCAATCAGAACTGTTTGAAAATAGTTCATCTTAACATTCAAAGTCTTAAGCCCAAACTAGACATTGTCCATTGTGAATTCCTGCCAGACCAGACCAGACCTTCAGACCCCAAATGTAGAATGTTTGTGGGTCGAGGTGTTTAAAAATGGCGCCCGGTCGATATTATTAGGTGTCTTTTACCGACCTCCTAATAGTCCCCCAGACCTCTGGGATGCAATTTCGTTATCTGTTGTAAAAGGTGGGGACATAGCCACGGAGCTAGTTATCACGGGTGACTTCAATGACAACCAGTTTGCTCCTTCCAGAAACGGTTTTACAGATCTGCTGTATTATTTCAATTTGAGACAAATTGTATGTGATGCTACCTGTTTCACCGAGTCATCCTCATCCCTGCTTGATCTCTTTGCTGTGAGTGATGCAGTCAACGTAAGAACCTGTGAAGTTCTAGACCCAATTATCGTTGACCTGACTCGCTATCACTGTCCAATTTCACTAGGTGTCGAATTCTTGAAACCACCTCGCATGTCATTCAAGAGGAGGATGTGGCTATACGACAAGGGTAATTATGAATTGCTGAACGAAGCCTTCTCCAACTTCAACTGGGATTCTCTTTTTGATAATCCATGCCTTGACACTATTGTATCTACCTTCACCGACGAAATACTCCGCATTGCATCCCTTCACATCCCCAACAAAATTGTTACTTCACGCATAGGGCAACCCAAGTGGATGCACAACGAAATAAGACTACTTATTAGGCAGAGAAAACGTCTTTACCGCGTCGCCAAACGTACAGACTGCCCACAGGATTGGACTAGATACAAAAAGAAACGAAATGAGGTAGTATCGGCTGTTAGAAAATCTAAAGATTCATGCTGGTGTAAACTACAGTCAACTTTCAGAAGTAAAGAAGCTTCCTCCTCTCAGTAGTGGAAGACCTTGAAATCAATCATCGGTAGTGGCAAATCAATGGGTATCCTCCCACTTATTCATTCCAACGATCTGTACTCCTTTAATGTTGAGAAAGCTGAACTATTCAATGAATACTTCAGCTCTATCTCAACAATTGACGACTCCAATGCCTCGTTACCTGAACTTGCATCTTCAAGTCGCCGATAGCATTACTCTTCACTGTAGTGAAGTATATGCTGCAATGAAGTCAATAAAGGTGTCAAAGGCATCTGGCCCAGACTCGATAAGCCCACGTATCCTGAAGGAATGCAGATCCTCCTTGTGCGAGCCACTCTCGATTTTATTTAATATATTACTGAATAGTTCGTACTTTCCGTCATTGTGGTAGAAAGGAAATGTCACCCCCATCCTGAAAAAACAACCCTCTAATATTATTAATAATTACCGTCCCATATTACTAATTAGCTGTGTCGGCAAAATATTTGAAAAGTGTATTTTCAAAAGACTTTGGCATTTTCTGATCGAAAATGACGTTCTCTCCCGTTTTCAGTCAGGATTCACACCTGGTGACTCACCAGTACTCCAGCTTACTGATATATATGATGAGTTCTGTGGAGCGCTCGATGAAGGGAAAGAGGTCAGGGTTGTCTTTTGTGATGTCAGAAAGGCCTTTGATAAAGTGTGGCATGCAGGTCTCATCCACAAACTTGAGAGTATTGGCATCTCGTGAGAACTCTTATTGTTTTTAAAATCGTACCTTTCAGATAGGTTTCAACGAGTCGTGATTGGTTCCCAGACAACCTCGTGGAGACCAATAAGTGCCGGTGTACCACAAGGGTCAATTCTTGGGACTTTGCTGTTCCTTATTTATATTAATGACATAACCACTGACTTACTAAGTAGTATACGACCATTTGTCGATGATACCTCCCTGTATTTAATTATAGACAATCCAAAACAAGCCTCGTCTATACTAAACCGCGACTTGGCCGCAATTGATCTGTAGGCCAAAAAGTGGCTGGTTGAATTTAATCTAAACAAAATCGAGAGTTTACTCATATCACGGAAAAATGGCCCCAATCTCCACCCTCCACTGTTCTTCGGCGATTCTCAGATCTCTGAAGTCTCAAGTCATAAACACCTTGGAATCTTTTTTAACAAGACATGTACATGGAATGATCACATTGACCACATTTGTGCTAAAGCCTGGTCTAGGCTATATTTACTGCGAAAGCACAAACTTCTCTTGGACCGTAGTGTTTTAGAGAAAATTTACTATGCTTTCGTTAGACCTGTACTTGAGTATGCATATACTGTATGGGATAACTGCTCTACAACAAAAGCCGAGGAGCTAGAAAAAGTACAAATAGCAGCGGCTAGGCTCGTTACAGGAGCAACACTTAGTGCTAGAAAGTCCTTACTGTATACCGAAACAGGTTCGGAACCCTTACAGGAGAGACGCCGCAAACATAGGTTGATTCAGTTTTTTAAAATGTATCATTGTGTCTCCCCTCCATACATCTCTTGTAGATTCCCCCCAATGATATCCGATATGACATCCACGTCTGACCTCAGATCATGCCACAATCATCGTGTTCCCTTTTGTCGTACCAATTTGTATACGGCCTCCTTCATTCCGCATGTGAGTGACCAGTGGAATAATCTGCCCGTCCCTGTGCGTGAGAATGCCTCTCTGACCAATTTTAGAACCTTTTTAAATAATGGTAACCGAAGACCTCCATCGTTTTACAGTACAGCAAAATCTCCAGTAGCCCAAATTCATCACTGTAGACTACGGCTACATTGTAGTCACCTACAGTCCCACCTTTTTAGTAACCACTTATCAGACAATGCTTTGTGCGAGTGTGGGGAGCGTGAAACCCCAGATCATTACCTCCTTCACTGTCCACGGTTTGAAGTGACCAGAAATTCTATGATAAATCTTCTACCTTTTGCAATTGACCTACCAGCTTTACATTATGGCTCAGAATTTTTAAGCAGCGGCGAGAACCGAGTTTTATTTGATGCAGTGCACGATTTCATTTTATCTAGCAAGCGATTTCAGAAGAACCGCTGCACTCTGAGTACCTTCCAAATGGTTTTACTGCATTTTTATATTTGAGTCCATATTGGTCAATCACATACATGGTGGACAACAGAGTGTGCATGTTGCGGTCATCGACAGAAAATTGAGCAAATGAGTTCCTTATATTAAATGGACTGAAATGGTCGGAAACCACCAGGATGGTACCAAGTTAACAACCTTTTTTATCTTATTAACTTAGGGTGCGAACGGCATGTTGGCTGACTCGTGGCCCACCACTACGGTGAATGTTTCACCCTTGACACCACAATGTATCCAGCCATATATGATGAATTCAAGCTGATCATCTCCTATTTTCCTTATTTTTTTTCTTTATTTTCACCATAGTTTAAGCAGCTTCTCACACCGTCGTCCCGTGATCGCCGCCATAAGGCCACAATTGGACCCCTTTTGACGTAGAAAACGTGGCGCGGTTGTCACTCAGCGGCGGTGTGTGTGGCAAGAAATACATACCCACCTGTCAAGTTAGTGCACCAATTACACGGGGAGACGACTTACATAAGCTATCAGCTTCATGTCGAATCCCCTCCCTCATTTCTCTAACAATGTATGTCTGCCGCTATTTTGTGTACTTATGTATTTTATCTATAACCTGTATTGTCTAAATTGCCATACATTTAAAATCTGTACACAAATAACAAACTTTTTTGAATAAATATTGTTTAAACTATGAACACGAGCAATTATTTTTATTCTCCCTGGTACGCATGTGCGAAAGGAGTTGCACACAGCTCAAAATTCAGTGTACCGACATACGGAGAAAATATTAAGGTTCAGATTAAAATAAAACAATGGTTATTATTTCATGGAGTCCGTGGCAAATGCTTTCCAGTGATGTGTGTTTTAAATCGCCGTTGTGATGATTTTGCACTTCCATTTCAATTTGCAGTTTACCACTTTTCTTTCTATACAACAAAATTTTAAAGAACCGAATACTGGGGATGGTTCAAAGTTAATATTTCGGCCACCGGTGAATAAAACCGAACCGGACATCGTTTCGGAAGAAGCAGAGACTGAACTCTGTAAACCAAAAGGAAAAAGCAAAATAAATGTTTATCTTCATAATTTCTGCTGACATTCAGATATGTGTTAGTAGCAACCTGACAATATTCGGATTATCGCACTTACTGGCATGATTCAGCTTAATGGGCTGTATTATCTGGATGTAATTAGGGAAGACAAACGAAAATATAGCCTGAAGAAAAATATTAACAGTTCAGATTGTTTTGGACTCAGACACATGATGAGAATGTTACGACTAAACATGGCGTTCTTTGACGCCGTCGAGAGATCACTGTGAGATAACGCGTTCTCTGAGCCCTTTCCAACAGGGTATCATAAAAAGCATACGCGGTTAGTGCAGGGGTGTCGATATTATGACCGATTGGGTGTATAGCCCAATTTGTCCTGACTATCAAGTCTCAAGTCTCGACTGAAGAAATATTCCAACTACATCATCGAGGCATGCCTTCTTCGAAGGCATGCCTTGATGCTGTAGTTAGAATATTTATAAATGGGAATTATAGTAAAAACTCGGGAAATGTGTTTGTGACGAAACACCAGTAGTCGTGATGCATCTTCTTATTTACGTAACACGGCTCAAAATTGGTCATGCTGAGCCCCCAAATCCCCAATCAGTCACATATCTCCATTTGGGTGAGACTGAAGGCGTGTGTGACGTAGTCCAGGAATCAAATCTAGTCCCGCAAGAAAGAACATGATCACTATCAGGAGCGAATCGTTATCAATGATTCCAGTCCAGATGAAAATGTCTGACTAGAAATTTATTGGGGGTGTCACACACCCCTGCACCTCCATAATTACGCCCCTGGGTTAGGGAATAAAACTCACGAAACAGGAGAATCATAATTTACTATGATCAGTAAATTCGAGTTTGTGTGAAAACGGTGAAAGTATCAGAACTAAACTATATAGAAAGAGAAATTGTGGAGACTGATTTCGGAAGTAAAATATGTTTAAAGAAATCAGAAATGGGTTTGTGCAAACAGCATTTAAAGGTTTTCAACAGGAATCAGGTTAGAATTTTTCAATAAACCAGATATAACTTCTGTGAATACCATTTAATGTATTCTGTAAAGGAATCAGAAATGGATATTTAAGAAACCAGAAATATATTGCTGTGTACTGTTGTTGAAGAGCTTCGTGCAAAAACACAAATGATTTTGATTTGCAAAAACTGAAATTCAGGAGTGAGTGCCCTAACTCCATACTAAAAACCTTGTATTGGTCCCAGGTCAATATGTCTGATATGCAAGTGTGTCCTGCTGTCCATCTTTTGACTCGGCTTCCATTCCAAATTTTTTGGCCCCGCCAACTTTTTGGGCATTTAAATTTACATATGAACTTTAGGAGTGTATGCGTGGTGACTCGAAAGACCATGGCACATATTTTGAACCTTCAGTGAGGTTCAGCTTGATTTTCAAAGGTTCCAAGATGATAATGTCATACTACGCTTGAGATATCAACATGACCATCTTTCCAAATTTATTCTTCCGTCTATCTTTTAGTCTAAGGTTATACCATGCTTTGAAAAGTGGATGGGGTCCACAAACTCTGAAATTGGATTGCTTTCAACATTTTTTACTCCGCCCATTTTCGGAGTGGTGAAATACATGTATGAACTTCGGGAACGTATTAGAGGGTAACAAATGCAATTTCCGGCAATCATGAAAAATGCACTCAGTGACTCCAAGGTGACCCCAGTGACCTTCAACCATATTTTGAACCTCCAGCGCACTTCAATTCAATTCATTTGATATTGGTTCCAAACCGTGCTTTAGATATGCAGGGTGACCCAGTCTCAAAATCATAGGCTCAACCCACTCTTTTGAGTGCAGACATACATGTATGAAATTCGAGAATGCATTAGTGGGTCATAAAATGGGATTTCAACCAATTCTGATAAATGCACACAATGCCACTTGGGTGAACTCGGTAACTTTGACACACATATTGAACCTCCATTGAGTTTCGACTCATTACAGTTAAAACTAGAAGTCCTGTCATGAAATGCGCACAAATAGCACGTCGATCTGCGCGTTAATCTGCGCGTTATGACCATAGTAAGGCTATCAAATTCTGTACATATGGCCTGTGTACAAGCTATGTTTCAGCCAATGGACCTCCGGGTAACCCGGAGGTTCATTGGCAGAAAGATTGCACGTGTTTGCTATGAGTAACCAGAAGAACCTGCCGTGCTTTGGATGCCATTCGATATGGCAATTGCGTGCGATTCCTACGCGCAATTAAGCCTAGATTTATTTATTTATCAATGTTATTTATTTATTGGTGTTTAAGGTCACATATTTATGCACAATGGCTAATCATGACCACGACAGTTTTACGGATGGAGGAAGCCGGAGTACCCGCAGAGAACCACCGAGCCGGCGAGCAACTGTCAGCTCCCCAACATACTAACTCCACACAAGCAGGGTTAGCATTGGTTGAATACAGGTGCACCATCGACGTGCAATGCGCCTTAGTACGCAGCGTCGCCGTGCCCCCACGTGGGCAATGGGGGTGAAGTGTCTTGCCCAAGGACACAACGCGGTTGCCGCAGGTGGGATTCGAAACGAAGACCTCTCGGCTTGCAGCCTGCACCTCTACCAACTGAGCCACCGCGCCCCCATTAAGCCTAGATAAGCACACAGTTCGTGGCAGGACTTCTAGTTTTAACTGTAGTTGTTGCCGCAGATTCCATAAGTTATATCATTCATGAGATATGAGCATGACCTACTTTCAAAATGTTTGGCCACCGCCACCTTTTTTCAGAGTAAAAATGCATATATGAACTTTAGGAATGCATTAGGGAGTCATAAAATGCAATTTCCAGCAAAACTGAAAAATGCACTCAATGACCCTGCCCCATATCCTGAGCCTCCGTTGAGTTTTGACTTATTTGGTGTTGGTCTCGGGTCCATAGGTCAGACCATGCTTCAGATATCAGCGTGGCCTTCTTTCAATATTTTGGCCCGCCCACTATTTTGAGTGTAACAATACATGTAAGAACTTCGGGAATGCATTAGGTGTCATAAAATGTAATTTCGAGAAATTCTGAAAAATACACGCGATGACCCCCTGGATTACCTCCGTGACCATGACCCATATGTTGAACTTCCATTGAGTTTCGACTACTTTGGTGTTGGTTCCAGGTCCATAGGTCGAGCCATGCCCGAGATAAGAGTGCGTTTCACTTTCGAAACGCCCTAGGGACACCCCAATACCCCGGGGGCCTGAAAAACATAGGAGGCCGAGGATTAGTGATTGTCTATCGGTATTCCAAAAAAGCAGCGAGATAGGAAGATTCGTATTCGAGTCATCATGCGGACAGGGAAGTAGGTACAAGACAAAAACCAGAAGAAGAAAGAGAAGAACAAGAACAAGAAGAACAGATTAAGAGGAAGCCATGCAAAAATAATAGACTGTTTGTTTCACACAATCTTATAAGCTCACGTATTCGTGGGTTGTCATCTCACTCTTTGCGCTGTCAATGGTAAACAACATGGTAGTATTGCTTTATTATTTCAAAACTAGTACGTGATAAATGGGTTACTTAAAACAATAAGGTAACCCTTTTGGTACAGGTCAGGGCTGTGCTCAGAGGTTCGCGGATTCATTATGTTCTACACTTGTTCGTATTTGCAGTTGTTCTTGACTTCCAGTAACCTGCTACAGACAATGATAAACGTTGTTACATCGATGCTCCATCAAGGTTAGTGTGTTAATTGATATGATATGTACGGGCAGACTTTTTGTTCACTTTATGTGATGCGGTAGTCTCTCTGTCTTTCTCTGTGAAATTAGGTTGATCGATGAACTGTTGCTTGGGAACATAAAGAGGACAAAGGAGTATGAGGTATATTTTAACCGTTTCAACGCTTATTTTTCTGAAAGGAATATTTCATTATATTTCAATGACATGGATAAGTACACACTCTAAAATCAGTTGGGTTAAAAAGTAACCCCAACCAACTGTGTTGAGTGAATATGAACCCAATTGGGTTCATATTCACTCACCCCAGCTGATTTGGGTTGATTTTTAACCCAACTGATTTTAGCGTGTATTCATACTGAATAGTTTGTAAAGATCAATTAATCTTTTCATCAGACCGCCCAGTGGTTACAGGTGGAAACTATTAATTGGTTACACCCGAAACACGCTTACAGTAATGGCTTCCTTAATATTCTTAAACAAATTACGTCGAGTGAGAACCACAAGGTTCTAAGTAGTATGTCTCGCACGTTTCACCCCCATTCTGGATGACCCCGGTGGATGACCCCGGAAGTGACGTCATGTCACGTGACGTAGTGGCGCCATGTTGTGTTGTCATGGTAACCCGCGTGAGTGGTCATGTTGTGACGTCATCTCCATAGTGATACGTGGTCTTCGGTGCGCATGCGCAGCGCGTGTTGTTAGGGTGATACGTGTTTCCGTCGTCCATTTTGTATACTGGAGGTCGCCATCTTGGTTTCTATGGTAGCACGTGATTGCTATGTGACCCAATTTTTCTGTAATAAGACGGGGTATGTTCGGAGGGTGTGTTCGATTGTAGAAGAGTAAATCAAATTACCACAAACAACCCGACAATCCTTCCAAATCACCAAAATCCACCCGAACTTTTACTATTTCGAATTCTTCCAGAATTCTCTGCTTCTATCTATATATGCAATAGTTTTCCTCTACCTAGACATGTTCCTTTGTTCTGGAGTATACTCCAGTAGCGTAGAAGAGCCTATTATTTGAAACAGTTTATCTTATTATTACTATATTTAGCAATTTCTGGTCTATTCTTGTTAGTTCTGACCCTATTCCAAATACTCTTGTTGTTTCATTTATCTAGATCCTATTTATAGAACATAACTAACCAATCAGATTGCTTGATTTCCCATAATCTGTATGCAGAGTTATCTCCCTTCTGTATAATGAAAGACTATATCCAGTGGCCATATCCCACGGAATCCCATTTTGGAAAACGCCCGTGGCTATGGGATCCCTTTTTTGTCGTATGAGGCCATGAGGGCTATGTAAAAGCCCTCAGTGAGTCCTCATTTATTATCCCTCATACCCTCATTGAATTTTGAGGTTATGAGGATCATTAAAAATCCCTCAATGAGGAAGAATTTACTACGACTCTTATCCTCATTTCAGTATTTAACAGGTATATCCTATGGAATCCCATTTTGGAAAACGCCTTTGACTGTGGAATCCCTTTTTTGTCGTATGAGGCCATGAGGGCTATGTAAAAGCCCTCAATGAGTCCTCATTTATTATCCCTCATACCCTCATTGAATTTTGAGGTTATGAGGACCATTAAAAATCCCTCCATGAGGAAGAATTTACTACGACTCTTATCCTCATTTCAGTATTTAACAGGTATATCCTGTGGAATCCCATTTTGGAAAACGCCTGTGACTGTGGAATCCCTTTTTTGTCGCACCTATCTCAGTCTCGACTATAACATTGATCAAGGTTGAATCAGATTTCCCCTGTATACATATAAGGCATTCCGTTATTGAGATTTCTAGCCGAGTCCGTAAAATTTGGATTCTGTGTTTTAACATCGACACTCGAGGGTATGGAAAGGGATTGATAACAACCAATTCAACAATGACTACAAGTCTCTGAACAGATACAACCAACCACTACAAAACAATAAAGGCACAGATCCAACAGAGCCAAGATCGAAGTGAACATAACAAAGTGAAATAATGTCAACTTAGTTGGATTGATCGAACTAGTTGGACAGACTGAACAGATCTGATCAAATACAATCAAGATGGAAGTGAATTGACCATAACAAAGTTTTCAACTGAATGAACTCAAATATAACTAAACTCGATGTTAATTGACCATTACAAAGTGAACAAAGTTTTTAACTATAACCCCTAAATATAACCCTCTTGAACTGTTTGAATGAACGATAGCCCTAATGAAGGTATTAACACCCTTGAACTGAATGAACTTTTTATATCTAATATATAATTAACCCCCTTTGAACTGAATGAATTTTTGAACTATCATCCCAATGTTAACACCTTTGAAATGAACAAATCGAACACAATCGAACACACCCTCCGAACATACCCCGTCTTATTACAGAAAAATTGGGTCACATAGCAATCACGTGCTACCATAGAAACCAGGATGGCGACCTCCAGTATACAAAATGGACGACGGAAACACGTATCACCCTAACAACACGCGCTGCGCACGCGCACCAACACCACATATCACTATGGAGATGACGTCACAACATGGACGCTCACGCGGGTTACCATGACAACACAACATGGCGCCACTACGTCACGTGACATGACGTCACTTCCGGGGTCATCCACCGGGGTCATCCAGAATGGGGGTGAAACGTGCGAGCACTACTTCTGTTCTATCTTCCAGTGGAAGATAGAACCTTATGGTTCTCACACGACGATAAAGCTGTTGCTGGGGCCAACACACCGTCCCGCATTCGAAGGATTCACATGTCATCCAATCAACATCGCACGCATTTATGACTCGAAATTACCGTCCTATTTCGTGAAGTTTGATTGTTTTGATTACCTGGTACTCACATAACATTCCCTCATCAAAACTCAATGAGCGTAGACAGAAATGCAGTTGACAACCTTGACCCATTTCCATTGAACATACATAAAAACATAGGTATTCCAACAATGAACTCAGCGGTAACTTTTATATCCTTTCTCCAATAAACACGTGCTGCGTGTGGGTGTGTGTGTATGTGCATGTGAGTGCTGGTGGGGGAGGGGGGATGTTTATGGGAATGTATTTTTAGAAAACAGTGAGCGTTAATGTTAGTTATTTATGTTCAATAAAATTATTATTGCATTAGACTGGAACGAGCATCAGGTGGTCGATCCATGGAGGTGTCGAAAACTATGTTCAAGAAAAAAGAGTACGCTTTCAAAGTTATTCTTGAATAAAGGTGAATATTACACACAGTATAGTTTTGGATGAGCGCGCGTTGTCACAAATTAATTCAGTAATAGTTAATTTTATACGGCGTGGAACCATCCACGGTGCTCTAAAACGCGTTTTATACATCACTAGCAGGGTTACCCGGCGTTGCTCGGGCTGAGGAGAGTATTAAAATTACCCCCAGTAGACCCCATTGAAGACCTATATCGGTGAGAAAAATTTTGGTCATAACTGTTTGGTCATAACTGTTGGTGCCCCTCTACACCCCCCCCCCCCCCCCACCCACCCCACCACGGCACTTTTTTAAACCTCACAATTATATTCCTGGTAAAAAATTACCCCATGTAGACCCCTTTGAAGACCTATATCGGTGAGAAAAAGTTTGGTCATAACTTTTGGTGCCCTTCTACACCCCCACCCCTACCCGATACTTTTTTAAACCTCACCATTAGATTCCTGATAAAAACGTACCCCTAGTAGACCCCTTTGAAGACATATAGCGGTAAAAAAAAAATTGGTCATAAATTTTGGTACCCACCCCCCCCCCCTACACTCCCACCACCACCCCACACACTTTTGTAAACCTGACGATGACCTCCGCCATAAAAAAAGTACTCCTAGTAGACCCATTTTGGACACTCGGGGTGACCCCATATTCATTTCTATAGCGGACAGACAGACAGACAGACAGACAGACAGACAGACAGACAGACAGACAGACAGACAGACAGACAGACAGACAGACAGACCGCTTTTTCGGCCAAGAACATGGTACGTCAAAACGTCATTAAATAGGATGGGTTTTCAGTAAATGTATGGGGTGGACCAATCGTTATTTTTAACGTGCAGCCCAGAGGCTGCACGTTGAAAATATAGATTGATCTACCCCAAATAATGAATATGGACTCTTCTAACTGCTTCTATTAAACTGACATGGAAGATACCACTAGAGTTCAAAGGATTAACGACTTTATCAATACCATCGGACATGTCTGTTTATTAAATAATTATGAGGACCCGTTGCATATGCAGTTTTATGATTGCGCCACATAGTTCCACAAATTATGTTAATATCCTGATGTGAATTAAATATTTATTGATTGGAATATCTATAACGGGAGCACAAAAAATATCTGTATATCTTTGTGAGTAAAATGACATCATATTAAATCAACACAGTCACATTTCATTGAGTTCTTTTCGTAATGTTTCTTTTTCAATAGAGATTTATTTTATTATTAATTTTCCAACAGGTACCTACTACACAATTTAATGTTAACATTTATTATATGCTAGTCTGTGAATTATCGCAGATTATCTAAAAGATATTTCAAGATATCCATCGACTCGATGGACATCCAGAAATATCCCTCAGTAGCTTCCTTAATGACGTCACGCTTCGGTGCATGACGTTACATTGAACGTCGCCTTGAAGGAAGGATTCACAGGTCTTTCTTATTGTCTTGAAACTGTTTGCAGTCGAATTGAGCTGAATATTGCACAGTAAAATGTCACGTAGCTTATAATAAAAAGAAAATCTACTCTATTTAAGTGAATATCGTGAATTATCTCATTCGTGTGGACCTGAACGTTTTATTTTTTACTCGCGCAAGTGAAAAATAATACGTTCAGGTCCACACGAATGAGATAATTCCCGATATTCACTAAAATAGCGTAGATATCCTCTTTTTATGGTCAAGCGCTAATATACCAATATCGATTTATTTAACGGTGAATTGCGTTTCTGACAAGGAATGTGAACTTCTAATATCCCACGTGTTATTAATTAATTAATTAATTAATTAATTAATTAATTAATTAATTAATTAATTAATTAATTAATTTAAGCGACACTTTGAACAGCCAGGGACATATCGTGGCGGACAGTTTTACGGGTGGAGGAGGCCAGAGTACTCGGAGAGAACCACCGAGCGGTGGCGACCAACTGTCAGACTTTCCAACTTACAAATGATTTGTTTTCAAAACAGGGTCATGTGAGGCCAGTACCAGGGAAGATGCTACTCACATCTATTCCAAACAAGATGCCCCATATGGCCTGAGGCGCTCACCTGATCAAATTTGCTTTAAGGAGGATTTAATTATCATCTATGGCTAGTTGACACAACAGAGGAATGAAGTTATTTAATTATTTATAACTTTGCTGTCCATTTCCAGATGATTTTTTTCTGGTATTGGGATGCTATCACAGAAATAATGCCCAGATTTTCAGTAATGGAAAATTCGGTAGTCCAAATATCAACCAAGGGACTTGACTTGAACAAACTTGAAGGATGTTCTACACCAAATATCAACAAATTCTGACTGGTCGTTCTGAAGAAAAAGATTTTGAGAATATTACCAATTTTGCACTATGTTAAAATTTGGCAGCCCCCCCCCCCCCCTCCCACCCGCCTCCATGGGGAACCCAGGGACTTTATTTGAACAAATTGTATCTGAACCCTCAAATGATGCTGTATACCAAATACCGAAAGCTTCTGATTGTATCTCAAGAAGCAGATTTTTAAGGATTATTTCTCATACTGGACTAAGTTAAAATTCGTGCTCCAATAGGGAGCTCAATTATTAACCCAGGGATTTGATTTGAACAAATTTAGATCTGACCTCCCTAAAGATGCTGTATACCAAACATCAAAAGGTTCTGACTGGTGGATGTGAAGAAGTGGATTTTTAATGATTATTCCTCATATTGCACTAAGTTAAAAGTTAAAGCCCAAATATTAACTCAGGCACTAAATTTGAACAAACCTGAACCTGAGCCCAAATATTAACCCAGGACCATATTTGAACAAACTAGAGTCTGGTCCACCTAGAGATGTTGTATACCAAATATGAAAGGGTTCTGATTGGTGAATCTGAAGAAGAGTTTTAAAGAAATTACCTCATATTGCTCCCAGTTAAACGCTGGGCTCCAACAGAGAGCCCAAATATTAACCCAGGGACTCGATTTGAACAAATTTGAATCTGACGCTCCTAGAGATGTTGTATACCAAATATGAAAGGATTCTGACAGGCGGATCTGAAGCAGAAGATTTTTAAAGATTATCCCCATATTGCACTAAGTTGAAATTCGTGCTTCCATTAAACCAATTTTTAAATCGGGAGTCATGAATAATTCGGAAAACTTCCGACAAATTACTTTGGTAAGTAGCGTCTCAAAAATATTTACTGCCATATTAAGCAGTCGTTTGCAGATATTTTTCGAAGAAAACAATCTTCTGTCAGAAGCTCAGGCTGGTTTCAGAAAAGAGTGTTCAACACACGATTGTATTTTTGACTTACATGCGTTGGTAGAATTAACAAAAAAGGTGTAAACGTAACCTTTACTGTGCTTTTCTTGACTTGACAAAAGCATTCGGTAGTATCTGGAGGGAAGGTTTGTGGTATAAACTTATGAATAACGGAATCCAAGGGCCTATCATTGATGTAATAGCTGGCGTTTATAAAGAAATAAAATCGTGTGTTTTGTGAATAGTAAGCACTCTCCATTATTCAGCTGTGCAAATGGGGGTTCGTCAAGGGGGAAATTTGTGGCTGATACTTTCTTCAGTTGATTTTGAACGATTTAGAAGCATTTCTGGTTGATAAATGCGACAAATGTCTAACACTCTTCGATCTGAGTGAGGAGACCATTTTTGGTTTATTAAAGCTGGTTACTCTTCTTTATGCAGATGACACGATACTATTGGCGGATAGTGCGTCTGGCCTCAATGAAACATTCAGAGCTTATTTCGCCTATTATGATAAATGGCAACTAAGAATAAATTTTAGGAAAACAAAAGTTTTAATATTTGGAAAAGGTTGTATTAAAAACAAACAGTTTACCTTCCACAATAATACAACTGAAACTGTTAACCATTTACCTAACCTGAAAAGCAGACGACACTTGCAAACAAAACTCTTGAATAACTATTTTTTTTCATTTCGTGTCTCAAAAACATAGGTTATGACCCCTCGACGAGCTCGTTCCAATGGGGAATCATAACCTACGTTTTCGAGACAAAAAATGAAAAAATAATGAAAAGTAATCGGCGATTTTTGTGAATTGCGCTGGCCGGTTTTGGCCGTTATGTTGGGAAAAGGGTAAAAGAATACAAATATCTTGGGGTAATATTTACAGGAAACGGTTCATTTGTCTTGCACAAAAAGAAATGGTGTCAAGATACAAAAAAGCGTGTTGTATGTATTCATGTATGTTTAAATATCGCCTTACGCCACTGTATGGAAAAGGACAAATAAACGAATTGAATTGAATTGAATCTGACCCTCATAACAATGATGTATACCTAACATTAAAAAATTCTGACTGGTGTTCTGAAGAAGATTTTTAAAGATTATTCTGCATATTGCCCTAAGTTAAAATTCGGGCTCCTGTATTGAGCCCAAATATGAACAAAGGGGCTCTTTTTTAATAAACTTGTACCCCCCCCCCCCCCACCCACCCACCCACCCACCCACCCTACCTACCATCCCCTATGGATGCTGTATACCAAATATCAAAAAATGCTGATCAGTGTTTCTGGAAAAAAACATTTTTAAATATTTTGCAAATATGCTCACTCAGCATATTTTCGATGCCCTCTACAGAACACCCTGACACAACCGATGGCAATTTGTTTACCATTCATTTCTACTAATCTTAAGGGTGCTTCATATCAAATAACAGCCCTCTTGTTCCGTGTGGTTTGGGAAATATGAGCTTTGAAAAGATTTCCATTTTTAGATCCTTGGGTTCTCACGGGGACACGGATTTTTTTTTTGTTGTTGTTGTTGCATGAGTCAAGTGCTTATGACTCAATAATACCACATACCAAATTTAGTTCAAATCGGACCATCAGTTCAGAAAATAGTAATTTTGGGCGGGGCCAAAAATCTTACCCCTCCCCTTACAAAGGCAAATATTGCTCCATGAACTTCGTTTGAACAAATTTGATTCAACACCTCAAAAGGAAGCTTTTGAAATACCAAATGTCAAGTCATTACACCCACTGGTTCACGAGAAGATTTTTTTTTTAAATTGGGAGGATTTCTCCCACCCCCTCCCTATGAGTCTGGGCGGGTTGATTTAAAAAAAAACCCAAAATGCGATATCAGAATAAACAATCACTTCAAATTTTACTAAAATTGGTTCAGCGGTCCAGGCGAGGCAAGTGCAAACACCATGTTCACGGACGACGAACGAAGGACTACGGACGGTCATTGATCACTATTGCTCATCCAGACTTTCAGTCAGGTGAGCTGAAAACTATCAGAGTCGTTAGGCGCCGGGAGGCATCCCTGACTAATGCCATCATGACAATCGATTTTCGATAAAATTATATCCCCTGAAATTATTAGTGAGGATGGTCCTATTTAGAACCAAGTAGGTAATTGTTGAGAAAACCCAACGACATCACTACAAAATGAAGCTAAGTTTCCTTTTGTTACTTTTAATACTCTCGGAGTTTTCTGTTGTTTACGTTTATTAACCCTTTACCTAACGTAACGGCCAAAACCGGCCAGCGCTATTCTCAAAAATCGCCAATTAATTTTCATTATTTTTTTCATTTTTTGTCTCAAAAACATAGGTTATGACCCCTCGTTGGAACGAGCTCGTTCCAACGAGGAGTCATAACCTATGTTTTTGAGACAAAAAATGAAAAAAATTAGTTATTCAAGAATTATTTTTGCAAGTGTCGTCTGCTTTACATGTTAGGTAAAGGGTTAAAACTTACGGAAGGAAGCCTGGCTCTTTATGGCAAACAAATCAGAAGCAACCAGTTCACAGATAACCTGTCATTAACTCTTTGAATCCTAGCGGCCGTTTTCCTTGATCAGAGACAACATATTATTACGTGAGAGAATAGATGTGGACGTCTCTGGTTGAACTGTCGAGGCCATTTCTGTCGGGTGCCAGATGCACTAAACTATTTTGTTTGACATAAAAATACAACATTTGGCACCAAAATTTGGCACCAAAACATACTTTTGGTAGATCTCAAAGGCTTTGTAGTGTATTTTTTCAGTGCGTCATTTTCGATAAAATAGCTGTCTTGACACCTGTCAAGTAATCTTCCAGACAACTGCTAGGTTTTATCATTGATCTTTGTTAACAGTTTAATCTGATTCTTAACAAAACATTTCTTTATAACTTGTTCTTTTTTAACCTGCTTAATCTTTTTTTATAATCATTCTGAAAGATAATAAATTATTTGCTACTGGTTTATGGGGAGTACTGGCGAAGCGAGACCGGTTCTCGTTAGATTACCGAAGTTAAGCAACGTCGAACCCGGTTAATACTTGGATGGGTGACCATTCGGCGATTGATTCGGGTGCTTCCCGTCGTAGTGGCTGGTGTGCGATCAACGAAGTATGAATGTGTGGTTCTGCGACGTTGCATCACATGCCAGCTATGAACGTTGGGAATGTTCACCAGTACTACGCAATTCCCACCGTACCTAGGTGTAAAATAGGAACATGTTGAGGTGCCTGTCATGTGTGCCCGTCTGTGGAGCACCGGTAGTATGCTCCGTTGAGTTGAGCTGAGAATGTCATAGAATGAACAAAGGGTGTGAACACCTATGATACGGGGTAATAATGTAAGTCAGAGAGCACTGCGGTGGATTCCAGACGTTAACATTGCATTATTATTATTTGTATTATTATTATTTGGAGTTAATAAACAATGAGTAATTAATAATCATGAATTATTATGTAACGTTAACCCTTTGAACGCGAGCGGCCGCTTCTCCCACCAGGAAGATGATACGTCATAATTTCATTAAATAGGATGGATGCTAAGTGATTGTGTGCGGTAGACCAATCAATATTTTCAACGTGCAGCCCTCAGGCTGCACGTTGAAAACATTAATTAGTCTACCCCTAAATAATGAACATGGACTCTTCCAGTTGTTGTCATTGAACTAATATGGAAGATACCACCAGGGATCAAAAGGTTAAGAATATTTATCAGTTCACACCTACCAAGAAAAAGTGAGCGTCAACTTTCAATCTTTGTTTAGCGACTGTGTTTTTACAGCAATTTGCCATTTTTTATTCTTCCGAGGATTTATTTATTTATTTATTGGTGTTTTAAGGTCACATATTTCTGCACAATGGCTAATCATGACCACGACAGTTTTACGGGTGGAGGAAGCCGGAGTACCCGGAGAGAACCACCGAGCAACGGCGAGCCACTGTCAGCTCCCCAACATACTAACTCCACACAAGCAGGGTTAGCATAGGCTGAAGACAAGTGCACCATCGACGTGCAGTACGCCTTAGTACACAGCGCCACCGTGCCCCCACGTGGGCAATGGGGGTGAAGTGGCTTGCCCAAGGGCACAACGCGGTTGTCGCAGGTAGGATTCGAACCGAGGACCTCTCGGCTTGCAGCCTGCACCTCTACCTACTGAGCCACCGCGCCCCGCTATTCTTCCGAGAAAAAAAGAAGCAAATCTCACCTCCTCGATTTTTATATTAATGGCAAGGACAGTGTTTGTATTATTATATGTAACGATGCGCACACTGTTGATATAATGAACAGAAAAAAAGTTACAGGACATCAAAAGATGGTGAAAGCGCCGTTTTCTTATTTTAAATAGGGTTAAACAGAAAATAATTGTCAAACGTTAAAAGTGATTGGGAAAAAAATTGTAAAAAGCCAGCTTTTGTATTTTCATACTACTCGACAGGAAAATGCCTGAAGTTAGGGAAATGATGCACACATCGATGATACAACATTTCTAAATTTCAATTTTAAATATGAAATACCCATACCCCAGGTGTTAAATTTACACACAGCTTTAGAGAATTTAGGAGAGTTAACTTTCTTGTAAATCTCTTTCATTAACGAAAGTTGTCAGCCACGAGTTATGGTAATAACTTCGGAACCGTGGATGGGGGTGGGGGGTAGGGGAGGGGGAGGGGGAGGGGGGCTGGCCCATAAAGAGAACTAACGACAAAAGCACTCTACTGGACCTCTTGGACAGACATAAAGGTATCCAGTCTTTTGCGGATGAAATGTGAAGGCCCAACGGTAACGCTCAATCCTTTAAATATTTTACTTCCTTCCTATTGCGCCGGGATTCGAGGAAATGGAAGGATATGTTTAGCATTTGCATTGCTATGGTCACGGACATTTGTCCTCTTTCCGGTTAGCCCTGCTCATGTTCAGCCTCTTGCCGCTTCGAGTTTCGGATAATATGTTCGGCATCATTAGCTAGAGGGCTTGGTCCCGTCACAGATTTCCGCGTCGCCCGCCCTCTCATTTCCAGAGGTGAGGACCTTCGGTAGTAATTATATAGACACATAAAATCAGGCTCTGATAAACAAATTTCCCGTTTCAGAGTCCATAACTCAAATACTATACGACCAGCTTGTCTTTACAGGCAGATAGGTTGTTCTGTCGGGCAGGCAGACGGGAGGCCTCTCGAGCAGACCGAGTGAGCCTGGTTGGTTATCGCAACCGAGAGAGAGAGAGAGAGAGAGAGAGAGGCAGAGAGATAATTGAAGATAAAAGTACAGACTACTGATTTTTTCAGCAGCGTGAGGTCTTTGTTATTTTATTCTTCACCAACATTTGTAACACTCGATTATCAAGAGAACAGCAAAATGTTCCAAAACAGTTATAAATATTTCCTGCGTAATCTTACGTAATGTGGAGATACCCGGCATCCAAAAAATTATGTCGGTACCCTTTCCATACCATCCCATCCCAATGGAGCCGCACATAGACCCGGGCCCATAACATTACATTGTGGAAGGGTACACGATTTTCCTGTCTTTCCTGACGACGCGCTAATCTACTGAACAGGTTAAATATATATATATGATGTGCATAAGCTTGCTACTTTGCCAGCCTTAAATGCAGAAGGGTAATTGTTTTGATGGATGGATTTTTATATAGAGACAGAAAAGTGTGTACGCACGATATTGAAGTACGTGTGTGTATGAGCGTTTTTACCCATCAGCTAACGTAACGAAGTAAAACGGACAGTGCAATTAGTAGTATAGGATGGACGAATCGACCCCTATTACCCGGATCTTTGCCGGAGCAAAACTGGAGCGTTTTGCCGTTACGTATACATGAGCATGGCATTTATTATTAATCATATACATGACTTTGGGTCTATAGTATGGTTGTGTGATGGAAGATTGATGGGAAAGATGAGTTTTCTTGAAACGTTTCCCCCGAATCAGCTGAAGCTGATACCGTGACGTCATTGTGCGCATTCCACGTCGTGGAGACGTTGTCCACTGTTGTTGTCCACCGAATAACCCTACATGACGTTGTTCGGGACAGGGTGTATTGAACTTCTTTCATGGAATGATATAGTATTACAGTATGGGTGATATATAACCCTGTAGGTCATCTGTTAGTCCATGATAATACTAACCTATTGAATGCTTTGTATTACCCTCTGACTGGTATTAGTAGTGCGTAATGCAAGGTCAGGCGGTCATATGGGGCATCACGTGTTATCCATAGCTGCAGTATAGGGTGTACAGTCTGCACTCATGTTGGTCTTTTATATGGACGTCTGTAGGCCTTTGTGGAATGCGTGGGCCCGTGTGGACTGATGCGATGTGAACTGATGTGGGATTGACTGGGAACTGGGAACTGGTGGGGCCTAGCGAATGATACCTTTTGGATGAAACTGGCTCGTGCTTTCTACCTTTGTTTTGTTTCTACTTTGTCCGCCACACAACAACCTTCTACCTCTGCTTCTTCTGTCTTCGCCACTACTGACCCATTAAACCTTTACCTAACATGAAAAGCAGACGACACTTGCAAAAAAAATTCTTGAATGACTATTTTTTTTCATTTTTCGTCTCAAAAACATAGGTTATGACCCCTCGTTGGAACGAGCTCGACGAGCTCGTTCCAATGAGGGGTCATAACCTATGTTTTTGAGACGAAAAATGAAAAAATAATGAAAATTAATTGGCGATTTTTGAGAATAGCGCTGGCCGGTTTTGGCCGTTACGTTGGGTAAAGGGTTATAGTACTATCTGTAATCCGTGCTGCTGTTACGACCTATCAGTCCTATGGTTGTCGGTCACTACCATCACTACTACCAAACATCGCAAGTCTATTCTATTGATGTTCTTGCGAATAGTACTAGCAGGATCACGGAATTATCTATGAATTCCACTCATGGAATCCCACTTACGTAATTCGACTCACAGGTATCTAACTTACAGCAATCATTTTTATGATGCATCTGTGGTTATAGAATCCCCTTTCGTCGTATGGGGGTCATGAGGAAATTAAAAAGGTCTATCCCTCCTTCCTCATATCCTTACCTGATGAGAACTACGATGAATTCCCTTAATGAGGTATAATCTATCATCCAACATATACTCATCCGGATACCACTTATAGAATCTTATATGATTGTAGAATCCCATCTTCGTCGTACACTGCAAAAAATATAGGTTCTCTTTAGAACCAAAACTGGTTCTAATCTTGTCCCTGAGATGGAACCAGTTCTGTTTAAACAGTATTTATTTCAAATCAAATAAATGTACCAAGATTAGCATTCACTTTGAACAGAATATTACATGAACTGAAGTAGATTCAGCAGTAAACTTGGAGCTTATTCAACGCAGTCGCCAAACATTTTGAAACAAAGGAGATATGAACAGTTGGCATATCGAACCAGTTTTGGTTCTGTATAGAACCAAAACTGGTTCGATATGCCAACTGTTCATATCTCCTTTGCTCAATAATCATTTGGGACAACCTCGTATAAGCTCTAAACTAACGGCTGAAACCCCCTCAATTTATGTTTAATTCTGTTAATATTTAATGTTAATCTTTATAAATTTATTTGGTTTGAAATAAATACTGTTTAAACAGAACTGGTTCCATCTCAGGGACAAGATTAGAACCAGTTTTGGTTCTAAAGAGAACCTATATTTTTTGCAGTGTATGGGGTCAAGAGGGCCACGATGAAATCCCCCAATGAGGTATAACCATCATCCCCCACAACCTCATCCCCATGATGACTATGGGGACATACCAGAATGAGATATAATCTCTCTTCCCTCACACCCCTTTCCGTATATTAGCGAATATATACGACATGGTGCTGCCCTATGAGATGATACCTTTTGGAGGATAGCTATCTGAGGATAGATATCTTTAACAGGAAGTGATGCCATAGTCGCAGTGCATATTGGTCGTCATGGTTAGCTTTGCGGGGAGCCATGTTATTATGTCAAACCGGATATGATATCATTTGTGACATCACATCAGAATGCATTACAGGAAATAGTATGTTGGCAATGTAGAGCATGAACTAATGTCCCACCTCTTTATCAAGTTCGTTGCTATGGATCAATTGCTTGATCAGTGACAACCAGTAACCCCCACAATACCGCTTGACCTAGCATTACGTGGTACCTCTACCAGCCATACGATAATACAAAGCATTCGATAGGTTAGTAGAACCGGGGGGGGGGGCTAACAGAGGACGTATATGGGTATATACCACCCATACTATACTACCATATCAATCCAGTACAAGAAGCCCGATATACCCCACCCCAACAACGTCAGGTTGAGAGTTGTACGGTGGCCAACAACAAAGGCCAACGTCACTATGACGTTTCATGCGCACAGTGACGTCATGACGTCAATAGCAAAGCCGTCCGTTTTGCGGGGAAGATTTTCAAGAAAACTCATCTTTTCTACCAATCTTCCATCACATACCCATAACGGTACATTCTACAGCTAGGATCGCTCGTGTCGGACAGTTTTACGGGTGAAGGAAGCGTGGATACCCGGAGATAACCACCTAGCAACGGCTAGCAACTGTCAGGGTCCCCAACATATTAACTCCGCGCTAACAGGTTGGCATTGGTTGAAGGCAAGTGCATCATCGACGTGCAGTACACGTTAGTAGACAGCGCCACCCAAGGACACAGCGCAGTTAACGTTTGTTAGGATCGAACTGCGGACCTTTCAGTTTGAAGTCAAATTCTCTAGCCATTGAGCCTCCCATGTTTTCCAAAATAACATATCTTAGGACTCATCGTTGGAACGAGCTCTACGAGCTCGTTCCAATGAGGAGTCATAAGCTACGTTCCTTAAGCGCACGCCGAAAATTATAGTCATTCAAGAACGTTTTTTGCCACTGTCGTCTATTATCCGTGTTGTGTAATATGAATGGTTAAGTGTTATATGCGTAGACGAGTAGACGGTGGAAGCAAGCAAGAATGTTACGATTGTTTGGGCATATTCCAAGACACTTACACGCATGGTAAAGTTAACCCCTAACACGTTAAGTGTTCTGTGTGTTTTTCGAAGCATTCAGTCCTGCGTGCTCTACAGTATTTCTTGGTTCGAAAAAATATTAAACTGAGCGTTTGTATTAATACAAGTCAGACCAGCCCACAACATCCAGATTACGGGTAATTATAAACACCGATTCTATCTCTTCTCATAATTTTGAGCTCGCAGGAAATTTCACCGACAATTAGTCATTTGGGTCGAATGTATTCTCCACTTTGCTTGCAAAAGCATAATTACATATGTCGAGAACATGCATTTTGTAGAGGAATACAGGAATTATAGTTCCACTCCGATGGCAAACGAAAAACTGATATCGCTCCTTAGTCGTATCAGTACCGTTTGTGATCATAAAAACAGAACAACTACCTTGCAGGGTCATAAAAACACAATAAAAAGAAATATGGTTCATATAGAGAAAATATAATATGGTGCCAGTGGAAAAGAGGTTGACTCAGTAATTACGGCTGCGATTATTATAACCCTCGAGTGGTCAGGGATGGGATACGGAAATCTCACCCCAGGGGGAAAGATATTTAACCCAGACATCGGCATGCCGAGTGTCTGGATTAACTTTCTTTCTCCAAGGGTGAGATTTACTCGTCCCATCTCCACACATCTCGGGGGTGATTCTTTTCCCACAGAGTGGCGGAGCCAGGTGGAATAAGGGCACGTGCCCCTCCACTTTTTTCCACAGATATGTTTCGTAGTTGCACAGTAAGTTCAAATGGGCGCATGCAAACGTGTCAATGTATAGGCCTTCCTGTAACATTATTTGCAAATTCAGACAATATTTAGCCAAAGAATCCCACGTTCGACCGATTCGGTACATTTCTTCGGGATGGAAGATGGTTGAAGTAGAAGAAACCCACAGGACAGTAACCACACAGCGGCATATTCATCTAAACAGGAGACTAAAGCGAGTCAAGGTTGATATACTGGTATACGATTGTAACCTTTCTCACACTGGGTCGAATCATGGTAGCATTGTAAATTGTAAATTTGTGCCCCTCCACTTTTATCGAGCTTCTGCCGCCCCTGTTTTCCCACTACATCCTACATAACGTCATTAAAATCAAACTACCAATTGATCGTAGAGAAAATTGAAGTGCATATTCGTAAAGATCATCGTAATTTCCTTATTCACGAAAAGTAAGCTACGAGAGAGAGCGACAGCTCACGACAGCGATTTGTTAACATATCAAAACGAGTTGAGGCAGCTGGCGTTCTTGTTTCGTCACTTCTGAAGGTATGGATTTCGATTACGACATGTGACGTGTGGTGGGAGAAAAATCATCCTTGAGTAGTGTGCGGGGAGGATGGGTAACAGTATCAGCAGGCAAAAACCTTGAGTCTAGTAACAAAAGGGTTAATTCAGATACTTTGATAATAACAGATTTATAAATTAATAAATATATGGATTAACACATTAAGATGTTTTTCACTCATACTATCCATTACAATGCCCGTTTGATTAATACAAGAGTCTACGTGTTATTTTCACAGCTACCAATATTGATTGTTTTATTTTAATAATGTTACTTGGAAATTGTACATATAAATGCATGCTAATATCTGTGAATTTGGTAATTCGGATAACCTATTGCAAGAACTTTGGACGGGTAGTTTGGTAACTGCACCCGTCAACACTTTATATTACATGTACGCTGCAGTTTAGTTGATAAATTTGTTACATAGTGTAAAGACTTGTAGTTTTAGTAGTTTGTGAAGTGAGATCCCCAGTACGAAATATCTTCGCGACCAGTTCCTCCGGCCATACTTTGGTGGAATAATTCGGGCATACGGTGACTTTTTAGCTCACCTTTAGATATAGGAAGGACATCCCTGAGTCATAAATGTGCAGTGTGATTCCCCTAAACATTGTGAATCTATTGCGGAGCTCAAACGCGGAGAGATTAAAACTGTCTTGGGAACTTCAAGCAGAAATACACGAGACCAGTCTAATGCTCAAGTGGAAGAAACTAGCGTCTTGTTCCGAACAAGACGCTAGTTTCTTCCACTTGAGCATTAGACTGGTCTCGTGGTCTTGGCAAGAAGCCGATATCAGCAGCATAACGTCCCAGAGACAGAAAGCGTCAGGAAGATTTCATTATGAGGAAACAAAGAGAAGCCTACGTCCGTGGAAATAGTGAAATGTCCATAAGGATATTTGTGCTCCTGTTCCGAATACTGAGAAGAAACCTGATGTGAGTAAACAAACGTTTTCTTTATCTGCTGTTAACTTGGAAAAAAACAACTCAACCAAATGGCATTAGTAGACCCACCCAAAATGTGTCTGCTACATCAGACACGGCAGCAAACGCATTCGTCACGCGAAGGGTCACCTTGTTGGGTACATCTGAACCCAGCTCGTTAGGCACTATGGCGTCAAAAAACATGGCGACGAAAAAGGCCAACCAGAGAGGTAGAAACCCTTCAGAAGCTAAGAACATTTATGTCTTAGATGACAAAACTTTGGGAAAAAGAAACACTCAGACGAAGTGTAATGCCCCATCCAGGGGCAAAAATAAATTCATCAAATAAAGTGTTCAGTGACGATGGCAATTCGATTTCTATGGATTTACCAAAACGACTGAAAAGTCTCGTCGCGAAAACATGAACTGGAAAAAAGCTTCGAAATCCAAATGATACAGTGAACATTTTATGTGGACATATTTCATCACAGGGTTAAAAAACCTTCTGTGTAGAGTATTGTGATGGCGACACAGAAGACGTGTCTTCCGAATCGGTACCTGTTGTTTTAAGAGACCGAATAGATCGAACTGGTCTACTTGGTTTAGTGAATAAAATTATGTGCACAAATATATTCATCTATGTCACTTGTAGAATGCAGTCAGTTATTTTTTTTTTCGCATATTACTTTTACTAGTGCTAAATGAGAATCACTCCTGACTACTAAAATATTCAGGAACAGTGTAGCCAAATGCCAGGAGGCATATTTTTGGGAAGCAGCGAGGTAATATAA
The DNA here is from genome assembly GCA_031216915.1 of Pictodentalium vernedei. Lineage (NCBI taxonomy): Eukaryota > Metazoa > Mollusca > Scaphopoda > Dentaliida > Dentaliidae > Pictodentalium > Pictodentalium vernedei. Next base: position 802,020,715 of record CM062297.1, read on the forward strand.
CCAGGCTAAAATCTGTCTAGTAATAAAGGTGTTAAATCAGATACTTTGAGAATAACAGATTTAAAAATTAGTGAATAGATGGATTAACACATTAAGATGTTTTTCACTCATATAATCCATTACAATGCCGACTAGATTAATACAAGAGGCTACATCTTATTTTCGCAGTTACCAATGTTGATTGTTTTAGTTTAAAAATGTTACTTGGAAATTGTGCATATAAAAGCATGTTAACATTTCGTCGCCTGAGTGCTAGAATGTTCTATGTCCCATAGGGGACATAGAACATTCTAGTACTCAGGCGACGATTTGTAAATTCGGTAATTCGGATAACCGATTGCAAGAACGCTGGAAGGAGAGTTTGGTAACCGCTCAGGCCAACACTTTATATTACATGTACGCTGCAGTCCAGTTAATACATTTGTTACATGGTGTAAAGACGTTTAGTCTCAGTTGTTTGTGAAGGGAGATCCCCGGTACGAAATATCTTCGCGGACGGTCCCTCCGGTCATAACAGTATTAACTCCTTGCGTGCTGCTGGTGGATATTCCTGCCCAGGACACATAATCTCTTGCCACAGCGTCGATTGAGTGCTAGAATTTTCTATGTCCCCTATGGTATAAAGTATAATTTGGGCGCATTTAACAAAATTTTCCCCTTGTAAATTGATTGGACTTTTTGACTAATGATTTCTTGAGTTATCTTTGGCGATAATTAAATATTCAAATACGCATGGCCCTCTGGGGTTGGTAAGAAAGATCAGTCACACCCAGGTGGCTCACGCGTGACATGCGTATCTGAATAGGTAACATTAGGCAGGTGGTATTGAGAAAACAGCACACAGACGTTAAAACGTACCAATTATTATAAAAAATGCTTTGAAAAAACGTTTTGGGTCATAGAAATACTTTAATTTTCACAGTATTAATACAGTGCATTGCTTTGATCGCAAAGGTAGCCTCTTGGCCGATCAGATCGCGATCTGGTCGCGAAACATTTACACCAGAGCAGATTTCACAAATTAAAAAATGCAAAATTTAGAATGATTGAAGAATAACAAACGTAAACAGCATCTCGTCGCCTGAGTGCTAGAATACCCTATGTCCCATAGGGGACATAGGACATTCTAGCACTCAGGCGACGAATTCTGGGATTTAATGGTTTGGGTTTTATTTTACAGTCGGTGAGATTACGCAGTGTTGTGAGCAGGAGAGCGGACAGAGAATTACGAACAGGAGCTAATACTATAAAAACTTTTACGATTGTTTTTTTTCTGGAATTGTATTTTCTACCTATTAATATAACTGACTAAAATGAATCATTAGCATATTAAAAGATATGGCAATTTGCCAGCTGGCAAGTTGCCAGATCTTTGAAAATACTAATGGTTCATTTCAACTTACTTAAAGTCATAACTAGAAAATACAATTCTAGAAAATACAATTGTAAACGTTTTGTAGTATTGGTCCCACATCACGACCCATGAAATTATTCTTTATTTAATTCTAACGCAATCATTCGTTACGTCAAAATTACATTCAATCAGTGATTATGTGTTTGAACTGGGACAAAAGATGAAATCTTTATCGGGGTGGACCAAATAGGTTAATGTTTCATTTTTCTTTATCAAATATGATTTTCTTTCCCAGAATTGGTCATTATCAAGACTTCAAACTCGGCTGATATGATGATGATCTCGGCCGGTATGAACCAAGCTAGAGTTTTCTCCCTTGGTGTGTTACTATGCGCAAATAATTTGTCGACATCAAAATCGTTCACTGTTATTCGCCGGACGCAGTTAGGAAAATCAGCAATTGGCGTAACCAGGCATAATGGGGTAGTTTATATATAGAATATACCCATAGTAGCTTGGTGTACCAAATGTTCACCACGAGTGGTGAAGTGGTGTTAACCTCGAGCCTTCGGCGCGCGGTTAACACCACTTCACCACGAGTGGTGAACATTTGGTACACCAAGCTACTTTGGGTATATTTTATTTATACCATGATCTTCAGATTATTAAGAATCGCTATTATTTTTTCTCGATTTTACTGAGCACCAGACGTACATACGAGGGAATCTGTTTTTGTTTACACGAGCATCGGTGGGCGGTACTTCCGCTGTCAATTGTATCGCCGAAACGAAATGAAAAAAAAGAAACTGAGCCTTTTTCGTTTTAATAACATAATAACATACTATTTCGAATTTTGCATGCTTTATTAACATGAGACAATGCATGTTTGTTAATTTTTGGCATCTTATGAGGTAAACCCATTTAAAAACGTAATAAATAATTGCCACTTCTATTTCACTCTTCGCGAAGCGACGTGCGATAAATTTAGACAAGTTTGCATTCAGGTCGACGTCACCAAAGGTCAACGGGGATGCAGTTCTACTGTTGGTGTAAATTTTTACTATTGAAATCCCATTGCTGGCGTGTTCACCACGGTTGGTGTGTAAAGCTAAAATTTATGTCATAGGCTTTTCATATATAGTAGAATAGGTAATCATGGTATAAAGTATTGTTTGTTTGTGTGTGTGGTGAGGAATTAATGATGTCAATAAGTAAGGAGTAGGTGAATGATGAGAAGAAATGTTATACAGATAATTAAGATTCCGAGTCATGGGCGGAGATTCGTCGAAGTAAGCGAAGACATAATTCGGCCGTCCGAACTGTGGAAGCCAAAACGTTCCGATAACCGAACTAGAAAAAGAGGAAACTTCGAACTTTGTGAAAGCAATAAGAAACAATAGCACTGTTAGAAAGCTGTAACAGATCTGAGAAGATTTTGTAATTATTTGTTTTGGTTTAATAAATAAAGAAGCTGTTACTTGGTTAGTTTCATATCCGCCGAGATATCAGCCCTCGGTAACTTCACATCAGCATTCGACCTTCGGTCTCAGGCTGATATGAAGTTACCTCGAACTGATATCTCGGCCGATTTAAAACTAACCAAATGAAAACCTCCAAATACCAGCGATGCCCCAGCATAGTAATTTCCTGTCTGAAGAGTTTCTGTTTTGAACCCCTCCACATCACCAATGACCTCATTATCAGCAACGAAATCTCTCCCTAGCATGTGTGATTTGAGTTTCAGGGTGAGACAGAAGTCAGAGAGTGCAGTGATGGGGAAAGTAAAAGGTATAGGTGCGTATTTCAAAGCCACACTCTGCTGCTGCATGAGCTGCCACGTGTGAGGTGTGACATTGTGTAAAAAAGAAGAAGCACTCCAGTACGGAGTTTTCCACACCGTGTTTCGTTTCCAAACTGGCATAATTCTGTGGTATAATATTGTCCATTTATGGTGTGATCTTTTTCATTCAGACAGTCATGATTACATCTTTGCTGTCCCCGAAGGCCTAAGCCATCACCACACCAGCAGGTGCAACCTTCTTAAATTTTCTTGGTTGAGGTTACCCATGGCGCTTCCACTGTTTGCTGTGCAATTTTGATTTTGGATCAAAAGTAATAGACCCATGTCTTATCACGAGTTGCGACTCACCAAATGAAGTCTCGAGATTCCCTTGAAACCGTGTCAAACGTTCTCTTGAAATGTTCAGTCCGGCCAGCTGCTGGCCAGACGTCAACGATCAATGGACTTATTTAGCAGGTGTTTTGCAACCTGGCGTCGCTTGTTGATATTCCATCTAGTAGTCACGATAGGTAATCTATATTTATACCATAATTACCTATTCTACTATATATGAAAAGCCTATGACATAAATTTTAGCTTTACACACCAACCATGGTGAACACGCCAGCAATGGGATTTCAATAGTAAAAATTTACACCTACAGTTGAACTACATTCCCGTTGACCTTCGGTGACGTCGACCTGAATGCAAACTTGTTTAAATTTATCGCACGTCGCCTCGCGAAGAGTGAAATAGAAGTGGCAATTATTTATTACGATTTTAAATGGGTTTACCTCATAAGATGCCAAAAATTAACAAACATGCATTGTCTCATGTTAATAAATCATGCATAACTCGAAATAGTATGTTATTATGTCATTAGAACGAAAAAGGCTCAGTTTCTTCTTTTCATTTCGTTTCGGCGATAAAATTGACAGCGGAAGTACCGCCAACCGATGCTCGTGTAAACAAAAACAGATTCGCTCGTGTGTACGTCTGGTGCTCAGTAAAATTGAGAAAAAATAATAGCGACTCTTAATAATCTGACGATCATGGTATAAATAAAATATACTCAAAGTAGCTTGGTGTACCAAATGTTCACCACTCGTGGTGAAGTGGTGTTAACCGCGCGCCGAAGGCTCGCGTTTAACACCACTTCACCACTCGTGGTGAACATTTGGTACACCAAGCTACTATGGGTATATTCTATATATTAGGAAGTTGGGCATGGAGCATGAAGGCGTCTGCAAACGGACCGGCAGTTTGTGAGAAAAAGATGTTGTCAATGCTCCTTCATTGCCCGTAGTATTATCAAATGTGCGGCCACACGAGTCCTATTCGTATAACCCCGGGTCGTGACTCGAAATTTTCGACACATCATGCTGCATATATTGTATCTGAAATATGAAAGTACACAGCCAACCAGTTTGTGAGAAGAAGATTTATTTCGTTTCCTCGTTGATAATAAAAATGTTACAATGTGAGAGGGGTCAATATCATCCCTAAATTTGACCCCGGGCTATTTGTTTGAACAAAAGTGCAAATCACTTTACAATGATGTTATATGTCAAAGAGAAAATAAATCGGACCAGTACTTTGAAAGAAGAACATTTTTGTAATGTTTTTCTCCTTGTGGAAAGTCACAGAGAAAATAATTTTAAAATGCTTTTCAAATCACCCACAAGTTTGAGCTCGGAGCCCAGTACCCCTCCCCACAAAAAATGACCCCAGTATCTTGATATAACAAATTCAAAACAGATCATAAGGCAGATGTTACATACAAGATATGAGAGCCTTAGTAAGTTAGAATAAAAATATAGTTTGCAAGATCAAAAAATATTTTTTTCTTATCCTTCTCGTACACAAAGCGTTAAAACGCGTTGGCCCCTTTTGGGAGCGGTACCATGTGGAACATTATCCACCTGAATAGTGAATGGAGATTGCTTGTAGACGTGGGGTCAGGATTCTACTTTCTAAGGCTGAGAGCTCTATCTGGTGGTTCCGTTGGTGAAGCCATTCAAGCACCACGCGTCCATCCAGCCCGTTGGCCAGCCAACTTGTCGTCTTATCGAATAGGTCTCATGAAGTGACTGAGAATTCACCTTGATGAACATAATTCAGATTTCAGCAGTGCTGTTTCAGTGTTTGCGCTGGAGAAATATCGCGGCTGTTTTGAAACACATGATACGAAAATAAGCTTGATCGGACTGCGAGTTTTGAATACAGTAATCTATGATATCTAGAAAATGGAAATTTCTATGGATATTTGTAGAAACTGAGAAATGCCAAACGTAGCACAGCATTTAGCACAGGTGCATTGTTATTGCATGAATTGCGGTTCAATCTCATTTATTCCGCGTGGTGTCATGATTTGCTTGCACATTCAACACATTGTTCAAATTGCCTGTAGATAGAAATGAGAGCAAACATGTGTCAGGGAGTAAACGTAATGCACTTCAACAAAATACTCATCGTCTGCGTCCAGGGTCGTTTTGAAAAGAAGCCGATTTGGAAGACTGGAGAGTTTCTTTGTTTTGTTTATTGAGATTTGGCAACACATTTTACGGCCAAGGTCATACAGTGTCGGACAGTTTTATGGATGGAGAAAGCCGGAGTCCCTGAGTGAACCACGTACACTATAAAATAAATTGGGTTAAAATTTAACCCAAATCAACTGGGATGAGTGAATATGAACCCAATTGGGTTCATATTCACTCAACCCAATTGATTTAGGTTGATTTTTAACTCAGCTGATTTTAAAGTGCCGTAACGGCGAGCAGTTGTCGAACTCACAAACTTACTAACTTGGCACAAGTTGAATTAGCACTAACCCTGCACGAGGGGGTTAATATCGCTTGAAAACCTTGTACCGTCCTCTTGCCCTACACCCCATCGCACAGCTTCACCCTGTTCCCACAGCGGCAATCGGGATATGTGTCTTGCTCAAGAAGGCAATGTAGATGACGCATGTGATGATCGAGCCGATGACCTTTCAACGTGGCGGTCAAAACTTGTGCTTTTAACAAAAATCGCCATTCAAATTTTATTATATTTTCATTTTTTATCTCCGAAATATAGCTTATGACCCCTCATTGGAACGAGCTCAATTTTCAATGAGGGGGGGTCATAAGTTATGTTTTTGAGACAAAAAATGAAGAAGAAACTATTCAAGAATTAGGTGTCGTAAGTGTCGTCTGCTATTTGATTTGTGTAAAGGTTAAGAAATAAATAAGAGGATGAATCCTTTGTAAACGTAATTCATGTTTTTGTTTATGTTTATTGGGGTTTAACGACACTTTAAACTGCCAGGATCACTTCGTGTCGGACAATATTACGGGCCGGGGATGCCGGAGTACCCGGAAAGAATCACTGTTATTGTTGAGATAAAAATAATAAGTAAATAACTTTTTGAGTGGATATCGAAGTTAGTTCCCACGCGAGCAGAAACAGAACAAATTTCACATTCTCACGGCTGAAGGGGATTTGGTTTTCTCAAACAAGGTGTTGATTTGTTTCTAATAATACGCACTTGACATTTGCTTTTCAGCCCAGCTTTTTGAAAAAATACAGCTGACCGTGACTCATGAGCTTGACCATGCTGTTTATAAAAACAGCCACGTGATCACCATGCATTGTCGTTCAAGTTATCTCGTGAATATTCTGTGAATCCGAAGATAAAAGATTGATCTCCTGTATAACTAGATGTCATTTTCACCATTTAAAACAGAAAATCAATAAAAAAAAAAATTAATGTAATAATAATTCTAAACAAATAGTATGGGACTCTAAAACATGAATAAATTTAACAGAAGCTAAATATACATTGGGAAGTTGCGTGCATCTTTCGCCAGTGAAAATATATCCTTTTATCTCTCCCCTACAGACTTCTGAGATTTCCATTGGACTTAAAACATCACGTGAAATCTGAGTAAATACACAATATGGACTATTCCAATCTGTACACGGCTAACAATCAGAGTGACATCCATTTGTTTATTCGTCTATTGAAATGACGTTAAATGATAACACTTCACGGTAAACAAGTAAGAATATTATGATTTATTATCCATTGCAGTTGCTATAGTTTCGTATATATAGAAGAACTCGATAATGTATATTCGCTACACAGTTTGTTAGTGACCTAATATGGTATTGCAGCATTGTGATCACAAAATGCGAACAGAATATTTCGACCGGATCACGACTGGGTCGCGATCTGGTCAAAATTCTCTGTTCGCTGTCCTCTCCACAGCATTGTGTAGAGTCTCATCAGTCGAAGAAAAATGCAAAAACATTGGATTACTTTCTTTTGTTTCTGTTCATTCGACCTTGATTTCGCAATATGATTTTGAATTTCGTCCTTCTGGTGTAAGTGTATCGCGACCTGATCGCGACCTGATCGCGAAAGAGACAACATTTGTGTTCCATGTACTGTACGGTGTCAGGTAATTTCATACTGTACTCGAGGTTCGCTTCCGCTGATAAGGAAATAACTGACATACAATATTAAGTCATCAACAAACTGTGCAAGTAATACATCGTCACTCGTGAATTAAAAAAGGCGGAATATCCCAAAATAGAAGCAAAGTAGCTTCGGAAGCGCAGCCTCCAGGAGTTCTGGTTTAACCCTTTACCCAACGTAACAACCAAAACCGGCCAGCTATATTCACAAAATTCACCATTCAATTTTTGTTACTTTTTCATTTTTTGTCACAAAAACTTAGCTTTTGACCCCTCATTGGAACGAGCTCACCGAGCTCGTTCCAATGATAGGTCATAAGCTATGTTTTCGAGGCAAAAAAATTAGTGCTTCAAAAATTTTATTTGCAATTGTCGTCTGCTTTTCGTGTTAGGTAAATGGTTAAGAAGAAACATCGTTGGATTTTGAGAGCACCTCAACGATTTTAAAATTTCGAATTGGCACGACTGAAATCGAATCAAATCTAATCAAAGGGATGATTTCGAATCGAATCGTATTTCGAGGTTTCGCAGGGCATTAACTGCTATTACCGTTATGTTCACGAAAGGGTTAAAAGAACTTCACATTTCCCACCTCGAGACAATTTATCAGTAGTACTATCCCTAATTGAATGATAATATTCGTTTCCCATACACCTCCCATTCAAACCGAGAAATGAAAATATTTTAATGAAAGGTGCGAGGAACGATCGACTTATCCCATTGGTTGCGAGGACATGAAAGAGCACTAATCGACCCACACCACTTGTCTGATAAAAGGGGCTTTCCATATGAAAGTCTTTCTCCTCCTATTCAAATCTACCACAGAAGGTTCACAATTGCATGCATTCTTGACGGTCTGTCCCCCGTCTGTCAAAGTACGACCTTGTGAGCAAAGAGTATTTTCTTGTCAGTAAAGGTCCCGGAGTCTCGTCGTATTCAGCTAATCTGTCTGGCTTGACTGTTCCGGATGACAACGAAGAATTAACAAAACATCGTGAGCTTTTAACCCTTTACCAAACACGAAAACAGACGACACTTGCAAATAAAATTCTCGAAAAACTAATTTGTTCATCTTTTGCGGCAAAATCATAGCTTTTGTCCCCGCACTGGAACGGATGAAACGAAGAATTAACTCTACATCGTGAACTGTTAACCCTTTACGTAACACGAAAACAGACGACACTTGTAAACAAAATTCTCGAATAACTAATTTGATCATCTTTTGCGGCAAAATCATAGCTTTTGTCCCCTCGTTGGAACGAGCACAGTGAGCTATGTGTCTGAGACAAACAAGAGGCCCCCCGGGGGGGGGGGGGGGACTGAGGCGCCCACCTGACATGTTTGTCAAAATATCAACCCACGGAATTGATTTGAACAAGTAACATCTGCCCCTCCTAAGAAAAGCTTATACCAAATATCAAAAGACTCTAACCGGTGGAACTGAAAAAAAAGATTTTTAAAGAATATTCCGCATATTGAACTAAGTCATAATTCGGGCTCCTACAGGGAGCCCAAATATGAACCCAGGGACTTGGTTTGAACAAACTTGAATCTCACACCCCTAAGGATGCTGCATACTAAATATCAGAAGATTCTGATTGGTGGATCGGAGGAAGAAGATTTTTATAGAATATTCCTCATACTGCACTAATCTGAACATTTGGGCTCCCATAGAGAGCCCAAATATGGATCCAGGGATTTGATTTCAATAAACATGTGAATGAATCTTCCAAAAGTGTTATATGTGAAATATAAAAGCCTTTGGAGCAGTGGTGTGGGAGAAGAAGCATCTTTAATGTTTTTCCCATTACTCACAGTGTCAAAAATTGATGACTCAGCATTTGTTCAAAAGACCTGGAAAAGTACCCTATAACAAAATCGATGACAATTATTTTTGGACTGTTATCTGCTGTTCCTAAGGAAGCTTCACACAAAATAAAAATGCTCAGTGTGATGTAGTTTTGGAGATATGGGCGTTTTACTTTTTTCTATTTTTAGCTCCTGCGGTTCTCATGAGGCGACGGGAAAAATTGTTTGGCATAAATTAAGTACTTATGACCCAATAAGCCCTCATATCAAATTTGGTCCAAATCGGCTTCTCAGATCGGAAAATAGAAATCAATTTTGGTACAATTCGGGCTCCCACAGGAAGCCCAAATATGAACCCCAGAACTTGGCTTTAACAAATATATATCTCATCTCCCTAAGGATACTGTATACCAAATATCAAAAGATTCTGACTGGTGGATGTGAAGAAGTAGATTTTTGAAGAATATTACTCATATTGAACTAAGTTATAATTCGGGATCCCGCTGGGAGCCCAAATATTAACCCAGGGACTTGGCTTGACCACATTTGAATCTCACTAAGGATGCTGCATACCAAATATCAAAAGATTCTGATAGGTGGATCTGAAGAAAAAGATTTTTAAAAAATATTCATAATATTACACTAATTTAAACATTTGGGCTCAGGTAGAGAGCCTAAATATGGATCCAGGGAATTGATTTCAACAAATGTGTGAATCACTCTTCCAAAGATGTTATATGTGACATATGAAAGCTTTTGGAGTAGTGGTTTGGAGAAGATTCTTTAATGTTTGTCCCATTACCGACAGTATTAAAAATGCTGACTCGGCACTTTTCAAAGTCCCGAAAAAGTACCCTGTGATAAAACCGATGGGAATTTGTTTGGACCATTCCTTTCTGCTGGTCCAAAAGAAGGTTCACACCACATAAGAATTCTCAGTGCAGTGTAGTTTTGGAGATATGGGCATTTTATTTTTTTCTATTTTTAGCTCCTGTGATTCCCATGGGGCGACGGGATTTTTTTTTTTTTGGGGGGGGGGGGGGGGGCATAAATTAAGTACTTATGACCCAATAAGCTCTCATATCAAATTTGGTGCCAATCAGTCTCTCGGTTTGGAAACTAGAAATTTTTGGCGGAGCCAAAATTCTTGCCTCTCCCATAACTATGGCAAATATAGCCCCTCGAATTTCTCCTGAACAAATCTGAGTCTACACCTCAAAATGAAGCTGCACACCAAATATCAAGTCTCTGCTACTGCTGGTTCATGAGAAGTAGATTTTTAAGATTTAGGCATACTTTTCCGGCGTGGCCGTACCCAGGGGCGGGGCAACTTGATTGAACAAAATCAAAATGCGGTGTAATAACAAACAACCACCTCAGATTTCACTTAAATGGTTCAGCGGTTTTGGAGGAGAAGTCGCAAACACCATGCTCACGGACGACGGACGACGAGTGATCACTAAAGCTCACCCTGACTTCCATTCAGGTGAGCTAAAAATGGAAAAAATAATGAAAATTGAATGTTAATTTTTATGAATAGCGCTGGCCGATCGTGGCCGTTACGTTGGGCAAAGAGTTAATACGTTGGCCATGGAGTGAATGGCGAAACCTACTCAAATAATCTTATAAACAAGGATCCCATGGAGCTTCGAAATTCGATTAGATTCCAAATCGTCCCGGTGACTCGATTTGAATCCGGCTAATCCGGAATTTTCGAGTCGTTGAGTTCTTCTCAAAATCCTACCAAGATTCCCCTCTTGACCTCTATATTGTTTCATCAGGTCTCTTGTACAGGAAACCTCATGACAGAAATTTAAGTTCAAGGAGGTTCGACTTCCTAAACTATTTTGATTCCGTTTCAGGGGTATTCCCTATTTTGGTTTTGATGGATTTGACCAAACAGACGAGCTACCGTTGGATACTATTTATTTATTATTTATTTATTTATTTATTTATTGGTGTTTAAGGTCACATATTTCTGCACAATGGCTAATCATGACTTCGACAGTTTTACGGGTGGAGGAAGTTGGAGTACCCGGAGAGAACCACCGAGCAACGGCGAGCAACTGTCAGCTCCCCAACATACTAACTCCACACAAGCAGGGTTAGCATTGGTTGAAGACAGTGCACCATCGACGTGCAGTACGCCTTAGTACACAATGTCACCGTGCCCCCACGCGGGCAATGGGGTGAAGTGTCTTGCCCAAGGACACAACGCGGTTGCCGCAGGTGGGATTCGAACCGAGGACCTCTCGGTTTGCAGCCTGTACCTCTACCTACTGAGCCATCGCGCCCCCCGTATACTATTAGTTATCCTTGTGTTTTCCTGGGTGTATGGGAATTTACACCGGTTTGGGAACTCCTACACCCTGAGGCGAAGCCGAATGGTGTATGAGTTCCCAAACCTGTGTAAATTCCTATACACCCTGGAAAACACAAGGATAACGGATTTATTTCCAATGATTTTGGTGCACTTAATACTTTAACCTACATTGTGGGAAAAAACAAATAGAACAATTGTACTTTGTAAGTTTCTTAACAAAACCAGACAAATATGGATGTCATTGGAACTGGCTCAATGAGCCAGTTCCAATGACATCCATATCTGTAATATTTTATTGCACATAAATATTAAATTTTCTGTATTTTTTTTTTTTTGTTCTAGCATTACCGAGCAGAAGGTATGAATTAATAATTAAAAATGAATACTTTTTAGCCAAAACGCTTGCTCTTGTATATTCTTGTTTTTACACCGTGGTTAAATACGGTGTAAAAAAGCCACTGTGGATTGCAAGTTACATCGTACCTCTCAGCCAATCAAAATGCAGTATTTTGTTTCATTTGGAAATAAAGTTCTTCGTTGGAGATTGGCAATGTTGAGGGTTGTAAAGGGGAAGGGCGGCGAGGCTGTAGTCGAGATTCGATTCGATTCGATATCCTCTGTCTGATTCGATGTCTAAATATGATACTCGTGGGGTCCTATTGTAAACTTTTTCCGCGTGTTTTGGGAATTTTCTTCACGTTTAAGTCTCTGTAGACAAATGTTGTTGAGTCATTCAGATTGAGTGCCTGACAAATCAGTCAAAGGCGTGGATACATTACTGTGGACTGGTAATTGTGAGTGGGCCGCGGTCAGGGGCCAACACTATGAAACTTTTGCAATTCCGTTTTCTATAATTGTATTTTCTAGTTATGACTTTAAATGTGTTAAAATGAAGCATTAACATTTCAAAGATCTGGTAATTTGCCAGTTGGAAAATTGTCATATCATTTAAAATGCTAGTGATTCATAGGTAGAAAATATAATTCTAGAAAATACAATTGTAAAAGTTTTATAGTATTGGCCCCAGCTGGTCGTATTTCTCCGTCCTCTTCCTCTTCACAGCACTGTAAAACCTTGTTTCGGGGGTGTGTCCCTTTGAATCTCCAACTGTACTCTCCCGCTGGCAGCCCAAATCCAAGTTTTTATAAAACCATTTGCGCCCTCTTCCCGTGCATCCTTGAATGAGATGTTTCCAACTGCTGCCTCTGAATTTCCAGTTGCTGAAAAAATCCCAAAGCACCCTATCTCCTTGTGTTTAAAGATATAGCCTTTGGGTTATGAAGTTGGAAATTGTCTCTTGAGTGTATCGAGAGGCCAGAGACAGATGGCCGCATGGTCCATCGGGAAAATGCCCGGTTGGCCTCCTATTGGGTGGCCCCTGGGGCCCCCAAAATCGATGCAGCCCCATACCCGTTCGTTCCCGAAATTTCGTGAAAACGCTCAACAGGCGAAATGGATCTGATAGAATGTGGGTATATTGAAATGTTCTTTATGCGACTGTCAATATACCAGCAGTCCAGTTTGCTACCGATAGCTCAGATACAAGGAAACAGTGTACTTGAAATTAGAAAAATCAAAATTTTTCAACCATTAAGCCGAGCTACTATCGGCGCGATGGGTACGTGCACAACCATCCTACGCCCTGTTGATACCATTCTTGCCGAATGGGTGATGGAGATAAAATGCCATCGAAATGTCTTCTATGTAAACTGCCATTGATCATCACTCAGAATCAAGGAAGCTCCCAGCGTTCGTTCAGTTCGAAATATCAAACTTTTCTCCGGGGCCGTCAGTGATGGCTTTCCTGGTTACATTTCTTATGCCAGTCCTCTCCTGGAAGGCGCTATCTGCAATACACTAGCATTGTATATGGCGCACTGTTGTACTCCCGGGACGAAATATTGATTCCAATTAAATTACTGCATGCAGGCTTGGATTTCTGAAAAATCCAGGGTGGCAATAAATCGCTCACCAGGAACCTACTTAGGCGAGCAAATTGCTCTCCTGAATTCTTTTTCACTTTTTTGCTTCACAAAGATCTTCTAAAGACTCAGTTAATACCGGGTTGGGTAATTTCTCCTTCGAGTGCATTCAAGCCAATCAATTTTAAATGAATTAATAAAATGTTAATGAATGAACCTGTATTCATTTTTAACTATCCCCTCCACCCCATTGTGGTCAGATTGATCAAGAAGTTCAGGGGGACTGGTCCATGTAGTGGCCGACACACACACACACATGTACCCAGCATATTCTGTACACACGTTCCATGGTCCGTCACCGTCGAAAATAGCTGAAAGTAGGTGAGCAAAAAAAAGGCTTATGCCGGATTAAACTGCGTGAGCAGTTAAGGCAAGCTAAAAATCGCTTGCGTCAGAATTCCATGACTGTGCATGGAATGTGCTTCACTAATCGACCACTAAAAGTCTGTTAAAAAAGATTACCACTGGAGATAAAATTCTACCAAACCCATTACCATAGAGCATGAAATTTGTTTGAGTCTTAACACTTTGAACTCTCGTTTCCTGGAATGGTATCGCCTTTGTGTACACTTACAGTGAGATGGGTCAGTCCAATATCAATATACAGGGAGGATAAAATAATAACTGCAGTCTGCAGCCAGGTGGCTGCAGACTGCAGTTATTATTCTATCATCAATGCCCCGAGTATAGACCTCTTATAAGAAGACAGAAATGGGACGAAATTATGCCTGGAACCGAAAAATCGGTCTCACGAGTTCAAAGGGTTAAAAGTTCTGACGATTGAAACAGTTGCACCCCCATTCCACACTCCCCGTCGCCACGTCCCTGGATCTGGTTAGCGATCTGGTCAGAATTCTGTCCACACACACACACGTAACTGTAATTTCTCTGTTGTCAAAGAATGAAATGTGAGGACTTTGAATCTTGCACGCTATCTTCGTTCGTTTTATTTTCTGGATCTCGTATTGATTTCACAATATTTTATTTATGAAATCTCGACCCGTTGGTCTAAGTGTATCGTGACCGGATCACAATCGGGTCAAGAAAAAAACCACTTGAGTATTAACAGTGCATGGATCTCTATACAAATAGGTTTGCTAGGGGGAATTGTGGTTATAAACAGACAATCCCAACAGCAAAATGTTTTCTCGGCATTTTTCAATTTTCCGACGTATCGCAATCGCAGATCGTGTTTTGAAGAATATACTTTGATATCTGTGGCGATAAAAGTGACGCTCACTTTTTAGCGAAATTGAATATTTAGAAGAAACTTTAGTTATAACTGAAAAGTGTCGATATTGGAAGGATTATATCGTGTTAATAGATTTCGCGCTGGGATTCGTTTCATGTTTGATGATGTAAAGAATGAGAAACAATAACACTGTCAGAAAACTGTAACAGATCTGAGAACGTTTTGTAATTATTTGTTTGGTTCAATAAATAAACAGAACGCAATGTGTGTTTATTACATATCCCATGCATTAAAATTCATTTAAATAAACAAATTTTAATCCCGATGTTTAAACCCAAAGGTGAAGTGTCCGTTTGTTTTATTTGAAGCTGTACTGAACAAATAGATCGATAAAAAATCAAAACAAGCTTTTGGAAACTAGTCTAAATTACATTCGTTATCTTTTCTATTGGCGTGTTTGTTGAACTTCGTATCGCTGTTTTTCTTCGGCTGGTGTCCATTCAGGCCTAAAAAATTGGTGGCTATTACTGTTAGTAAAAATATAAGTACAAATTTGGGCAGATTTCCAAAACAGCTGCGAGAAACTTTTTTTAAAAGAAGTTCGAAGCATGTCAGGATGTCCAAAGATTTACCTAAATAAAGTTGACTAATTTAGATATAACAGGACCCGCAGGCGAGACGTCGACGGGACTGGGTTAATGTTGTGGTCGGAAATGATTGTTTTTTAATATTATCTCATTTTTGGTTAACTAATTTTTTGTGAATCGACTTTATTTTGCTCTGGACGTTGTCATTTTCAGACGACCGATAATTGTATAACGAAATTTGGAAACTTTTCGAAGCGTAACTAATGGCGCGATGGAAAAAGAACTAGTAAAAACAGCGCAGGGAAAAAAGTTCCGGCTTGTACATCACCAGTTAAATAGAGAAACATTTATGTCATAGCGACGATTCCGTTAAATACAAGGGTTTAAAGTTTAATGGATGTGTAATAAATAAACAGAGTACTTGGTTAATTTCATATCAGTGCTCGGTAACTGCACATCCGCGTTCGCCCTTCGGCCTCAGGCTGATGTGAAATTACCTCTGGCTGATATCTCGACCGATAAGAAACTAACCAAGTAACAACTTCTAAGTATTAATCTGACCGAAGCAGTGATTGTGTTTAGGTCGCTTTGAAGGTACATTGTGTGTGCTACTGTGCTGACCTTTGGGCAGGCGGGAATTAAAATTGCAGTATGTAGAGAGTGGATTGTAACTAAATCACCCGTGAAGTGGAGTTATCACGTAGGTATCACTTTCAAGTTATATACATATGGCCAGAAAGCACAAGCAATGTTTCAGCCAATGGACCTCCGGGTTTAACCCGGAGGTCCATTGGCTGGAACTTTGTGATTGTTATGCTTTGCAACAAATTTGCAATTATTGCTTGGGTGGAATCTCCACTCTGTGTGTGATTTAGTGATAATATACTCTTCACGTACTGTAAGTGTCTTCTCCAAGAACACAATAGAAGAGGTGCGGGTCGAGACTGAATCAACAACACTCCGATCACATGTCGAATGTGCTAACCATTATGCCACTGCACTCAAACGTCTAGCTAGTAACCCTAAATAGTGCTATAATAATCCGGATGAGAACATAAGCTTGAAGTAGATCTCAATGAGAGTTTTCTTCCTGTCTCATAAAACAAAATCGCAGAAGTATGTATCTATAGTAAACAAGGCCGCACTGCTGTAGATGCTCCCAAATACCGTATGCGGACATGAGAATTTGGGGATTAGGAGCCAAATTAGGAATTTCATCCTAGTTTTCCTGGTCACATGCAACAAAATTAAAAAGCATGTTGCTAGTAAACAAGTGTGTCCCAAATTCTTAAATGAAGATTTCGATATTAGACATCAATAGGAAATATCCTCATAGGGTTCACAGCATGACACGGGATAACAAAATGTCATATGTTGGAATTGGCCAACGGGGGTAACTCTATTTTGAGAGACTAGGACCAGAGAGACAGAGAAATAACAACTGAAGCAGTCGATAATAGAAAGAAGACAGAATAAGAAGAGAAATAACCGAAATAGAGAAGAGAACATGCAGCACAGGTAAAAGTTCTAAACATAGTCGCAAAAGTAGGATTCTCCTCTATCAGATTATACTCTAGCAGAATGGAACAGAGTCATGCAAGGTCCTTGAAACGACGGGAATAGCCGGAAAGAAATGTGCTCTGTAGAAACCGATGGTTTAATTTTACTGACAAATCCCTTCTAGAGTACGCCTGTTTAATCAATCAGACACATTCTAAATACTTTAGCCAGTGCCACCTATACCGATCGAGTGACAATCACGAAAAGAAGACGGCGACCTGAACATAATCCAGAAGCATACAGAAAAGAAGGCAGAACACGAGGTTTGTACAGGAATACTAGTCTGTACAATATACCACATCAATTTAACCCTTTGAACACTGGTGGTATCTTCCATGCCAGTTAAATGGCAGAAATTGGAAGAGTCCATATCCATTATTTGGGGGTAGAGCAATTTAAATTTTCAACGTGCAGCCTTCAGGCTGTACGTTGATAATATTAATTGTTCTACCACACACGTTCACTTAGTAGACATCCTACTTAATGACATTATGACGTATCGTGTTGCTGGACCGCAAAGCGGCCTCTCGTGTTGAAAGAGTTAAACATAACCCTAAGACCACACCAAACTTCATCCCAACCCATTTGGTCCCTCATACAGCAACCACATGCCTCTTTAGAAACCATGATGGTAGTCTCCATCATACGAAACAGACGACAGAAGCACATATTGACCTAGCAGGGCGCGCTGCGCATGCGCATTCAAACCACCTATAATTGTGTCAATAACGTCACTGTCAGGGCAAAGCCAGCCTAAATATAGGGGCAAGGGGCCTCATATTTAAAGATATTGTAAGTTCAAAATATATTCCGCATCAAAGCGAAAAACCTACATGAATTTCACTTCTCTGTAAAGCTGGAAAAACACACGTGGTGTATATCCAGCTTTAGTGCAGGGACCCAGGGGAGAAACGGCATGTTAGATAAGGTCTAATCTCATTTAATTTATACGAGACGTAATCGGTTGGTGTCAAGATATCGTCACGGTCAATTGAGAAACGAGATTCTAAAACGATAGAAATGTCTATCGTATCGTCACCTGATCATTAGGTAACAATGATGGCAAGAACGAATCGGTTTTCTCGACAAGTGAAGTCACCGTTAAGTCACGCGCGAGATGACTTGTATTGATTCTGTCTCGATATACGCCATCTCCCACCGTTTTGACAGATGGATGGATGAGCGTCCGTCCACCTGACAGTTTAGGGTAAAAAGTATATATACCTGGACGAGCAGAGCATTAGACACACACTTGGGGTCACACACACGTTGGTGAAGTCCAGGACAGGCGGACTCTGTTTCCTGGCATAAGGGTACCTTCGATCACAGGACCCTGAAACGGCTGGAATCGCCAGAGAGGGCATTCCATGATTGATTTAGCTTAACGTTGATAGGCGGCTACGGGGCCGAATTCGTGAGAAAGAACACCCCGGGTGGAACGTTAAAGTTTAGATTGTCGAGTAGCAGGTATCGTCCTGCAATAGTCAGAAGTGTAGGTTAATTGTATTGTGCGTATTAACCCTTTGAAGCGTCAGCCTGATTGCGTTCTGAGTAGTTTGTTTTGCTGTCGAAGCATCGTAATACCGACTGGAGATCGGTGTGAGTGACAATTTCGCCCTAGCACAAAAAGGACATTTGTGAATCGTGAATTCAACCAGGAACGGTGAATATTTCAATAGGACTTTCACGGAGGACTTTCAAAAGGCACATAAGGTATGAGTAGACAATATCTGACCCAAATCAGAAGTACGGTGTCTTTATAGATGACGAACATTGCTGGTCGGAACCCTCCGACAGCCAGAGGTACAGTTACGCACAGTAATAACATTTCAGATTTGTGAAGCTCTTATGGCGAGCTCACGGTAGTAACATTTCCAGTGTGTAGACTATAGTGCCAGTACAGGGCTATAGAATGACTATATGATTGTTTAGAATTATTTAGCCGTAGCGACCCATTTTCTGTGAAAAGAATCGAATTGTTGATTGTTGAAATATTGAAACGGATTTATTTTTATGTGTAAATAAAAGAATCATTGTTACTTTAAATCATTCTTTCCATTATACAGCCTGAAGTGATTAGGAATCACACCTAACGGAAATCGAACCTATTTCAGGCCAATTTGGCAGAGAAGGAATCACGGCGTCGGTCTAACTCAGCTCTCTGCGCCGAGTTCGCGACACTTGGATTCCGACCCTCCACGTTGGTCTAATTTTCCCGCAACTTCATCAGCGGGACTAAATAACCCCACGTCAGCCCAGGCCTTACGGGGCCTTAGGTGTCCCTGACAGTCACAACATAACTGTTCACGCGCGGTAACACTCATTCTCCAGCGTGACCGCCTCACATCAACGAGAGAAACTAATAAGCAATGGTTTCGAATTTAAACGATATTTGTTGGGTGCAGCAATATATATCATTCGGGTGATTCTTTTGGTCAAGGGTTATTTTTTATTTTAAACATAGGAAATATAAAGAAACTAGAAATAGTTAAGAAGATGCGGTAACTTTGCGCAATGTCTTTAGTCAGTGTTCTTGCATTTTGCATATATTCGCAAAGCACGTTGAAAAGGTTAACTTTGAAAGTGGATCCAAATTCCCCAAAACCCAGTTAATTCAATCACTCCCCCACGTTGTTTTATCACCATACTACCAATACGTTATCGCCGAGCCGTAAGATTTTTTTAGAGTGTATGTATAGATTGTCGAACAGGCCTTAATTTCTGTCCTATAATAAGAAAGAATGTTCGCCGATGCGATAAATTTCATTGTGACAATGCTTGGGAAATATCTGTACCGACTTGTCATTCATTAAGAATTGCCCATATTTAGTGAAAACCAACAGCCAATCGAGACTGTTTACAACTCCATTCACAACGCAGGCGTTGGTTTCATTGACCTATTGTAACTTAAACAGGGAATAGAATGGAAGGTAACTAAAATTGTAGAAATTAGTTCAAACTCTCACATGTCACACAGGGATGTGGCGACAGGGGGGAGGGGGGGGGGTCTCACCCCCTCCCCAGTTAGGAGTATTTTTTCCCCAATAGTTGGAAATTCCGAGGTCAAAAATCAAATAGATGGAAATTCAATAAATTAACATTGTTCATGAAAAATATTAAAATTCCAACTAATGATGAGAAATTTTGTTCTTTTATTTCCAACTGGAAACTTGAGTTTCAAATTTCCTACTCTAAAATTGACATGGCCTCAACATTTCGACTCTGACATCAATCCGGTAAATTTTCTGACCCAGACAATTATAAATGATGCTTTTTCCGTTTCAGGACTAGTGAAAATTTTCCGAAGGGTTCATAACCCTTTACCCAACGCAGACGATTTCAAAATTCATTATTTTAAATATCATTTTTTTAAATTAAAAAAAAAATTTCAACAAAACTATATCATGTAACCCCTCTTTGGAACGAGCTCGGCGAGCTCGTTCCATAGAGGGGTCACATGATATGGTTTTGTTAAAATTTTTCGAAAAATCATATTTGTTCAGCAGCTGTATTTGCATATTACATGGGCGGATGCGGGCGATTCGTTGGGTAAAGGGTTAAAAGATATCACCCAGCGCTGCAGTGCAACCACCTATCGAAACCACTCACAGTTGGAATTTACACCGGTGGCACCCCCCCCCCCCCCCCCCCCCCACAGCTGAAACTCTCTCTCTAGCCACATCCCTGATGTCACATGTGAGAGTTTGAACTAATTTCAACAATTTTAGTTAACCTGAACATTTGTGAAAACAAAGATGACCTGAAGCTGAGAAGGCCAGTCTAGATTAGTCCAGATTCATCTCACTTGACGATCTCCCACAAAATATATCTAGGTCACCAAATTATTAGAGTCGTAAGAGGAAATATTCAACAAAAATCACGACAATTCCTGCTATAAACGACATATTGGAGACTTAAGTTATTGTTATCATATGCAGGAACCCCCGACGTCATTCTCCAAGAAACTGATGTTCAGCAAAGGTAATAAATGTTTCAATGGGATTTGGTAACCTCGGTTTCTGTAAATTCGAATTGGACAAATTTCGTGGTCTGGGGTAAACAAAAAATAAATTCGGCCCAAGTGATTAATTTATAATCCAAAATGATCTCCAGAATAACATCAAGAGTATTTCAAGAGCCTTGTCGTAATACAAGAACTTTCAGTGTCCTTAAAAATAGCTGCATTTGGGGTATTAGACATGCCGGAGCACGTGTCCAGTACTGCCAAATTCAACCAATCCCAATGTCTCCAAATTAAGCCAATCTACAAGCATGAGGTAAGGTATATCTTGGAAATTATTTTATTTCCACAAACTTATTTTCATGTAAATTCGTAGAATATTTTCTTGAAAATTTCAGCATTCTGATAATAAAGCGTTATTCACAAAAGTCGCCATTCAAATTAAATTAGTTTTCTTAATTTTTTGCTCAGAAGCATAGCTTATGTCCCCTCTTGAAATGTGGCCTTTGACTTGTTCCAATGAGGGGAGATAAATTATGTTTTTAAGCATAAAACGAAAATTGTTAGTTATACTAAAAAAAATTTAAGTGTCGTCTACAATTCAACTTAGGCAAAAGGTAAAACAAAAATAACTACGATATGTTGATAAAAAACGTCCAAGGGTAAATTTGTATGTATCAAAAATAGGGTGCTTCGAATGTGGAATTTCCACTCCAATCGAATATCAAATTGAATATACAATGCAGTAACTTTCGAATCGAACGAATATCGAATATGAATAATGTCACATGTTCCCGTTGGTTACCAATTTGGCGTTGAGGCCCACCATGCGCAGCCGAACTTTGGAATGTTTTTGTCACGTTTAGTTTTAACCCTTTACCCAACGTAACGCCCAAAACCGGTCAGCGCTATTCTCAAAAATCGCCAATTAACTTTCATTATTTTTTCATTTTTTGTCTCAAAAACATAGGTTATGACCCTTCATTGGAACGAGCTCGTCGAGCTTGTTCCAATGAGGGGTCATAACATATGCTTTTGAGACAAAAAATGAAAAAAATAGTTATTCAAGAAGTTTTTTTTCAGGTGTCGTCTGCTTTTCATGTTAGGTAAAGGGTTAAAACAAAACTCAGACACAGATTGCTCATCTGTATCAGTTGAAGACTGATATTGACAGTTACATCGGGATGCAAGATGACGCGTGGGCACAGCGAAATCAATGATCTGCTCCACGTCCAGACAGATAACTACGCATTAACGTTTTATCGCGCTTGAACGGAACTGCAATCGACTAGGCTCCGTTTGAAAAGAGCGTTTTAACATTGCTTTCGTTACCCATGTTCGAAAATTCCATATTCGGCTCTCCGATTTCGAGGCGAGCGCATTCGAATCAAAAACTCTCTGCTTCACGCGAAGGTAACTGACAACGCATTAACTTTTTATCACGTTTGAACGGAACAGCGATCGGTCAGGCTCTGTTTGATCTGGCTTTTTTGCATTGCTTTCGTTACCCACATTCGAAAATTTCATATTCGTCTCTCCGAAATGGACTCGATTATGTAATTCGAATCTAATTGCTTTTCGAAAATTGAATAAATTCGCAGGACACTTATCAAAAATCGGGTCGCCATTCCCCGCCAACACATATTTGATTTGAAAATGTGTGCTGGCCATGAGCCTCGCGACCTGCACACCGTTTCCGCAGCTAATGGACTTTAAAAAGAAAACCATTCAGATTTCCTGGATACGGTATTTTACAAGTAACATGCACCAATAAGTAGTCTGCCTATTACGTCAAAGTAGTAATGTTCAGACAAGATTATTACATTTAATAAATATGACCAACCCACATGTCTCTATATTTCTTTCATCAAGTTGATTGCGCTTTCTCCTTTGAAACGACAAAAGCTTACAAAATGAAATGATAAAAGAGGACAGACGCTCCACACCCAAAACGTATTCTCTGTCATGACTGCGTACGTGCATCTCCACATTTGAACCAAACACATCATTTTTTAACTTTTTCTGCGACGTGATAACTCACAGGTAGTGACGAAGAAGGCTTTACTAATGGGGCGACTTCATGGAACTTCAGGCAGGAAGATCATAGGTCATAGCCTGTGATGCAAAATCTATCACTTTTGTTACACACCTGATTGATTTTGTACCCCTCCCCCTCCCCCTCCCAAAAATGAAAACCAATTATCTGCATGGCGTTGCAATATTATTCCCCACCCAGTTCAAACTGTCGTTCTACCGTGTCTCAAAATTGTCTCCAATTACCACGATCTGTGGCGTATTTTAAAAACAATATTTCCGGGAAGTCCCCAGTGCCCCAAAGCGATCGGAGGACAAACCACTTCCCATACACTCCCCTAATTTGGCTTTAGCGATATTCCTGAGGCATATCACACCGGGCTGAATATGTTAATTTTTTAGAAGTACGTTTCATCTCCTAATTTCAATTCCTTCAAGAGTATTCAATTTTCAAATAGCCCGAACGCCAGCTCAAAATCGGCGGTTTGGTGGGGGGCGGGTTAAGTACTTTGTGACCTATGTTTGCCCGAATGTGAAATGAACAGACAGACTTTTCTTACGTACACACAACAATGCTTTACGGTGAACTCTTCAGGTAAGGATCCTATAGTCAACTAAGTTATGCAGATGGAACCTTGATGAGTCAAGGGACGATATGTTAAGTTCCGAAAATTTTATAGTCACGGTTTACAGTGGATACAAGTTAACTTAACACAACGCAGCGCCTTCTGAAAAAATCGATGGATGTCCATAGCATAACTATGTATGCAACATATTAACTGATAATTTGTTCACATGTCTTTGCCTTGCTACAATTTATGGGAGAGTGCCAGTGGGCACTCTCCCATAAATTGTAACAAGGCAAATCCTAACTGACTAAATAATATCACTTCAAAGACAATATGAAGCATATCCATTGAATTTGAAGCCTTTATGTGGCAGTACCTGCACTTGAGAATGAAGCCCAAATATGGGCTTCTAGCACTCTACCAGTTAAAGTGCACCATAGTATGAATGCAGATTTGTGAACCCAAAGGAGAACAGAAATTTCGATCGGACAGCGACAAATTAGCACAAAAACCTAGACTGGATTAACCAGAGGGTTAAGTCCTTCGTAAAGGCGGAAGTGCAGGCGATGTCAGCCCCACCTACCCAATTAAGTTCAACAGCAGGAATTAATATTATCCTCGATGAGTGTGGGTGTGCGTTGGGGAAATACAAGCCAAGGAATAGGTTATCAGAGCCAGGCACGAGGCTTGCCAAGTGACTGGCGCAAATATCTTACCCAAATGTTGCGATTTTGTACCATATATCCTCCACACAAATGCCAACGTGACATCAGTTGACAAACATGCGAGATTATGTTCCATCTGAACTGATGACGAATAGGGGGTTGTTGACAAAGAATAATCACGTATTCTGACAGAGCGATGACAAGTTTCGTACATGCAATAATGTGAACACAAAAATGGAATTTTACTCTATCAGATCGCAATCTAGTCGCAACATACTTATGCACCATGGGTCGAGATTTCTAAAAATTATTACGAAATCAAGACCGAAGCACAGAGAAAAACAAACGAACATATCACAGTCTGTGTTCTCTTATTTCTTTCAGACGGATGAGGGTCTATAGTGCTCTGAGAAGAAAAACGGAAAGATAACTTCGACCGGATCGCGATTCAGTCGCTATTCGATCGAAATTATTATTTACTTCTGTGATTACAGTAGTGTATCAAAACTTAAAATTTGGAGAAGAAATGGCTCTCTGTGTATTAACAAAGACAAGTTTAAGGCACAGAAGCAGTCAAAATAATGTAGACATGCATCATGGCAGAGCTCATGATTCATACATTTTTTTTAACATGACGCTGTGTCAGAGGATAGTATTTCACACCTGACGCCCGATTCTCCACAATCAATTTTTTAACAGCCATTTAATTTAGTCATATATCAGCATCTTTATTGGACCAAATGCTGCAACGTGAATGAAAAAAACTGGACACCAGTCCATGCCCAAACACGTCAGGACTTACTTAAATCATGCGTGATCTTCATTCGATTATATTTTGGTCATGGGTGTAGATACAGGTTTGCCTGAAGAGCTTTGCTAGAACAAAAAGTTTTGTCGGAAATTTCGCATACGTGTAGACAAACTGTTCTTGTTTGTGCTCTTGGTTGATATTCAGTACGACTGCCGTGGACTTGTCACTTTTCACGGGTAGAGAATATTTCCACGGACGTAATAATATTAGATTCCAAACAATAATTATAGGAATAATCAGCAAAAAATTATTTAACCCTTTGAACCCTAGTGGTATCTTCCATATCAGTTCAATGGCAGCAACGGGAAGAGTCCATATTATTTATTTGGGGGTAGACCAAGTAATATTTTCAACGTGCAGCCTTGGGGCTGCACGTTGAAAATATTGATTGGTCTACACCACACCTTCACTCAAAAGTCAACCTACTTAATGTGTACTGGTGCACTTGTATTCAACCAATGCTAACTCTGCTTACATAGAGTTAGTACGCTGGGAAGTCTGACAGTTTCTCACCGCTGCTCGGTGGTTCACTCCGAGTAGTCCGGCTTCCTCCACCCGTAAAACTGTCCGACATGAGGTAACCTTGGCTGTCAAAAGTGTCGCTAAACCCGAGTAAATAAATAAATACCAGAGAATCAGGGTGGGGAGGGGTCACTCACGACTAATACATGCAGGTACCTGAAACTTTCTATTTTTCTCTTTTGGGTTCCCGTTATTAGAGACTTATTGAAAAAATGCGAATTAGCAGGAATGTATGATTTGTCGCTTCTACGACTTTTCGACTCGAAAATAGAGTACGTTGTTGGCTCCATTTTTGACAAATTTGTTGAGTATGGAGCGGGTTCGGAGCCGAAGAGGTGAGTTTTTCGCAATCTTGACGTGCGTTAGTCCCAACCAAAGGTTCGTCTTTTCTGTTCCTACACTTTAAAATCAGTTTGGTTAAAAATCAACCCAGATAAACTGGGTTGGGTGAATATGAACCCAGTTGGGTTCATATTCACTCAATCCAGTTGATTTGGGTTGATTTTTAACCCAACTTATTTCAAAATGTACCATTTCACTAACCCGTGCCCACTCCGTACGCCTCCCCCTTAAAGTTCGAAATACTTCCTACACCCAGAATCCGACTGAAATTTCCAGCTGGCGGCACACGGCGATTCTGTGCATCGCTAATTTTTGTCTGAAATTTTATGACCCCCGCCCCACCACCAAAAAATGCCATTTTCCACCCCGTCCCTGTTTTTCGTAGCGTGTATGTAAAAGCTAATGTTGTTCCCTCCTGAATCCTGATTCGGAAAAGAGCACCCCTATAATCAAACTTATTGGATATGACGGAAGCAACAAATCAAACCGCCACACCTACCATCATCCCAAACAGAAGTTCGCATAGGCGTGTGGACGTATCACCAGAGCATAACGGGAAACAGCAAAACTTTTACCCGTTCAAAGGACCGCAAAGATTTGTTGCGCGACAGTCGATAAGGTGGCAACAGAGTGAACAATATTATATTTGTTTAATCTGCAGAATCGAAAGATTTCTGACCATTTTTTATATACAAATTCCATTTACTTTTTATGGAAAACTGTTATTGCACGCCGCTCAGTAACATGGTTTAGTCTAAAGAAGGTAAATTATTTTAACCCTTTCGGGAGGCGGGGCCTATTGGTTACGGCATTGGACTTCAAACCGAAAGGTCCACGGTTCGATCCCCACCAGGGGTAACTGCGTTGTGTCCTTGGGAAAACACTTAATCCCGATTGCACGCGTGAGGCACGGTGGTGCTGTGTACTAAGACGTATTGAACGTCGATGGTGCACTTGTCTTCAACCAATGCTAACCCAGCTTGTGTGGAGTTAGTTCGTTAGGGTGCCTGGCAGTTGCTCGCTGCTGCGAGGTGGTTCTCTCCAGGTACTCTGCTTCCTCCACCTGTAAATCTGTCCGACACGAGGTGACCCTTGCTGTCGAAAGTGTCGTTAAACCCAAATAAATAATAATAACAATTTTAACCCTTTCGACACTTGATCCCGTGCGTGCGATTATCGAATGTAATACTGATTTTAGCGATTGAGCGAATCCATTGTATTTGTAAGGAGGTACAGTGCTAATTTAATCCAACAGCCCCACAGGGCTGTTGGATTAAATTACTACTGACCCTCCATAATGTCTGCTAGCTAATAATCGCTAACTGACCCCCGAATTTTCTTGTGCGCAAACCATTGTGCGCACCGGTTGAAACGGTTCACGTTATCCTTGATCACAACAAACTCTACCAGCTTATTTCAACATCAAGTGTTGCTGCAAGACTGATTGAAAGAAAAGTTGACAGAAAAGGTAATTTTAAATTTGCTTCCGAAATTCCATGTCCCCACAAGCTAGAAAAGTACACACAAATCACAATTATAGAGAAAATAAAAGAAAACCTAGAAAAACAGAAGAAAACTCACAAACTAATAAAGGTGCTTCGGAAATAATAATAAAGAAAAGAATTGCTAGTTCGCACCTATAAGCTCATTAAGCTGCGGTGGATGGTAAAACTGATACTAAATCCATAAAGGACAATAACCCCGACAAGAATACTTCAAATAACATATGCATTGAACTTGAAGCTCGACGGTAACAAAATACACATGCATACTAAAAATGATGCATTTCCACCAAGTATTTTAAAAGTTATTAATTTAAAAAAACTCGTTGGTCACAGACAGACAGTACGACAGATAGATCGACAGACCGACGACCGATTGACAGACAAGCAGAACGACCGACATTTTCACACACAGAGCTGCTTGTCGCAGTTAAAAACTCCATTCACCTCATCGAGTCACCTCAGTCAACATATAAACAGGTGAGACAAGATCCGTGTGTGTCAACAACTCGAATGCTGTGTTTTTAAATGTACTAAAAAACCCTATTGCACTGATGACTGTGCCCTCTATTCAATGATTGCTGCATTTTACTTCCGTAAATCAATAATTATTGGCCATTTTTCACCTAACCATTCGGGACATCGTTTGTTCACTTTTTAAACTTTTCCAAGTGCAGTGCTCGTTTTAACAAAAGGTGACACAAATTAGAATATCTGCCCTTGTTGGTGAAATTCCGTTTTGTTACGCGATGTTAGAATGAGCCGACTGAAACACTTTCCAACAACTTAATGAAAGAAATTCTAAAATAAGGATTGACATGCTCAGTGGTCCTGATACTATTGGCATTAACCCGTTGCACACTGATATCAAAATACCCAAATTTGAAGTAGCATTTTTTCCCATAATGCAACTGGGAATTTAACCAGTTCAATCTTGTTGGACAGAGCTCATATATGAGCTCTGTCCAACAAGATCGAATTGTTTAAATTCCCAGTTGCATAATGGGAAAAACGTACAGGTTAAAATTTTGATACCTCGACATTAGTGTGAAGAGGGTAAAGAAGGAACATTCACAAGAATGAACAATAACAACTGCAGTAAACAGCAACAACTGAAATGACAAAATGACAGCTTCATCAATCAAATGACAAAAATACTTCAAAACCCCTTTACCTGATTTCCTTACAAAATTCTCGACTGCCACGTGGGAGCACGGTGGCGCTGTGACCCAAGGCGAATTGCACGCCGATGATGCACTTGCCTTCAACCAACGCTAACCCTGCTTGTGCGGAGTTAATAAGTTGGGGAGTCTGACAGTTGCTCGCCGTTGCGAGGTGGTTTCTCCGGGTACTCAAACAACCTTCACCCATGAAACTGTCCGACGCGAGTGATCCTGGCTGTCGACATGTGCCGTTAATCCCCAATAAATAAAATAAATACTGGGAAAAAATGATGGTGCACTCGTCTTCAACCAATGCTAACTCTCCTAAACCTAAAGTTAGACCAGACAACGCTGTTGTGTGATACGACAAACTCTTCAAAGGGCGACAAGCCGTGTCTTCCTATCTTAACCCTTTAACCAACGTAGCGGAAAAAACCGGCCAACACTATTCACAAAAATCGCCAATTAATTTTTATTATTTTTTTTCATTTTTTGTCTCAAAAACATAGGTTATGACCCCTCTTTAGGGGTCATAACCTATGTTTTTGAGACAAAATGAAAAGGATAATGTTTATGAAAGGATTATGAAATAAGACAAGAATTGTGATAATTGGGAATATGTTCATTTCTGTCCCCTGTATGCTATGTTTTTGATAAAAATAATATGAGGTGTATACTGTACTAAAGAGATGAGGGGTGGGTTAATATGACCTCACAGTTAATGTATGTGGCCCTCACAGTTAACGAATATCAACGAAAGTTACCAAGTTACAGTGAAATTATTCCAAAACGAGTCATCCTATCAAGATACATTGAAATCCCTTCATAAATATGGCATGTAGACTGTGCTAAAGGTTTTTGGGCTTTGGGCTCGGGCAGCCTTCATGGTTGAATGATCGCAACCAAAAGGGGACATTCTCATCTGGGTATCATCTGGAGTGATCCTACGAAGTTACAATGAAATCCATTCATAAATATGACCCGTAGACTGTGCTCAAGGTTTTCGGGCTTGGGGTCCCTGAAGCTGTTACAGTGACCAATCACGACCGAAAGGGGATGTCATCATCTAGGCATTACATGGAGTCAAACTAACAGGTTACAATGAAATCCTTCCATAAATATGACCTATAGACTATGCTAAAGGTTTTGGGGTTTTGGGATCGGGCAGCCATCAAGGCTGAATGATCGCCACCAAAAGGGGACGTTCTCATCTAGACATTATTTGGAGTCATCCTACCAAGGTACAATGAAATCCCTTCATAAATATCACCTGTAGACTGTGCTAAAGGTTTTCGGGCTTCAGGCCCCTGTAGCCGTCACAGTTGCCTAATGGTGGCCAAAAGGGGCTGTTCTCATCTTGACAGTATATGAAGTCAACCTACCCAGTTACAATGAAATCCCTTCATACATATGAACTGAAGACTGTGCTAAAGGTTTTCGGGCTTTGGGCTCGGGCAGCCATCATGGTGAATGATCACAATCAAAAGGGGACATTCTCATCTGGGCATCATCTGGGGTGAGCCTACGAAGTTACAATGAAATCCTTTCATAAATATGACCTGTAGACTGTGCTCAAGATTTTCGGGCTTCGGGCACCTGTAGCCATCACAGATGACCAATCACAACCAAAAGGGGATGTCATCATCTAGGCATTATATGGAGTCAACCTAACAGGTTACAATGAAATCCTTCCATAAATATGACCTTTTGCCTATGCCAAAGGTTTTTGGGCTCGGGCACCAATCAAGGCTGAATGATCGCGATCAAAATGGGACGTTCTCATCTAGACATTATTTAGAGTCATCATACCAAATTACAATGTCATCCCTTCATAAATATGACATGTAGACTGTGCTAAAGGTTGTCGGGCTTCGGGCCCCTGTAGCCGTCACAGTTGCCCAATCACGTGCAAAAGGGGACTTTCTCATCTAGACTTTATATGAAGTCAACCCACCAAGTTACAATTAAATTCCTCAATAAAAATGACATGTAGACTGTGCTAAAGGTTTTGGGCTCACGCCCAAATAGGGAATTTCTCATCTAGACATCATAAGGAGTCATCCTACCAAGTTACAATGAAATCCCTCCATATTAAACATGACCTGCAGACTGTGCTAAAAGTTTTTGGGTTTCGGGCTTGGGCAGCCATCACGGTTGACAGATCATGCCCAAAAGGGGACGTTCTCATCTAGGCATTATACAGAGGCATCCTACCAAGTTACAATGAAATCCCTTCATAAATACTACCTGTAGACTGTGCTAATGGTTTTCGGGTTTTGGGCTCGGGCAGCCATACCGGTTGACCGATCGCGAACAAAAGGGGACGTTCTCATCTAGACATGACCCCAAACCTGCATATGAAATTCCGTGACGATCAGACACGAACTGCGGGGTGTAGCCCGTGCTAAAGGAAAATGTGAACAGACTCACAGACTAACAGACTCACTCACAGACTAACAGACTTCCGCACGCGTGATGGCAATAGCTTATCTTGACTTTGTCAAGTTAAGCTAAAAATGAAAAAAAAAACAGTTATTCATGAATTTTTTTGCAAAGTGTCGTCTGCTTTTCATGTTAGGTAAAGGGTTAAACAATCTTTTCAAAAAACATTATAGTTTATGACGTGGCCATCCATGGGTGACGAAAGCATTTGAGGGCAGAGCAGTCAAGTGTTTCAAAGTGAGCATATTTTAATTTGGTTTATCCAGTCAC
Organism: Pictodentalium vernedei; assembly: GCA_031216915.1. NCBI lineage: Eukaryota > Metazoa > Mollusca > Scaphopoda > Dentaliida > Dentaliidae > Pictodentalium > Pictodentalium vernedei. The sequence goes on from CM062297.1 coordinate 802,052,044, forward strand.
ATTGACTGAGACGAGCACGAAAATGATGAGGATTCCTGGCGCGAAGCAATCATCTATTACAAGTCAAGTTTATTCATTTATTAGTATTTGAGATCATTGTCAGCATCTGCGGCTGAATCACCACCGCAACATAGGAATGAAGTAATGTTAACCAATCGTGTATACCCTTGTTGCCCACTTTAGAGGATTTTCGTCCCAGGTACTGATTACCGAACTCAGTTTTACCAGTTAAGCAGGACTTGTTTCTTAGAATAAAGCACTTTTCCACTTTTCTGGGCTTCCCTCTAGGGTTGTAAGCCAAGATAATGTCTAATATTCAATGCCTGAATAGATCATCTGGAGCCACGCCAAATGTCCCATAGGATGAAGAATCGCCATTGAAATTTTAATTTCTAAATTTTGATTTCTAAAGTATAGGTTAGGATCTCTTATAGGAACGAGGTAGTCGAGCTCGTCCATTAAGTGGTCAGAAACTATGGTTGTGGTTGTTTGGGAGACAAAAATGAGAATGTTCATCTGTTTATGAAACGAATTGTCAATATCGCCTGCAAGTCGTATCAGATACAGCTTAAGGGACCGTTGAAAATATACCCCCCCCCCCCCCCCCCCCACACACACACACACTTGGGTGTAAGCAGTGTAGCTAATTGATCCTGTATTTTCTCTTGTTCTTCCCTATGTCTAGCACATGTAACTTTCACTCTCCAAAATCGCGAGAAATATGAAAGAATATGTAGCTTAAGAATACACGTTTCCACGTGAAAAGTTGGGAATAGGTTACGTTATAAGATTACATGGTTGGAAAGAGGATGTCTGCATGGTCGTCCGAAGAAAATTACAAATGGTTGCAGACGGGAATTGGGTCGTTTGGTGTCCGTGAAAGGTTCCCCTAAGAAAGCCGAGAGAGATATCGTGTCCTTGAAGTAGAGAATTCGGATAGCACTGGGAAGTTATTCATTTCGTCTTCTGAAAAGAGTACAGTTTGCCTAGTTTCCAAGAATCTCAAACATTATAGTTACAAATGCATGCTCCCTCCCTATTTTTGTAATTCATTGTTTTACAAACACCGAGACCAGGGAACTCGGTATCAAACGCGATAACAGGTGGACATCCACTACCTGAGATAGTGGATAATCATGCCTTTTCGCGGATAATACAGTACCACATCTGCACAGCTATAACTTCTGATGTTGCAGCCGTTATAATGTGGTTTCTGACGACGAGAGGGGTATGCTCGCCTCCAAATCGTCGCTACCCATGATTGAAATATGCTGCCCCCATCCCAAAATCTTGGATAAGCCATTGAAAACGGTAACTCCAAAAATTTACTTCAAAGAGCACAAGAAAATGCCCAGCCAACACGTGGCGGTCCGCGAGCCCAAATATTTATGCATTCACAAAGTGGTTCCTTTTTATCTTTCGAACATGATTCCAATCAGGAATATCAGTAGGGAATTGAGATATCCTCTAATGAATGGCTGTAGAAGATTTTTCTGCATAGCTCGGCAACTTTGAAACAACTTTGATAACATCATTAGAACTTGTGACAACCCCAAGTCTTTCAAAAGCCTTTTGAAAACACATTTATTCAAGGAAGCATTTGAAGATTTTCTTTCTGATCTTCTCATGTACAACGCAACTGAGTATTTCTATATATGTTGAGCTATACAGTACGTGGAGAGTGGATTGTAATTAAATCACCCGCGGAGTGGAGTTATCACCGAGACTATAACTTTCAAGTTTTGTGCATGTGGACAAAAAAACACAAGCAATGTTTTAGCCAATGGACCTCCGGGTTTAACCCGGAGGTCCATTGGTTGAAACTTTGCCTGTGCTTGTTATTCTTTGCAACAAATGTGCAATTATTGCTAGGATGGAATCTCCACTCTGCGGGTGATTTAGTGATAATACACTCACCACGTATTGTATAAGTAAGTATATATTATTGCATATTATGATTTATTATATGCTAGCCTGTGAATTATCGCAAATTATCTAAAAGATATTTCTCGATATCTATCCCCTCGATAGATATCGAGAAATATTCCTTAGTAGCTTCCCAAATGACGTGACGCTTCGGCCCATGACGTCGCCATGAAGGAACGATAAGCTGAACTTTGTTATTGTTTTGAAACATACGCATTTGGGGTCGAATTGGGCTGAATGTTGTGCAATAAAATGTCTCGTAGCATATAACAAAAAAGAAAATCTACCCTATTTTAGTCAGTGTCGTACATTATCTAATGAGAGTGGACCTTAAAGTTTTATTTTTCGCGAGCGCTTGCGAGAGTGAAAAATAATACTTTCAGGTCCACACGATGAATTTTTTTCAGTGGCTTCCTAAATGACGTTACGCTTCGGCGCATGACGTCACCTTGAATGGACGATCAGCTGATCTTTGTTATTCTCTTGAAATTGTTTGCAATCGAATTGCGCTGAATATTGCGCTTTAAAATGTCACATAGCACATAACAAAAAGAAAATCTACGCCGTTTTACTGAATATCGGGAATTATCTCATTCGTGTGGACCTGAAAGTTTTATTTTTCACTCGCGCAAGCGCTCGTGAAAAATAAAGTTTTCAGGTACACACTCAAGAGAAAATTCCCGATATTCACTAAAACAGCATAGATATCCTCTATGTACTGCATGTCAGTTTATCCAATTCATCTCTACATGCGTCCATCAAGAGACTGGAAATAACTGATAAACGTCTCCTACAAAGTATATAGTCAAACAACTTGGGCTCGGTGAATCACGATTTGAACTTGGGCTCGGCGAATCACGATTTTGGCTGGAATCGAATTATGGAAAATGTTCGAAACCGAGTCGACATTCGACTCGAATCACTTTCCGTCACGATATTACGACTGTCTTACTAGCGCTGTCTATCTTTCACCAGAACCTGTATTAATATGCGTACTGGGGCCAACACAACAAAACTTTTACAATTGTTTTTCTAGATTTGTATTTTCTATGACTTTAAATGGGCTGAAATGAATCATTAGCATTTTCAAAGATATAGCAATTTGCGTGTTGGCAAATTGTCATATCTTTTAACATGCTAATGGGGGCGCGGTGTCGTTGCTGTAACCGGTTCTCGGCAGATCTCCGAAGTTAGGCAACGTCGAGCCCGGTTAGTCCTCGGATGGGTGACAGTCTGAGCGATCGATTCGGACTCCCGCGTTGTGTCCTTGGGCAACGCACTTAACCCCGATTGTCCACATGGGGGCACGATGACGCTGTGTACTGAGGCGTACTGCACGTCGATGGTGCGCATGTCTTCAACCAATCTAACCCTGCCTGTAATGCAGTGCGGAGTTACGATGCTGGGGAGCTAGCAGCTGCTCGTCGTTGCTCGGTGGTTCTCTCCGGATACTCCGGCTTCCCCCACCCGTAAAACTGTCACGGTCATGATTAGCCATTGTGCTTAAGTATGTGACCCTAAACACCAATAATAATAATAATAAAATGCTAATGATTCATTTTAATAAGTTATATTAATAGGTAGACAATACAATTCTAGAAAATACAATTGTAAAAGTTTTATAGTATTGGCTCCTGGTTAGATTATTTCGTACCATCGAACCGCAAGTACAAGCAGATGGACTTATTATCTGTTTCTGAAACGTTAAGTAATTTATTCATATGGCAACCAAATTTCCGCATACACCAGTACATGAACCCGGTGTGCACCGTACTTTCATTTATTTATTTATTTATTGGTGTTTAAGGTCATATACTTATGCACAACGGCTAATCATGACCGTGGCAGTTTTACGGGTGGAAGAAGCCGGAGTACCCGGAGAGAACCACCGAGCAACGACGAGCAGCTGCCAGCTCCCCAACATCGTAACTCCGCACTGCAGCACAGGCAGGGTTAGATTGGTTGAAGACATGCGCGCCATCGACGTGCAGTACGCCTTAGTACACGGCGCTGTAGTGTTCCCATGTGGACAATCTGAGTTAAGTGCCTTGCTTAAGGACATAACGCGGGAGTCCGAATTGATCGCTCAGACGGTCACCCATCCAATGATTAACCGGGCTCGACCATCCTTTCATTAACGCTCTGACACTGAGATTACTCAAAACTATCACTTTGCACTACCAAAACGAGTTTGGACATTTTCTGTTCTTAATATTCTAGTGCTGATGGCTCACGCCCACAGTTATCTTAGCAACCGGACTAGCAATGGTACGAGATTCAAACGAGAAATTACCAGGTATCACCATGATGGATGAAGAAAAATCCATATATCGTCCTCTGAGTGGAACAAGGCGTCATCGGCAATGCTGTAGCATTGCAGATGGCGCCTTGTTCCACCTCAAGGGTCAATATATGAGGAAACTAGGCGTAACTGCATGCAGGATGAGTTGCCACCTTCAGAAAGTCGACTTTCCGGGATTCGAATTCTTTAGAATACTCGAGATGGTTTCGAGTAGAATCGAATCAGTGAATCGAATCTCGAAGGTTTGCCGGGCCCAACTAAGAACATTGGCCGGGGTCCTGCGTGATTTGTCGGGCTGTTTCCGTCGCTGCGAGGGTAGTTTTTGAGGGATGTGCACATAATGCCGAGATCGGATTTGTTTTATGAGAATATTGCTTAAAGTAGTAAACACAAGCTACAAATACACACAGGCGTCATTAATCTTGATGAATAATGGTTGACCCCGTTATGGATAGATTGTAGTAATCCTGATTAAAGTATTTTCGGTTTTATGTCACGTCTGTAACTGTGTTGTTGTTATTGCCAAAACTTTATTGACCGAGTACATTTTTTCTCGAGCACACCGTTAAGATGTACCATTTACATTTGTTAATCCACAATACGTCACCAATATAATTCGGGTCACAGGTTGCAAAAACACATAATCTGGGATTCAGCTCATTGCTTAACACATCGTCCCCTGCGTTCCAATGTGTTCTGTGTGCCAGTAGGCACATGGAACACATTGTTACTTTATTTATTAGGATTTAACGACATTTTAACAGCCAGGGTCATATCATGTCGGTGACATTTTACGGGTGGAGGAAACCGGAGTACCCGGAGAGAACCACCGAGCAACGACGAGCAGCTGTCAGCTCTCCAACATCGTAACACTGAACTCTGCACCGCGGCACAGTCAGGTTAGATTGGTTGAAGACATGCGCACCATCGACGTGCACTATGCCTTAGTACACAGCGTCATCGTGCCCCCATGTGGGCAATCGGGGTTAAGTGCCTTGTCCAAGGACACAACGCGAGAGCGCGAATCGATCGCTGAAATGGTCACCCATCCAACTACTAACCGCGCTCGACGTTGCTTAACTTCGGTAATCTGACGAGAACCGGTTACCGCGACGCCACCGCGCCCACTTCGTAGAAAATACATTTTCGGCTGACAGATATTTTCTGAAGTGAAAACTGGAAAATATCTCGATGACAGGGAGATATTCAAGGATATTCGAAAATAATACAAAATATACAGGAAAGAGAACAGCATGTCCTAAATTAACTTGAAATCAGTGATAGTTAGTTAACAACCAGCCCTGCACACTGATGTGGAAATATTGGAGCTGGAAATTTGTCTCATAAGCCAACTGGGAATTTAAACAATTCAATATTGTTTGACAGAGCTCAATGTCAAACAATATTGAATTGGTTAAATTCCCAGTTGCATTTACTATTGCATTACTATTAGAAATGTCTCTCTTTGGGCATTAAGTTGCACTGGGTTAACAGATGGTCTGGGTATTTAATGTTTGTAAGTGTAAAAGTGAACTCGAGTCTTCAATGCCAAATGGTGACAAAGAAGGGAAAACATACAAAGTGCCAGAATCTCGTCACGAGTTGTTGCATCGTGTTTTGGAATCTAAACACCGGATCTCATGATTCGCATTATACGGCGCACAAATTGTTAATTGTTGCTGATACTGAATACGTTTCTTAAGCAGAGTCAAACTAGGTGCTCGACAGTCTCTCAGTGTCGGACTTCAGTCAATGACACACCTTAAGTTTTCTTTTCGTATGAACTACAGGGGGCTCACTGACCAAGAAAGGCGATGACTCTAATGTTTGAATTGGATTGTCATGGTTCTGACGAGACCCTAATGTAACAGAGAAGTGTACAGACGAGGTTCGAATCCACGAACCCCCCAGTACGCAAAGCGATCGATTTACCACGAGACAAAGAGATCCGGACAGACTCGGATGGTTGGTAAGCGGCCTTTGTAATTTGATCGCTACAATCCAAAGGTAATGGGCCACGTGAGTTAATGGGACAAGGAAACACACTCTAAGTTACCAGTTTGATCCTGACTCGCGCCATCCACGTTGTGTCAATGGGAAAGACACTCAATCCCGATTGTCCACGTGTTGGCACTGTGGCACTGTGTATTAAGTAGCACTGTTCGCCGATGGAGCACTTGTCTTCAATCGCTGCTAACGCTGCTTGTATCGGGCTAGAGAGTTGCTCCCGGCTGCTCGGCAGTTCTCTCCTCCTGCTTCCACCCATAAAACTATTCGGCAAGATGTGACCGTGGTCGATAATGGTGTCGTTAAACCCCAATAAAGAATAACGAATTTGCGAAGCACGGGGGTTTTCATTGGAGTTATATTGTCCATCTTTAGGACTCCATTTCTTGACTTTTCTTCGGTAATAGACTCGGGAGGCTCTTTTCTGGCCACCAACTGTTCAGAAGATGGAAATGGTAGATCACCTCATACACATAGGTGGAGCAAGTTCAATGAAAGTGCGTGTGAGCGGGAGACAGGGTCGCACAAGACGACCAGATTTCGGACCGGTGGGGAAAAATAGTGAATGGATCCACAAAAATGTTATTTCATTAATTCTCAGATTCTTGATGAGAGTGGCGGGAGAGCTTTTGTGGAGGAGTGGGCACTGATTAATCCTTTGAAACCGAAAGGCCGCTTTTCCAGTCCAGGATCGTGATACGATATGAACTCATAAAGATGGTAATACTCAGTGAAATTATTGTATGATAGACCGACCAATCAAGGTTTTCAACGTGCAGCCCCAGGGCTGCACGTTGAAAATATTGATTTGTCTTCCCTTAGGTAACGGGTATAGACTCTACCAGTTGATGGTTCTCAACTGTCATGGTATATACCGTCAGGATCCAAAGGTTAATATACTAGGTCGTTGGAATACATGTCACGCATGATAATTTTTTTTTTTTTTAATCAAGTGTACAAATACCCGCCCGCTTTCACCACAGTTTGGTAAGTATGTTATGGTCTGGTCAGGGGTCGTCGATATGGGAGGTTTAGTGGTGTACCCCCCCCCCCCCCCCCTCGCCCACCAATCATATTTCCAGTCGGGACATTCTTGTCTGGATTGAATTCTCAGATAATTATTCCCTCTTGCCAGTAGTCATGTTCTTTCTCACAAGACTAAATTTGATACATGACTGATGTCGCACAAGACGACCAGATTTCGGACCGGTGGGGAAAAATAGTGAATGGATCCACAAAAATGCTATTTCATTAATTCTCAGAATCTTGATGAGAGTGGCGGGAGAGCTTTTGTGGAGGAGTGGGCACTGATTAACCCTTTGAAACCGAAAGGCCGCTTTTCCGGTCCAGGATCGTGATACGATATGAACTCATAAAGATGGTACATACTCAGTGAAATTATTGTATGATAGACCGACCAATCAAGGTTTTCAACGTGCAGCCCCAGGGCTGCACGTTGAAAATATTGATTTGTCTTCCCTTAGGTAACGGGTATAGACTCTACCAGTTGATGGTTCTCAACTGTCATGGTATATACCGTCAGCATCCAAAGGGTTAATATATTAGGTCGTTGGAATACATGTCACGCATGATAATTTTTTTTTTTTTTTTTTTTTTTGAGCAAGTGTACAAATACCCGCCCGCTCTCACCACAGTTTGGTAAGTATGTTATGGTCTGGTCAGGGGTCGTCGATATGGGAGGTTTAGTGGTGTACCGCCCCCCCCCCCCCTCCCCCACCAATCATATTTCCAGTCGGAACATTCTTGTCTGGATTGAATTCTCAGATAATTATTCCCTCTTGCCAGTAGTCATGTTCTTTCTCACAAGACTAGATTTGATACATGACTGATGTCGCACAAGACGACCAAATTTCGGACCGGTGGGGAAAAATAGTGAATGGATCCACAAAAATGCTATTTCATTAATTCTCAGAATCTTGATGAGAGTGGCGGGAGAGCTTTTGTGGAGGAGTGGGCACTGATTAACCCTTTGAAAACGAAAGGCCGCTTTTCCAATCCAGAATCGTGATACGATATGAACTCATAAAGATGGTACATACTCAGTGAAATTATTGTATGATAGACCGACCAATCAAGATTTTCAACGTGCAGCCCCAGGGCTGCACGCCGAAAATATTGATTTGTCTTCCCTTAGGTAACGGGTACAGACTCTACCAGTTGATGGTTCTCAACTGTCATGGTATATACCGTCAGGATCCAAAGGTTAATATACTAGGTCGTCGGAGTACATGTCACGCATGATAATTTTTTTTTTTTGAGCAAGTGTACAAATACCCGCCCGCTCTCACCACAGTTTGGAAAGTATGTTATGGTCTGGTCAGGGGTCTTCGCTATAGGAGGTTTAGTGGTGTACCCCCCCCCCCCCCCCCCCCATCATATTTCCAGTCGGGACATTCTTGTCTGGATTGAATTCTCAGATCATTATTCCCTCCTGCCAGTAATCATGTTCTTTCTTACAAGACTAGATTTGATACATGACTTATGTCACACGCGCATTCAATCATACAAATAGGGGTCCACAGTACCCGTGTGGAGTACCGGTACGGTACGTGTTAATTAATAAGAGCCTGCTTCGCGGCTGCTACATGTGAATATTATAATGCCCCGACCTCCGAAGAGGATTCGGGGGGTATCTAGTCCGTCTGTTCATCTCTTCGTCGGTCTGTCCATACAAATGTTTTGGATTGTAATTTCAAAGCCATCAGTTGGATTTGGATCTCCTTTGGTACGCTTAGAGACCCAAGCGCATGGAGGGACGGATATGCACAAGGAACGGGCTCCGTCCAATAATTGTTTCACGAGTTATGACCCTCTTCCACTCTTTTGACTTTGAAAATTTTTCTGTCCCACAATACCTTTAAGGCTACTTCGAACATGCCTCCGGGTCGGGCAGTGGCTCACCCTTTGCGAAGCCCTTGTTTATTTACTAAAAGATTTCCAAGAAGTCTGGAGATTTTTTACTATAATCCCGACTGACTAATATTCCAACTACATCAAGGCATGCCTTCGACGAAGGCATACCTTGATGATGTAGTTGAAATAACAATATTCCAACTGCACCATCATGACATGTCTTCGCCGAAGGCATGCCTCAATGATGTAGTTGGAATAATAATCAGTTGTGACTTGAGCGAACACAGTCGGGACAAACCAGGTTTACCCCCCTCTAATCGGCCATATTCACTACTCCCTCCTCTGCCCACAATATTATAATATTAGATGTCACATGACTTTCCCGCGTGTTGATTGGTTGAACAGAAACACCCTATTTTCCGATAGTTCGTCAGCGAAATCGCACAGACCTACTATCATTTTTGAAAAAAGAATAGTGCACGGTAATAGGGCATGGTTATAAATAGCAACATTCGAATTCGCTTAGAAAATTCCATTGAAGCGTAAATACTTTACAAGACATCTCGTCCCATATACATTATTACATTTAGTTTGGAGAAAAAGAAATATGTGTATCGAAAGTGATGTTTGTAGTAGCGTTGGGGCGGGGAGGGGGTTAATGGAATAATGGTATTGTGTTTCTTGGGGTTTTGGTTCTCTACCTCTCTATCCCAGAACTATGAGTGGCAGAATTAACTTAGTTTACCTGTTTAAACCCCGAACCATTTTCTTTTCTCTTTGGCTGTGAATAAGAATATTATCTTGCATATATGACCGATGAAGAACTCCCCCCCCCCCCCCCCACACACACACACACATCTAATATAATAAATATAGCATGACTTTTCGTTGACTATGCCAAAATAGTGGTCCTCGAGGAGAGAATAGTCCCTCCGCTACGCGTCGGGACTATCCTCTCCTCGAGGACCACTATTTTGGCATAGTCAACTCAAAGCCATGCAATATTTATTAAATATTATATCACCTGGGGTACAGGGAGCGCCGTGGGTCAGTGGTTACGGCATTGGATTTCAAACCGAAAGGTCCACGGTTCGGTCCACACCAGGGGTGACTGCGTTTTGTCCTTGGGTAAGGCACTTAATCCCGGTTGCCCACGTGGGATGGGGGGGGGGGGGGAGGGCACGGTGACGGTGTGTACTAAGGCGTACTGTAAGTCGATGGCGCACTTGAATTCAACCAATGCTAACCATGCTTGTGTGGAATTGGTGCGTTGCGGAGTCTGACAGATGCTCGCCGTTGCTCGGTGTTTCTCTCCGGCTTCCTCAACCCGTAAAACTGTCGAGATGACCCTGGCTGTCTAAAGTGTCCTTAAACCCCAATAAATAAATAAATCAGCTGGGGTGCAAAAACCAGCTATAATCACTTTTTTGGTGAATATGTTATGGTCTAGTCCGAATTTCTTCTACTTCAAACAAAGGAGTTTGCGAAACTCATATTTTGGATTAACCCTTTACCCAACGCAGACGATTTCAAAATGTATTATTTTAAATATAATTTTTTAATTTTTTCAAAATATTTCAACAAAACCATATCATGTGACCCCTCTTTGGAACGAGTCCGACGAGCTCGTTCCAAAGAGGGGTCACATGATATGGTTTTGTTGAAATTTTTCGAAAAATAATATTTTTTCAGCTGCTGAATTTGCAAATTACGCGGGCGGATGCGGGCGATTCGTGGGTTAAAGAGTTAAATCGAACCAGGCAAAGATTTCGAATGGAATCTCGAATCGAATCGCACAGGCAGTTCGAGTTGTAGATATCGCACCTACCCTTTACAATATTTATTATTTATTTTTTGGTGTTTAAGGTCACATATTTATGCACAATGGCTAATCATGACCGCGACAGTTTAACGGGTGGAGGAAGCCGGAGTACCCGGAGAGAACCACCGAGCAACGACGAGCAGCTGCCAGCTCCCCAACATCGTAACTCCGAACTGCAGCACAGACAGGGTTAGATTGGTTGAAGACATGCGCACCATCGACGTGCAGTACGCCTTAGTACACGGCGTCATCGTGCCCCCACGCGGGCAATGGAGATAAAGTGTCTTGCCCAAGGACACAACGCAGTTGCCGCAGGTGGGATTCGAACCGAGGACCTCTCGGCTCGCAGCCTGCACCTCTACCTACTGAGCCACCGCGCTCCCACCCTTTACAAACCATAGAATATAGAAAATAATGTTAAACCCTACTAAAGTGTAGTATTCAACGGAGACTCGATTGTCTGGGCAAGTCAATCAATGAACGGAATATTCCAGAATACAGAAACGAAACTGAAGTAGTAGAGGTGAACGGTTAAACGATTAATCGATTAATCAATTATCAACATCTTGATCGATCCAAAAAGTAACTGATCGATTACCCGTTGCTTTTGAACTACTGTATTATATGGGTTAACATAGAAACAAACTTGCTCCAAAACAGGCAAACATTGTCACACTCACTCACATCAATTATGTGAGACAGAGTAAAGCATGCAAGTTACTTGCTGACATACTTGTTTACTTGCATGATCATCATACTGTATCAGTAGCTGGAAATGGTCATTCTTAAACCCTTTACCCATTGCGGGTAGCAGACAATACTTGCAAAATAAATTCATGAATTATTAAAAAATTTCAATTTTTGCCTCAAAAACATAGCTTATGACCCCTCATTGGAACGAGTTCGTTCCAATGAGGGGTCATAAGCTATGTTTTGAGACAAACATTGAAAACATAATAAATTTGAATGGAGATTTTTGTATATAGTCCTAGTCGGTTTGGTTTGTTACGTTGGGTAAAGGGTTCATGCTGTAAATCATCAACAGTATGGCGATTATTCAGGTATCTAATTGGACAAGTGATTAATCGGTTAACCAAGGTTAATCCACGTGATTAATCTATCACGAAAACCCCTTAACCGTCTCAGCTCTATGAAGTAGGAAGCGAAACCTCGTTGAACACTTCTATCATCGGGTCTCTTGAACAGAGAGACCTGATGATAGGAAGAAATAAAGATGAGACACTTTTGAGAACATTTTGTCGGTTTGAAAATTTTCGAATTAGCGCCACATGAATCGAATCGAACCATCGTGAGGATTATGAATCCAATCGAACTTCGAGACTTCTCAGGTCCCTATTCAAGCATTATTCAACTCGAATACCAGTCTTCGGGTTGGAAGACGGTTAATTCGTAGAGTGCTGGAAGCCCGTATAATTTGGGCTTTATTCTGAAGTGAAAGGTACCATAATTTAAAGGCTTTTTGGAAACTTATTTGTTTTACAAGGATTGGCGAGCAAGTTATGTAAGTCAAATTAACGCCTCTCCTTGGCCCAGGTTTGTGGAAAGACCTTCGTAGCGGCAACTTCGTGGCCTCGCTCTTGGTGAATACTACGAAGGGATCTTTAGCCTGAACGGAGTGTGTCTCTCCCCACACAACGGACAGCCATTTTATGTCCCCACATGATAGGACGGTACGCTGTGCCCCCACAATTGATGCTGACAGAGAATGTTCGGACACCTCGAGAACTTTCCTGACTGAGGATCGATCCCGGGGTATCTGGCATGAGAGACCAACGCACTTATCCATTTGGCCACCCCTCACTTAAAGGCTTTCTATTCTGTGGATGTTCTTCATATTAACTTTGAAGTGAGATGACTAAATTTGTAGAGATTTGACTTGTTGCACTTTATGGGAGAGTGCCTTAGGCACTCTCCCATAAATTGCCGCAAGGCAAAGACAAAGGGACAGATTTGGACACCCAAAGAGAATTTAGAACGTCACCATTTCAAGTGGAAGAAATAGGTCGAACCGGCTGAAGGCGAAATTAAATTGGCAAATGCAACTACATTCGATTATGTATGCAGATAATATTATAGGTATGTCTGTTCATCGGTACATTCGCGTGTTCTCTAACTTTTAAACTCATTGTGTAATCATGAGACTTACATGTGAAATATACTGAGGAGGGGCACGTACCCCATGCACCACCATCGCTTACGCCGCATCCAGGGACATCTCGAAGATGATCAATTGGGGGTGTCAACCAGATTTGTATCGACTGTGATGGCCCATGTGCTGAATGACAAAAAAGTCCAACTACACCCTCAGGGCATGCCTTCGTCGAAGCCATGCTTTGATGATGTAGTTGGAATATTAGTCAGTCGGGACTATAGTTAAAATACTCTTGAAAATTCATCAATGACTAAATTATTATTATTATTATTATTATTATTATTATTTATTGGTGTTTAAGGTCACATACTTATGCACAATGGCTAATCGTGACCGTGACAGTTTTACGGGTGGAGGAAGCCGGAGTACCCGGTGAGAACCACCGAGCATCGACCAGCAACTGTCAGCTCCTCAACATTCTAACTCTGTTCAACAACCGCTCAAGCAGGGTTACATCGGTTGAAGACATGTGCACCATCAACGTGCAGTACGCCTTAGTACACGGCGTCATCGTGTCCCCATGTAGGCAACCGGGATAAAGTGCCTTGCCCAAGGAGACAACGCGTTTCGTCCCGGACGGGGATCGAACTCGGGACCTATAGCATAGAAGTCCAATAGTCTACCACTGAGCCACCGCGCTCCCTCAGCGATTAAATAAAATATGCATGTAGTAGTCGTGAAGCAGCTTCGTATTTAACCCTTTAACCAAGGAATCGGCCGCATCCGCCCGAGTAATATGCAAATTCAGCAGTTGAAAAAATATTATTTTTCAAAAGATTTCAACAAAACCATATCATGTGACCACTCGTTGGAACGAGCTCGTCTAGGTGAACTGTGCGTGTTGTTGAAATTGTTTGAAAAAATTCAAAAAATTATATTTAAAATAATAAATTGTGATATCGTCTGCGTTGGGTTATGAGTTAATTAACACGTACTGCCCACGGACTCCAAATTTGTTATAAGGGTCAGTAAGGGTCCCCAAAAGCTCGAATCGGGTACTGCAGACCTCGATTGGTGTGGCCGAGTGTGTGTCAGGTAAGTCTAAGTATCAACTCTAGGTTTTTTTTAGAAAGTATACATGATTATCATCAAGAGAGAATTGATATCTTAGACTCCCAGCCTGAAGAAAATGTCTCGGCTGGAAAAATTACAGGGAGTGTTAATTTCCCCCACCTAACACCTTTAGACGACACCCCTGGGCGCCTCTGCGAAATGTCAGCCTCATAGCGCCCGTTGTACAAGGTAATTATCGAGTGACTCGACTCCACGCTTTCGGATGTTAACCCTTTAACACACAAATTGAACAGTTGAAAAAAAATATTATTGTCCAACCAATTTCAACCAAACCATATCATATGACCCCTCATTGAAACGAGCTCGTTCCTATGAGGGGTCACATGATATGGTTTGGTTGAAATTTTTTGAAAATTTAAAAAAAAAATAATATTTAAAATAATAAATTTTCATATCGTCTGCCTTTGGTGAAGGGTTAATTTAAATGTCGGTAAAACACGCTCCTGTAAAGGTCAATAAGAACATATCAGTGGGTCGGCCAATTATTTTCGTCAAATGGGATAAAAAAAAGAACTGTACGTACCTGTTTGTTTCCGTCTTTGTCAAAGGCGCTGGACAAGAAGATATAAGATATGGCTATAACAATACCAGAAATGACACAATCATTCTTCATGGCTCGATATCCCCAAATCACGAAATAGGTCACACTACTCTAAATAAATTTTGTATAGTACTACACTCGCCTGCAGTTCAGTTATAATACTGTCTGTTCTGCGTTCAATGTGAAGTCCGTACTGTGACTGGGAATACGTTTTCCTGGTCCGAATCCTTTTAAATAGACTGAGCTCGTTGTGGGCGACACAAATACATGGAACTGATAGGCTGGGACGTTAACACCTAGCCGCTGATCCGTTCGTATTCGCTGTGAATTGCGATTCGATTAACAAGGTGAGTGGCGCACATTCTCCATACACATACACGCACAGTTCACCAACGATGTAAGTTTCCTCCAGTGTGCGGATAATATATTTGTGCGGATAATATATTATCTATTTTGTGAAATAGAAATAGAAAATCGAATACTTTAGTCGGAAAAATTCATAGAACATGGTGCAAACGTATGTCGGATCCCTAAATTCTCATCCTGCAAGAAAAGTGAAATAAAAAAAGAATAAATCAGATACGACCCATATTTTCACATTCGCAACGCTTTTAACCACAAAAACACTTGCACTGCGGCTAAAACATTTTGATAGTTACCTGACAAATTAATATCGTAGAGTGGGATTTTTCTCTGCATAGCGTACTGTGAACGATACCGGTATTGAATATTTTTTCTCCCGTTACACAAAAAGTTTTCCTGTTAGAATGCCAGTTATTTTCAACGCACATTAGTAATGAATGCACTAAAACCTGGCATTTAACAACTCAGGCTTTTGTGTATTCATTCAGACTGCCGCGGTATGAGTTATATTCCATGTAGCATTACAACGTTACTGCTGCGAACGCTATTCTTGTATCTCTTTCTCGGTAGAGGTCGAGACAAAGACGCATTTTTGCGCATTTCTATCTATATATACAGTACAGTTATCGTGGACTGGTCGTAATCCACGCGTGGGCAGTGACGTCCACGCAAGCGTTTACCAGGTAATAAAAATTATCATCACCAAAATTTTAATTAATGAAGCACCGGGTTGTACCCGGTGCTTCATTAATTAAATTTTTGGTGATTATTCCCATAAGTGTATGGAATTTAATATCATTGCGTCCGTGGAAATATTGCCCACCCGTGGAAAGTGACCAGTCAAGGGAGGCCGTACTGCACATGCGGATGCGGTGGAGAAGGGGCGTTAGAAGCTATAAACCCACCAATCTAAATCTATAAGGAATATGATACGGTTATTTAGTGTTTGTTTACCCACTTTTCGTGGAGTTTGCGCACAGACTACCGTTGATGTGATGTGATGTTCAGGAGCGCGGTGGCTCAGTGGTTATGGCATTGAGCTTCAAATCAAAAGTTTGACGGTTTTATCCTGAGCATTGGTAACTGCGTTGTGTCCTTGGGCAAGACAATCTCGGAATAGAACACACGTTCTTGAGGCTACTTGTTTACAGCACTGCGTGTAAGACGGTAGGGTTATAGGGGACCCCGAGCTAGAGGAACAGTTTTAAGGTATCATTGTCGGCTCGCGTCAGGTACTCGGATATACTCCTATTGAATAAAGCACACACCCATGCTTCGTAATTACTGTATGGAAGACCATTCGGCCCAATGTACACCCCCATAGTAACCGCATAGTAACCGCATCGCTTTAGTCTATACCGTGGAGTAACGATGCATCATCGTCACAGAGGTGGAAGCCCCCAAAGACGGTCATCAGTGACGGTGTATAGCAGGAATTCCTTCTACCTATTACTTAAATAAAATAATATATACTGCTCAAACGGGAGCGCGGTGGTTCAGTGATTAGAGGAATTAACTTTAAATCGAAAGGGCGAAAGTTCGGTCCTGACCAGCGGTAACTGCGTTTTGTCCCTGGACAAGACACTTAACTAAGGAGTACTGCACGTCGATAGTGCACTTGCCTTCAACTGCTGTTTATTCTGCTTTTGCAGTGTTTGTACGTTGGAGAGTCTTACAGTTGCTCGCCACTACTCGGTGGTTCTCACAGGGCACTCCGGCTTCCTCCGCCCCTAAAACTGTCAGACACGATGTGACCTGGCTGCGGAAAGTGTCGTTAAGCCCCAATAAAACAAACAAACAATACTCCACAAACGCCGAGATGTTCGACGAATACTTCGGTTCTATATCTTTCTTTGGCCACTTTTAGGATTCCTGAAGGTGTCTGTGGCTTACAACGCCAAAGGGTGATCAGCGACAATTCACTAAAAAGATTATTTATTTACATGTACGAAGAAACAAAATATGAAACAAATTACTCACAAAATTATCCATAAGAATACACCAATTACGCGGGTAAAACTTTATTCTTTAGGGCCCTCGACGTCTCCGGCAACTAGCTGTGTCCGCTGGATCAACCTCACTTCATCTTCATTTTCTCACGGTTTGTGATACATACAAAGTGTCTATTCACTTCTCGTTGCTTCCTCCTCGCAGGGCTACTTCACAGTCACCCGGGCTTAACACATATACCGTTCTGCTTGTGTGACTCTATCAGCGTTCTCACAGTACAATCACAATTCAATCGGCGTCTACCACTGTTCACGATCAATTTGCGCCTTGCCTGGCTCCTACGGGGTTAAGTTATTCTTCGCCTTCAGATATACACTTAACAAAGCTTACATAATAATATTCTGCAAAGTGTTCTCAACATCACCAATTCTCGCACCGCCTAAAACTATCTTCTCTCGCGAGCTATTCAAGCGCTTACTCAAGCTCTTAATACGGCTTCTAGACCTCAGCGTTACAGCTTTTACTTCGTTGGCTACTATGTCACTACGGTTCGCAACCGTTAACAAACTACTATCGGTCCCTTGCAACCCTCACAGGGTTACGACAACACGCGGACTTTCAATCTCGGTGCCTATGACCCTCGACGGCCAAGGCTAAATTCGGACCTTCTCTGAGTGCCCTCAGGCCAACTGCCCCTCAGAATTCTGCTTCATTCTTTTAACAGTCGGAACGCAAAGTTTAAACATATTAATTCTGATTTAACGAGTGTTTTGTAATTCGGTTCTGGATAGAGATATTAATGCGTATTTTGTTCGAGGTAAACTCTTTTGGCATTTCGGAGACAGGATAGATGCGTGATATGGGTGTGTGTCCAGAACATGTGATGCACTGGTTTCCAACAATTACAATTTAACTGGCCTTAATTACCCAGATAACGATTACCAAAGAGAATATCGTCTCTCTTACTATTGATCTCTTATCAGATAGCCCATGTGGCGTTCAACAAGTGCGCCACAACAGACATTAAATTTCATACTTCATTTAGAAGCTCTTGAATTAACGTTAGTTTGACATATCTGTTTTCGGGGTCCGTCACTTACTTATCTTTACGCTTTACATTTAACCCAGGCAGAAATATTATCGAAAATATTTACACTTATAAACAACCAAAAAATCGCAATTTTTAGCTATCAAATTGACAACCCCCTACCAAGGAACATATTCTCAGTTGTTCCAAAAACACAAGGGAGATAGCATTCACGTGCATCCACTTTTACACTTATCTCTTAGAGCTATCTCACAGTCTTGCTCTTTTATTACACCAATACACTCCGAATTTTCACACACACAGTCATACGCATGCGCACACTGATGCGCACCACAAACAACTCCCAGTACTTTGACTCGGTTCCCCATTGGAACGCATGAGTCTATCCTCATCCCATATAAACACGCGCGCACCCTTCCACTGGCGCGCAATAGGAGGTGGTCCGTTGGTACACATGCAACCAACGGGTCCACCTATACACTCACTCTCCCTCTCAACATCGCAAAATATAATACTACTCTATCATACACACACCTGTATCTATATACGCTCACGCAACACCTGAGTAACAAAATATTAGCAAGGGGTATCCACCCTGACCCAAGCCAGCCGATGGGCCCCTTGTCCCAACTCCTGTCATCTCACTAACTTGTCCCCATCATTGGATAGGGTGTCCCGCCCGGCTTATGCCCGTCAGCGGGTTACCTGCCCTATTAGGTACCAACTTTAAATACTCCCATTTATTGTGGGACCCTTACTATTCCCTAGAGAGCTCCTCTGTCCCCTCCACCGGGACCTATTCCTTGGGCGCGTCCTCCACCATCTTCACGCCCAACACATACATGCCCACATGCGATGCCTGCCGCACCAGAGCTCGCCGTCTCAATTGCAACGCTCTGTAGATTAACTCCTGCCAATCTCTCCTTGGGTACCCCACTCCAAGTTCCTGGGACCCTCCTACCTCTACATCTCTGCTGCCATTTAGTGGCTACTCCGGTCACCTCTTGTGGCCTCTCCTGGCCCAATGTACCTCCCCCCGCCGTTCGCGTGGGTTCAGTGTCCTTTATATTTTGGCATCTCCGCAAAAACCTTGCGTGGTAAACCACTCCACATCCATCTATGTCCACTCGATAATGGCCGTTGCCCGTTATTTTTGTCACAGCGTATGGCCCCTCCCAATGTAACCGCGGTCTACCTAACCGTGTTGGCCGGAGTACGGTCACCTTTTGACCGGCCCAAAAGTTCCTCGCCTTTGATCTACTCACGTGCCGACCCTCATGATGCCCCTCTCGTCCACATACATTGGCTGCTTCCGTTCAGCCACTCCCTTGACTTCCGTCGTCAAAGGGTTAACCTTTGGGGCCTCCATTGTGCACTCTACCCGTGCCTCCTTACTCAACTCCACTGGTCCCTCCAGTGATTTTACCGGCCGCTTTGCATCTGCGGCTTGGGCTCGGATGACCGCCCCTGATGCCCCTTTGGGTGCTCTCTTCTCCGACCATGTCATGTCGGGTTCTAAACATACCCCGGGTATGTTCCCAAGTACGAGGTCATAGATGGGCGCCTCAATACACATTGCCTTTACCTCACCGCTATAGAAAGGGGTATCCACCCTCACCCTCGCAAGGGGTAATTTCCTGATCGTGCCATCGATCAGCATGCACATGTGGTCGCGGCCCAATAGCTGGTCGTCCTTGACTAGTTGCTTACGCACTGCTACGCTACTGCATCCCGTATCGCGAAGCATCTGCACTTCATGTTTACCCACATACGCCGGGTACACGGGCATTTCCCCTCCAACTTCTGAGGCTGTGACTTCCTCGCACATTCCACTAATTATAGGGAGGACTTTTTCACCCTCGAACACAAGCTCCCCCATGTCAATAGCATCCCGAAGTGGACTACTTTCTGGCCCAACTGTCTGGCAGAACGCGGCCGTCTGCCTTTTGTCCCAGGTCGGACCGCCGCTACCTCCGTTTCTCCCATTCTTTGGGGGGAAGGGTCTCTCCTTCCATTCCTATGGGGTCCGCCATTTGGCTTTGTGGGAGGAGTTTTCTTCCAACAGTCACTCGCAAGGTGCCCCTTTCGCCCACAAACAAGACAAGACAAATCTTTAGGGCTCTGTGGCCCAGTATTACCCCTGTTACCAGCCTGCTCTGGGGGGTTAATCCTAACCGGTGCCTTTGCAACCTGGTTCCCTCTAAATCTTCCCGGCGGGACTGGGTTATACTACCCCCGTGGGCTTCCAAGTACTGCTCGGCTACCTTAGTCATTTCATCAACACTGTTTGGCCTCCTCTCCTTAACAAAGAGGGTCAATTCGGGGGCGCAAGTTGAAATAAACTGCTCTCGGATGAGAAGATCTTTGAGGGACGGAAAATCTTCGTTTGATTTCCGACATCTCAACCCAGCGGTCAAAATATCTAGTGGACCGCGCCACAAATTGAAAGATACTTTCCCCTGTCAGGGCAAAGCCAGCCTAAATATAGGGGCAAGGGGCCTCATATATAAAGATAGTGTAAGTTCAAAAGATATTCCGCATCAAGGCGAAAACCCTACGTGAATTTCACTTCTCTGTGAAGCTGGACATGGAAAAAAACACACGTGGTGTATAACCAGCGTCAGCGCAGGGACACAAGGGAGAAACGGTATGTTAGATGAGGTCTAATCTCATTTAATTTATACAGTAGTCGCGAGTCTTACGAGACGTAATCGGTTGGTGGCAGGATATCGTCACGGCCAATTGAGAAACGAGATTCTCAAAGATAGAAATGTCTGTCGTGTCGTCACCTGATCATTAATATAGCAATGAATGGCAGAAACGAATCGGTTCTCTCGACAAGTGAAATCACCGTTAAGTCACGCGCGAGATGACTTGTATTGATTCTGCCTCGATATACGTCATCTCCCATCGTTTTGGCAGATGGACAGATGAGCGTCTGTCCACCTGACAGTTTAGGGTAAAAAGTATATATACCTTGAAGAGCAGAGCATTAGACACACACTTGGGGTCACACACACGTTGGTGAAGTCCAGGCAGGCGGACTCTGTTTCCTGACATAGGGGTACCTTCGACCACAGGACTCTGAAACGGCTGGAATTGCCAGACAGGGCATTCCACGATTGATTTAGCTTAAGGTTGATAGGCGGCTACAGTGCCAAATTCGTTGAGAAGGAAAACCCAAGGTGAAACGTTAAAGTTTAGATTGTCGAGTAGCAGGTATCAGCCTGCAATAGTCAGAAGTGCAGGTTAATTGTATTGTGCGTATTAACCCTTTGAAGCGTCAGACTGATTGCGTTGTGAGTAGTTTGTTTTGCTGTCGAAGCATCGTAATACCGACTGGAGATCGGTGTGAGTGACAATTTCGCCCTAGCACAAAAAGGGGCATTTGTGAATCGTGAATTCAACCAGGAACGGTGGATATTTCAATAGGACATTCACGGAGGACTTTCAAAAGGCACATAAGGTATGAGTAGACAATATCTGACCCAAATCAGAAGTACGGTGGCTTTATAGATGACGAACATTGCTGGTCGGAACCCTCCGACAGCCAGAGGTACAGTTACGCGCAGACGTTGACATTTAAGCCTAAGCGGGTGAAGCTCTTATGGCGAGCTCACGGTAATAACATTTCAGATTTGTGTAGACTATAGTGCCAGTACACGGCTATAGAATGACTATATGATTGTTGAGAACTTTTTAACCCTAGCAACCCATTTTCTGTGAAAAGAATCGAATTGTTGATTGTTGAAATATTGAAACGGCTTTATTTTTATGTGTAAATAAAAGAATCGTTGTTACTTTAAATCATTCTTTCCATTACGCAGCCTGAAAGGATTAGGAATCACACCTAACGGAAATCGAACATATTTCAGGCCAATTTGGCAGAGAAGGAATCACGGCGTCGGTCTAACTCAGCTCCCAGCGCCGAGTTCGCGACACTTGGATTCCAACCCTCCACGTTGGTCTAATTTTCCCGCAATTTCATCAGCGGGACTACATAACCCCACGTCAGCCCAGGCCTTACGGGGGCCTCAGGTGTCCTGACATCCCCTCTCTCGGGCTTACATTCCCTGAACTTGACCCGGAATCCATCTTCGGTGAGCTGGTACCGCTTTAAAATAGCTTTCTTCAGTTCACCATAATCATTTGCCAAATCAGGAGGCATACTTGCATATACTTGCAAGGATTTCCCCGTTAACGACGGGCTTAAGTTCACTCCCCATGAATCCTCAGGCCACTGATGACACGATGCAAACCTTTCAAACCTTTGAAGGTATGCATCGATATCACCAGAATCCGCTGAGAATTTAGGGAGTTTTGGGAAAGGGGTCCTACCATGACCACCCCCGTTCGTTTCCCCTTGTCTCCCGTTGGTTTCCTGAACTTGGGCCCTAGCTCTTATCAATTCGAGCTCTCTCTCGTGTTCTCTTTCGGTCCTTTCCCTTTCAGTCTCGGCCTGCGTCTCGCCCCTTTCACGCTCAATCTCACTTTCCTTTTCACGCTCGGCCGCCGTTATTGCGGCCTCCTCGCGTTTCAAAGTCACCGCCGTTCCAATTCGGCCGCGGCTTCTTCCCGGGCCCTCGCCCTCTCGCGTTCCGCGCTGTCATTCTCTCGCTCTCTTTCAGCAGCTGACTCTTTCGCTACCCGCTTTTGTTCGTCCCTGACAAACTTTTGCAGCTCACTCCCAGAAAAACCCAGGCGTTCACTCGCCGAAATTAACTGGTCCAAAGTCATGGGAGCTTCCATTCTTTCACTTGTAAATACTTAAAATCTACACAATTACGGTAAATAACAATTTCCTCGCGCCTATCGTCGCGCTTAACCCTTCTGCGGGGGATAATTATTTAGCTTCTGCGTCATTTACTTCTGAACCCACTTAAATTTAAAAATTGCAAAACTTTAACCCTTTACGGTTCTCCACTATTTCCCCAGAGCATGTTGATAACAATTTGCAAACAAAACTCATATATAAACTTCAAAAAGCATGATCCATGAAATAAATTATCTTTGAGTGGATAGTTGATCTTTAGCTTTAAAAATGTTACTTTTTAGAACATCCTGTGTACGCCGCGCCAGTGTCGCAGGATTACAGGGGTTAAATTGATGTTCGAATGATGGAGGAAAATTTATGTTTTATCAGTGCTCAGCCGACAGCCAGTGACTGTCGTCTGAACCCCAGTTCGAACGTAAACCTTGCCACCTTATCAATGCCCTATCCGCTTGGGACTCTTAGGATTCCTAAAGGTGCATGTGGCTTACAACGCCAAAGGGTGATCAACGACAATTCACTGAAAAGATTATTTATTTACATGCACGAAGAAATATAATATGAAACAAATTACTCACAAAATTATCCACAAGAATAGACTAATTACGCGGATAAAAGTTTATTCTTTAGGGCCCTCGACGTCTCCCACAGCTAGCTGTTCCGCTGGATCAACCTCACATCATCTTCGTCTTCTCAAGGTTTGTGATAAATACAAAGTGTCTATTCACTTATCGTTGCTTCCTCCTCGCAGGGTTAACTTCACCGTCAGTCGGGCTTAACACATATAATGTTCTGCTTGTGTGACTCTATCAGTGTTCTCACAGTTCAATCACAATTCAATCGGCGTCTACCACAGTTCACGATCAATTTGCGCCTTGCCTGCCTTTTACGGAGTTAATTTATTCTTCGCCTTCGATATACACTTAACAAAGCTTACATAATAATATTCTGCAAAGTGTTCTCAACATCACCAATTCTCGCACTGCCTAAAACTATCTTATCTCACGAGCTATTCAAGCGCTTACTCAAGCTCTTAATACGGCTTCTAGACCTCAGCGTTACAGCTTTTACTTCGTTGGCTACTATGTCACTACGGTTCGCAACCGTTTACAAACTATTATCAGTTCCTCACAGCCCTCACAGGGTTACGACAATACGCGGACTTTCGGTGCCTATGACCCTCGACGGCCAAGGCTAAATTCGGACCTTCTCTGAGTGCCCTCAGACCAACTGCCCCTCAGAATTCTGCTTCACTCTTTATACAGTCGGAACGCAAAGTTTAAACGTATTAATTCTGATTTAACGAGTGCTTTGTAATTCGGTATGGATAGAGATATTAATGTGAATTTTGTTTGAGGCAAACTCTTTTGACATTTCGGGGACAGGATAGATGCGTAATATGGGTGTGTGTCCAGAACATGTGTGATGCACTGGTTTCCAACAATTACAATTCAACTGGCCTTAATTACCCAGATAACGATTACCAAAGAGAATATCGTCTCTCTTGCTATTGATCTCTTATCAGATAGCCCATGTGGCGTTCAACAAGTGCGCCACAATAGACATTAAATTTCATACTTCATTTAGAAGCTCTTGAATTAACGTTAGTTTGACAAATCTGTTTTCGGAGTCCGTCACATACCTATCTTTACGCTTTACATTTAACCCAGGCAGAAATATTATCGAAAATATTTACAATTATAAACAAAAAAAATCGCAAGTTTTAGCTATTACCTTGACACGCATGAACATTGGAAACAGTGGGAAGTCTTGGAAGAAGTGGGAACATTGGAACCGCTGAAAACATTACAGGCGTTGAAAAAAATGCTGCAGGTCAGGCCTGAAAATAAGCAGTCTGGCATTTGCAGGATGAGGTCCCTGAGGGTGAATTTGATTATGCTATCCCATACAGTGGGCCAATTTATCCTCTGGGTACCTCTTTCTGTTTAGGTTTGAGACTCTGATTCAGATTGAGGTTCACAAAGGTTAAATTTAGTGATGCTACCCTGCTGTGCAGGGTATCATCACTAAATTCACCCTCTGTGGGCCTCATTTTGCAGATGCCAGTCTGCTTATTTTCTGGCTTGCTGCAGGTACTAAAATTTTGGGAAACACAGGAAACCTTTGGAAACAGTAGAAACAACAACACACGTTTGGTCTTGAAAATTGCTAATATTTTTGAAAGTGGTGGAAACAGTGGGAACGATTGAAAGTTGTGGGGACATTGCAAACGCTGGAAAGAATAGAGAACCTGGAAACGCTGGAATCTTTGGAAACGGTGGAGACATTGTATGCGGCGGAAACAATGGAAACGGTCGAAACACTTGAAACGTCAAAGGAAACACTGGAAACAGTAGAAACAAGTTCTTTCTTGAGTGAGTACGTTTAAAAACTCGTTCCCTTTTTGCTCATTTGTAATTAATTTTCATTGTGTTTTCTCGAACCAGCAGCTGGAATCGTCCTTTCTTTATTTTCAGCCGGGGTGTGTGGGGGGGGGGGGGGGGGCTCAGTAAGTAAAGGTGCAGGCTGCAAGCCGAGAGGTCCTTGGTTCGAATCCCACCTGCGGCAACCGCGTTGTGTCCTTGGGAAAAACAGTTCACCCTCATTGTCTACGTGGATGAACGGTTGCTTTGTGTACTAAGGCGTAACGCAAGTCTTCAACCAATGCTAACCCTGCTTGTGTGGAGTTAGTATGTTGGGAGTTCACAGTTGCTCGCCGTCGCTCGGTGGTTCTATCCGGATACTCCGGCTTCCCCCACCTGTAAAACTGTCGTGGTCATGATTAGCCATTGTGCAGAAATATGTGACCTTAAACACCATTGAATAAATAAATAAATAAATAAATAAATAAATAAATAAATAAATAAATTATTTATTTTCAGACTGTAATATGCAGCAATGAACACACATGAATATTACATTATGCTACCTACTGAAAAAAACATTATAAAAATTTGAAGTATATATATTATATTTGCTTTGTTAACATTCAGTTTGCTCTGTTCTGCAGAAAATAACTCAAACATAATGTGGAGGGTATTTATGTTTATAAAAAGTTACACGAATATAACAAACAAACGTAAAAATAAAAAATAAAAATGCAAGAAAATGAATATGCCACCTCCTGTAATGCCAATAACATATGTTCCTCACTAAAGTGGTGACATTCCTCACGATGGCATAAACGTTTGATGTTTTGATTAAACAAACGAACACACGTGCGGACTAGCCCATTTAATCTGCCCCTGCATACCCATTGCACACGTGCAATATAAAAATTATTCAATTTCCTGCTGCCATTCAACAAATATTATTTCCACGGGCAAAAAAACTGCAATGCAAGAAGTTCATAGGAACAGTTTGTCTTCGTCTACAAGTGGGCATAAGTCTGGAAAGTGTGTTTGCCAGAAACCTACAATATGCATATACAGTATGGGCGCCGTGGATTGGTTCACTTTCCACGGGTGGGCAGTATTTCAATCGACTCAATAATATTAGATTCCAAACCCCAATTACAGGAATAATCGTCAAAAATTTAATTAATGAAGCACCGGGTACAACCCGGTGCTTCATTAATTAAAATTTTGCTGATGCTGATTTTTATTCCCTGGTAAACGCTTGCGTGGACATCACTGCCCACGCGTGCATTACGACCAGTCCACGGCGACTGTACTGTATCTTATCCGATTTAACTGAGAGTTCAGGGGCGGTGGGTAGGTAGGAGTGTAAGTGACACCGAGCCATCAGTGACCAAGCAGTTAATAAGAAGCCTCGCGGTCTGATTCCACTGTTGCACGATTCAGCTTACCGGGAGACAACAGGTAGACAGCCAATCTGGCTATGTTGTCTCCATGTAGTAAACACTTTATTACACAACTACTATGTTGTACTTACGTATATATGTACGTTGCCAGTATACTACTGAATAAAGAATCAATTCGACACTATTTGTGTATCACCATACAAAAAGCATCAAAATCCATCAAGCGGCGCTAAAATTATAATGCAGAACGTTTACACAGAAAGTTTGTTTTCTTAGTGTAACAAGAATTATAATTCTCATAATTTTTGTCCGTATGGATGAATCCCGTAAAAGTGGATGTCCATTGCCCCCTGCTGGTCTCTCACCATACCAAATGACATCAAAATCCGACCACCAATAATTGAGTTATAAGGCCAAACAAAATTAAATAATTGATTCTCAGACATTTTTTTTTAAACGAATGAGGGATGGAGGTTTTTATTTTTATGGTTTATTCCTGATGGAATAGCCGCCGATGCCTAAAATCCAGTTGTGAGCGACTAAAATTAAATTCTAGAGCTTCCATGTTGATTTCACCGATATCTGTTTTTGTAACAGTGTTCGTACAACACAAAATCAATATAGAACAGTGGCGGCGCTACGGGGGGGGGGGGGGGGGGGGGGGGCATGGGGGGCGTTTGCCCCCCCCCCAAACGAAGGCTTTGCCCCCCCCCCCCCCCCCCCCAGTTGCCCCCCGCCCCCCAATCTCGCATGCATTTCCATCCACCCTCACACACAAACACATTCAGTCACTCTCTCTCTCACACACACCCCTCTCTTTTTTTATTCCCAATAATTTCCCATACACACTTAGCCCAAAGCCTCAGGCTAGCTGATGAACACATCCAGGCAGTAGAGATTTAAAGACTCGGATGCAGATACTTATAAGTTATAATTAAGTTATGAGCCAACAAAGGCATGTCTATCCATATCCCTTGTCTAAAAAAAATCATGGATTTCGCATTATGACAGACGGGCATTATGAGTCTCTCTCTCTCTCTCTCTCTCTCTCTCTCTCTCTCTCTCTCTCTCTCTCTCTCTCCCTCTCTCTCTCTCGCACAGACCCACCAGACGCGGATCCAGGATTTTTTGAAAGGAGGACCGCTAATTACCATTACATTTAGTCGAAACTTGGACCCAAAGTCCGTAATATAATTTTTTGGTTTGGTATGAGCAAAAAAGTATATTACGGACTTTGGGTCCAAGTTTGGACTACCTCATAACAAAGTAATGATATGATCCTTTACGTATTTGCCCCCCTTCATGGGAGTCTGCCCCCCCCCCCCCCCCCCCCCCACAAAAAAACTTTCTGGCGCCGCCACTGATATAGAACAACTGAAATGGAGATAAAAAATAATAAGGAGTTTTTTTAACTGGTTGAGTGCTTGAAGCTACAAGCAGGCTTTTCAAAAATATGAGTGTACCAGAGCAGGAGCCAACGTTTTCCTTGCCCATGTTTCGTATTCAGTCACGCGTACATATTAGTTTGTTTATACAAATTTGTTCCATTACAAATTATTCGAGAGTGCCAACAGAAACTCCCCAATAATTTGTAATAAAACAATGTTTGATGAGCAAATTCAGACCAATAAAAATAATCTAGCCGTCAAGCAGTTCAATAAATATTTATTTTGTACATACATATGAGAATCGTGTCGCATTTCGCGAAGAGAATAACAATACTGTATCAATGTAAACGACATATTGCAACGCAAATCGCGATACCGCTAAAATCACACCCTGTGGTTGTTTTATACATTTTGAATTTTGCCTCCGAAATAAATATGAGGAACGCGGGCCGAAAAAACGAATGTGCCGCTGCTTGAGAATCAAAAGATTCATTTTTTTAGTCTAATGCAAACCGTTTGTACAGAATGTTTTTTAATTGTAAACAAGGGCCATAACTCTGGTATGTATGCATGGGCAAAACCCAGAATATGTTGATATACTTTCCCCCACCATACCAAAGGACTTTAAAATCCGACAACCGATGCTTGAGTTATAATGACAAACCTCCGTACAGGCATTTTTAAGTGTAACAATGGTCATAACTCTGGTATGTAAGTGTGTACGAAGCCGTAATACGTGGTTATCCTTTCCCCCCATCCTGGTCTGCCATCAGACCAAAGCACATCAAAGTCGAACAAACGATGCCTGAGTTACAACGGTCAGTGTTTGTACCGATGTACGGAATTACGGACGGACGGACTGTTGGACGATACACTGTATGACTATTGCATTGTGTGACTATTTTGTAGAGTCACTGTGGGACTAAAAAAACGTGTTCCAACAAATGATACATTGTGTGTTTTCTTGCGTGTCCATGCAATTTTGTGTGTTCAATAAAACGTTCTGACCATAGATACGTCATGTGTTTGAAAGTATGCACTTTATAAATTTTATGCGTTTACACAACACAAACAATTTACACTGTAGTACATTTATTTATTTTGGTTTAGAATCATGTACAGCATTTATAACTTCTATAAATAGATTTCGAGTTGACAAAATTAATACAAATACACACCATATTTCGAAAGATTGTATTGTTTCTGCGGTGTGTCACACATTATCCGGAATAAACTTCCGACTGTGCAGATATGTAAATATTTAAATAGTTGTTTTGGTGGAAATAACGTCTAAAATGATGTAAAAACTCAAAAGAGTTCCTACCATCGTGTTGTCACACATGTTTCTTGGAAGCACTTCAATCAGCGCGGCACTCTGATTTGCTAATTAAAAAGACCTGATAGTATCTCCCTTTGATTGTAGAGTTTGTATATGGCGCGCGTCCGTATAGCTTTAGTGGTACATTCCGTAATTGGACACATGAATTTTGGGGGACAGTGCTATTACTTTGTGGCACCTTTCGTCCACGGCTTCAGAAACACACAACGAGTCATCTAGCAAATCATTATGTCATGTTTGTGTGACTAGTCTCACAACAGAAATTAGTCACTCAAAAGTACCCAACAGGCATAACAATAAACACACAATTTAGGCCCCGTGAGAACGGACGGACGAGCGGACAGACGGCTAGAGCTCCGATCAATATGCCCACCGAAATCTCCTACGGAGGTTGGGGGCATAAGAAATTAATTACCAGTGGGCCAAATGTACTTTGTTTATTTAGCCTAAGCTACACCCTCACCTCCCTCCCCCACCTCAGTTTATAGAACTACTAGGTGACATCGCTCCTTAACCCTTTACCTAACGAATCGGCCGCATCCGCCCGTGTAATATACAAATTCAGCAGTTGAAAAAATAATATTTTTAAAACAATGTCAACAAAACTATATCATGTGACCCCTCGTTGGAACGAGCTCGTCGAGCTCGTTCCAACGAGGGGTCACATGATATGGTTTTGTTGAAATTTTATTTTAAATTTGAAAAAATGATATTTAAAATAATAAATTTTATTTCGTCTGCGTTGGGTAAAGGGTTAAGCTCTGCACCCCAATCAAATATTAACATTTATAGTCGTTGTCAGTGAGAGCAATTCTGTCTTTCAAAATGCATTTATATTTTCTTCCGACTGTGGTGGCCCAAGTCCCAGCTGACTGATATTGATATTGCAACCACCGGTACATCATCAGCGCAACTGTCTGTTGTGTTTAGAGTGTGACTTGTTCATCTATTGGGAATATTCTAGGCAGATGGCCCCGAACTCCCATCAACGGAGGAGGGAGGGGGTACACCTCTCCAAACCTTTCCGCTCCCTACAATGTAGCCAAATGCAGGCTTTACATAAAGGACAACTCAGTCTTGCGCAAGGCCTACATATCCCACAAATGCTGCACATCAGTTTGTACGGTTTCTTTTTCTTTTTTCTTTTTTTTTCTTCTTCTTCTTCTTCTTCTTCTTCTTCTTCTCCTCTCTTCTGTCTTCTAACCACTTTTTCGTCCGCACTATAATTCGAAAACGAATTGTCCAATCTCATTGATTTTTGGCTTACTGACAGAGAGTTATAGGTTCTCGGGACCTAATGTTTTTCAGATTCCTGAGGCATTAGAGATCTCCGAATGGGTGTTTTGAAAGTGGGTCACGCCCATATCTCAGGTGTGGTATGACCTGTAGACCTGGGACCAACACCAAATGAGTCGACACTTGGTGGAGGTTCAAAATATGGGTCAAGGTCACGGAGGTCACCTATGGGTCATCGAGTGCATTTTTTAGAATTGCTGGAAATCACATTTTTTGACCCTCTAATGCATTTCTGAAGTTAATACATGCATTTTTACACGAAAAAAGTGGTCATGGTCAAACATTTTGAAACTGGGTCACACCCATATCTCAGACATGGTATGATGCATAGACCTGGGACCAACACCAAATGAGTCGACACTCGATAGAGGTTAAAAATATAGGTGAAGGTCACAGAGGTCACCAAGGGGTCATTGGGTACATTTTTCAGATTTGCTGGAAATCACATTTTTGGACCCCCAAATGCATTCCAAAAGTCCATACATGCATTTTTACGTAAAGAAAGTGGGCGTGGCAAAAAAAATATCTCAAGTATGGTATGGTGAATGGACCTAGGTCTAACAACAAATGAGTCGACCCTCAGAGTGGGGGGGGGGGGGGCAAAATATGGATCAAGGCCGCCGAGGTCACCTGGGTGCATTTTCAGAATTGCAGGAAGCCACATCTTTCGACCCACTAATGCATTCCCGATGTTAATTCATACATTTTAGATCGAAAAAAATGGGTGTCGTCAAAATTTTTAAAAGTATGTCATGCTCCTATCTCAAACATGGTATGATGTATAGACCTGGGACCAACACCAAATGAGTCAGCACTCGATAGAGGTTCACAATATGGGGCATGGTCACTGAGGTCAACAGGGATCATCGAGGAATTTTTTAGAATTGCTGGAAATCACACTGTTGGACCCCTGATGCATTAACTTGACTGAACCCTTTGAATGTTGTGTACATATATGCCTTTCTAGTTTCTTGGAAACATTTATTCGATTCCTGAATGAATATCTTTGAATACTGTTAATGAAAACCTATTTCTGAATTCTTTAAAACTATTTATCCCCAAAAATTAGCCTTCAAAGTATTCCAGTTACATACATAGACGGGGCGTCGCGGCTCAGTAGGTAGAGGTGAATGCTGCAAACCGAGAGGTCCTCGGTTCGAATCCCAGCTGCTGCAACTGTGTTATGTCCTTGGGCAATACACTTTACCCCCATTGCCCACGAGGGGGCATGTTGGCATTGTGCACTAACGCGACTGAAGGAATACTTGTCTTCAGCCAATGTTAACCATGCATGTGTGGAGTCAGTCTGTCGGGGAGCCCAGTAGCTGCTCACCTTTGCTTGATGATTCTCTCAGGGCACTCTGGCTTCCTCCACCAGTAAAACTGTCAGACACAAGGTGATAGTGGCTGCCAAAAGTGTCATTAAACCCAATAAATAATTAAATAACATTCATAGAAGGGACGGTCTGGTGGTGTAGTTGTAAAAATTTCTATCTTCTATGCTCTGTTCGTGAACACCGATAATGATAACTCCAATACAACCAATCCTTTCTTAATGTTTTTGTTGTACTGATGGACTGAACTTGTAAATGAGTCCACTGAAACAAATAACCAATCAATATTTAAAGATATCAGAGAGAAAGCTGTAACATAGAATAGCATTGTATGTTTATTTAATATCATGTTACAAAATTAATTCCCGTTGAAGAAAGAACCCTTCGCATTTCAAAGCATTTTTAAAATTTATTTATTCTCAATCATAACTCAGGATCGACAGGTTTCGGGATGGATTGGTGTGTGGTTTTCTCCAAACGCCTATCACAATTATAAAGTAATGAAATGGAATATTTGAATGGTCTGTTTTTAACCCTCTTAATACTTCAGTGTGAGTACAAACACATTTCATATAACTCATGGATACAGAATGTTTTTACGCTTTCCTTCCTATAACATTTAATTCTATATGCAATCGGACGCCTTTTCAGGTGTACCTTCCAAAGTAAGGCATTCTTAACCATTTACCCAACATAACGTCGAAAACCAGCCAGCGTCATTCAAGGAAATTTCCATTCAATTTTCATTATTTTTTCATTCTTGCTTGAAAAACATTGCTTATGGCCTCTCACTGGAATGAGCTCGTTTTTAAAGGTTGTTGGTCTATTAGATGAAATATCTTTTAACCCTCAGTGGCCAAGTCCAATTTCAAAGCTGAGTATTGTCCGTTAATTTTACCCATAGTCAACACTTGAGAATCGGTCCTGATTAACCCCTAATGGTCATTCCAAACACTTAGGAACTTCTGTGCTCTGTTACAATATTTATTCTCAATCATAATTCAAGATCGACGGGTTTCAAGATGCAATGGTGAGTGACTTTCTCAAAACACCTATCACAATTATAATAAAATAGAATATTTAAATGGCCTCCTTTTTAACTCTCTTAATACTTCAATGCGGGTCCAAATACTTTCATTCAACTCACGATAGCAGAACGTTTTGTAGGTTTTCTGTCACATTGACCCTCTGTTCACAACAGCCATTCTTAAAATCCAACCATCTTCTCATTTCCCGTTTGCCTTGTTTAGGACTCTAGATGCATTTAAGGTCTTTTAAATGAATCCGACAGGCGCGTGATGGCGATGAAGTTACGGCGTTGGACTTTAAACTGAAAAGGTTCACGGTTCCCACACCACCAGGTGAATCTGCGTTGTGTCCTTGGCAAGGCACATAATCCCGATTGTCTGCGAAGAGGCACGGTGACGATGTGCACTTTTTAAATGGCTTGCTTTTAACCCTCTCAATAAAGCATTCATAACTCTTTACTCAACATAACGGAGAAAACCGGTCAAGGTTATTCACAGAAATTCCCATTCAATTTTCATCATTTTTTTTTTTTATTTTTGCTTGAACAAACACATAGCTTATGGCCTCTCATTGGAATGAGGTTATTTTTAAAAGGTTACAATGGAGTATTTAAAGTGGAGTATTTTAATCCTCTTCAGGTCTTAATATGGGTCCCAAAAAATTTATTTAATGCAGTGTGAGAGTAATCTTAACCCTTTCCATTCTCACAATGTTGCTCAAAACACACATGGGCATCGATGGGACCTCGGTATTTTGTAAATGCCAGTAAGTCTTCGGATAGGCTTCTGTGGGCCTTCAAGACCTTTTGATGTCTATATTCCAGCATGACTGAATTTATTTCACTTGCAATATATTTTCCAGGGGTACTATGTACCTTAACATTTTTAGAAAATATGAATATTTGCTCTCATCTACAAATATGGCAGATCCGGAGTTGGCGGAGCCAATATTTTTAAAGTGGTTTATGCTCATACTTCAGGCTTGGTATGACTTATGGACATCCGACCTACATCGAATGAGTTGAACTTGCTGGAGGTTCAAAATATGGTCCACCTCAATTCGGTCAAGAGAGGTCATTAAGAGCGTATTTTTCAGAACTGTAAGGAATTGCATTTTATAAAAAACTATAATGCAAATCTGAAGAATATACATGTACGTCTTCATTCAATTAAGTGGCAGAACTAGTAATGTCCATTTCTGATTCATTGATCGAACCCTTTAAATGCTGTGCACATATATGCCTTTTGTGATTTCTAAGAAAAATTGTTTTGATTCCTGTATGAATACCTGTAAATACTCTTAACAAAAAATCCATTTCTGATTTGTTTAAAAAATATTTTACTTCTGAAAATAAGCCTCCATAAATTCTCTTTCTATATAGTTTTTTCCTGATACTTTAACCGGTTTCACACTTTAAATTCTATTTCTCTAGTATTTCCTCCGTTTCTACCGTTTTCTCTCCACAATATAGCCTTAGCTACAGATATGGCTTTACACACTATAAATAAATAAATAAATAAATAAATAAATAAATAAATAAATAAATAAATAAATAAATAATATCTTACTTGGCAGAGCTCTCAAGTCAGGAGCTATATTTTTGATGCAAAAAAGAGAGAAAATATCTAGTTATTTAGAAAACATTTTGTGTGTATCGCCTTCTGGTCGCATGGGGTAAATGGTAAGGATTTGCATAACGCACCCAGGTGGTCTTTTTATTAATTCACCGACGGACAAAACCTGTTGAAATCGGCCTCGTTATTGTCACTCAGTGTTTTGGTTTGCATAACTGACTTCTCTGCACTCGAAAAGCAAATTTATTTAATAACTTACAATACCTTGTTTGTCACAGAACGAGGGCACTTTTAATACGAGACCTTGTTTGTCACAGAACGAGAGCATTGTTAATTAAACAACGTATAATGGCTTGTTTGGTTGATTCAATTTCACAATTTTAGCCTGGCGCTCTGAATGGTATTTTTTATACAGTACCGTCTGACGCAAAGTGGACAAATCTATTTGGCTTTAGTAGGGCAGTTCAGTGACAATTTTACCCGACAACCCAATACAGAGTAACCTTAGTTGTAATGACATTGAAAGCAAATACCCCCATCGCTTACAGTCGCATAAGCAGTCCCGTTATAACCACCTCTATTGATGTCAATGCCAAATTAGATTTTTGAAACCTTTTGGCCTCCACCGAACACTACTACTTGCAATAGTGCTGCAAGCCAGTAATAATGGTAGAAGGCTGTAAGGACAGAGGAGACAACAGTTAAAACTATAAGTCCTGTCATGAAATGCGCACAAATAGAACGTCGCTCTATGCGTTAATCTACACGTTATGACCATAGTAAGGCTATCAAATTCTGTACATATGGCCTGTGCACAAGCAATGTTTCAGCCAATGGACCTACGGGTAACCCGGAGGTCCATTGGCAGAAGCATTGCCTGTGTTTGCTATGAGCAACCAGGAGAACCTGCCGTGCTTTGGATGCCATTCGTTATGGTAATTGCGCGCAATTCCTACGCGCAGTTAAGCCTAGATAAGCGCACAGTTCGTGACAGGACTTCTAGTTTTAACTGTATAGTATTGGGTGAATGCAGTGGCAGCTGAACATGGGACACATGAGGGGAAATTTCATTCCTCAGAACTCTGGAAAGTTTCTACTTATTCTCCTTCTGGTCCTTTATTATCATTTGGTCTACAACTGGAGTCCCTTCGAGGTTATCTGACAGAGCAGTGACGGCGGGTTTGAGTACATTCCGCAAACATTCTCCTTTCGGTAAAATCTGCCTTCTTTTTCCATCAGACACCTCCTTCTTCTATTCTCCGAATTTGGTGTTTGCATGGAGACAGCTGTGGTCTCTTTGAATTGGCCATTGGCACATTGCAGTCCAATAGGTTCTGGGTGTAATTAAATCTGCAATCACCCAAATTATCATTAGCCATCTTGTTCATGGGCTTGCTTCACGTCCATCGGTTTGAGATAACAATGTCGTGCATGTGCATGTTGTTTGGTCTAGAAAAAAACGTTTTCACAATAGAGTTTCACGTCTTCTCACGACGATGGTAAGAGGACAAAAGAGCGTTTGGTTTATTGCATATCCAATTTATTCTTTCATCAGACCTAAGACGGACGAATTGAGTGACGACAGACCTCTTTACATTTTGGTGAAAGTCTCATCGTAAGTCAGTAGCATAAGACACTGTAGTGCCCTTTTAGTTCATCTCGCCCCAATGCAATCAGCGGTATGCTATCTCCGATGATGCTGGTAGCGTATATACACAAACAGTTAATCAAATCTCCTCATGTTGCTCGTATCACTACATCCTTGTCTATCTGTCGCACGTAAAAAATTCTATCTCTTCTTTATCCTCTCTGTCATCGAGCAAGCGCTCGCGAAAAAATAAACATTCGTATCGGTCAATGATGAGATAATTTTCGGTATCCACTCAAAAACACTAGATTTCCTTTTCATTATACGCTTTTTATAAGAATCTGATAAATCCACTCGTTTCAACCATGAATTGATGCATGAAAGTAAACAGAGCATTGAATCATTGATACTCGGAAGTGATTTGATCGATACTCGGAACAGATAGCGTCCTGCGATCTGATTCAGTTGGCAGGTTTCTAGTCCAAACATGGCATGAAAGTCCGTAATTTACGTTTTTGGTTTGGTACGTCCTTTGAAAGGACGTACCAAACCAAAAACTTATATTACGGACTTTCAAGCCAATTCAAGGTGAATACGTATTGAATTATTGCTGGAAATGATCGGTATCCACTCAAAAACACTAGATTTTCTTTTTGTTGTACGTTTTTAGAACAAATTGATCATTTCCAGTGATAATTTGGCTCGTATTAATCTTGAAGTGATGCAGTGAAAGCCGCCATTTTGATTGATACCGTAAAAATGAACATTTCTATACCTTCACAGTGGGGATACGATTTCTATCTTTCCGCAATCTCTTAGATAATCTATCGTTTAGCGTATAATAAAAAATTCTGTCTCTTCTTTATCCTCTTTATCATCGACTTAGGGTCTTCGGCATCTCTCATATACGATGAAATCAAGACCCGTCTGGGACAAGGATTCTTCACGTGTCTCTTGGTGTTGTATGGCAACCGAATAGTTTAGAGGTTCTACTAGCAATAGTTGTTCTCTTCATAATTTTGCTCAGAGATGTTGGTACCTCTCTGGGGACAATATTGGTCTTCATGCATACGAGCACTAAATGATCGGGGTTAGTGCAAAATTGCAAAGTCGAGAATTCCGCGTGTCTTCGGTCAGCGAATATTGAGTTGGAAAGCCACTCCCACTATCACTACATATGATGTCTCGACCTAGACGAATCTTGTCGTATTTTATCATGTGAGGCCACGAGAAACGTGTGAGGTCTAACATAAAGTTCCTCATAACCTTATCTCCACAGATATCGTGTGCTATATCCGATACTTCAGTTGGGTGGGTATAAAAAGGGTCTGGCCGTGTCGAGAGCCGTAAATGGAAAGTTCATGATTAGGCAGAGGGCGTTTGAATTGAACTTTCTAAGAACCTAGGCGTTTGCATTTAAGTTTTTAAGAACCTTATTTTTATTTATTTATTTATTTATTTATTTATTTATTTATTTATTTATTTGTTTATTTATTGGTGTTTAAGGTCACATATTTGTGCACAATGGCTAATCGTGACCACAATATGGAGATAAAGCAAAGTTTAGACAATCGTTTATACCCATGTTGCCCATTTTAGAGGACTTCCACTCCAAGCATTCGTGACTGGGTCCAGTAAAAGAGAGCTTGTTCACCACAAGCACTGCTTCACTTCTTGGGGTTCCCTCGGGAATACTAACAACCCAATATTTCTGTGTTTGTTTACGAATTTATCTGCCACTCAATGCTCTTTCTGTAAACACAACATTTTAGAAGCTACAGACGAGGGTTGAATAATGCTAATAGAGTATTCACGTCACGTTATTTTTCAACAACGCTCGTTTCCAGCCTCCTTTGTTGATTATATTGAACAGGTACTCTGGATGTGCAAACAGTTATAAAGAACTTTCAACAACACAGGTTAAAAACACATAACAGCTGATCTAAAGGTTTCACTGAATCTGTCTAAAGTATTGTAGCAATATAGCACGTTTGATTCGTGCCTGACTTTTTCTGGTGCAGCTAATGTTAAATCCCCATAGGAACCGGACTTTCTGGTGCAACTCTTTCCGGTGTACAATTTCGGCAATATTCAGAACTGTAACCGGTAAGTGGTACACGTACTACTTGTATACTTTAGTATAGAAAGGTACACATTTTTGCATGGATATGGTTTGGGGTATATAGAGTTGATATGTAATGGAAAGGTGGAGAGGAAGTTGAGTTTTCTTGAAAGGTTTCCCGCGAAACGGTTGTCGTTGCTAATGGCGTCGTGACATCATGATTCACACGCGAAGTCATGGAAACGTCGGCCGCTGTTTTTTGTCCACTGTACAATCCGATATGGCGTTGCTCGGGTCAGGGTGTGTCGAAATTCTCGTACTGGACTGATATGGTAGTAGAGGATAAAAGGTATATTCCCCTGTTGATCTCCTGTTAGCCCTTGGTACTACTAATCCACCCGATGCTTTATATTCTCCTATGACTGACACATGTGGTACGTAATGCTATGCCATGCGATACTGTGGAGTGTGTGTGTTGGGGGGGGGGGGGTAATACATGGTTGTCCAGTCTCCAGTGCGGTAGTATATGTACGGTCTTTACCCCTGTATGTCCCCTGTTAGCCCTTGGCAGTACTTATCCAACTAAGGCTTTATATTATCCTATGACTGGTATAAGTAGTGCGTAATGGTAACACCAGGTGGTATTGTGGAGTGGGTGGAGGCAAGCTTGGATGTCTAGTATGATAGTACAGTATGGGTGGTATATCCTCTGCGGTCTATTGTTTTTTCTGTGTCTTTGGTACTACTAACCCACTGAATATTAGTATAGGTAATGTATAATGCTAGGCCATGCAGTATTGTGAGGTAGTCCTTGGTAGTTTAGACCGATAGAATAGGATGAACTGCATGTGCTCGTGGGGCTACTGTTAGCCCTTAGTAACACTATCCATCTAAGGCGTCGGATGACCCACATTTGGTATTGGTAGTGCATAATGCTAGGTCATGCAGTATTATCCTTGCTTGTGTGGTACAGTACTATAGCAGGGCGTACTCTATGTATCCCTCAGATCTACTGCTAGCCATTAATACCATAGTAGATGTGTTTTGCAGGTTCTGATTCACACATTTTTGTCCAGACCTTAAATTTCGACTTTAATTAGAAAATGCCTATGAAACTTTCAATGTTAATTCTAGTTCACACCGTTTCCATTTTTTACTTCAGCGGGCAACTGTCCTGTCCAAAACAAATTCCCATAATGTGTATTTTCTCTATGCAAAATGTCGTGTTAAAGTTCAAATCCCCTAAAAACAGTATGTGGAATGAGAGATTTCAGTGTTAATTTTTACAGGTTTGTGCTACGCGCGTGCCCACCATTTACTATGGGAATCCCATAGACACTTTCCAATTCACCTAGCATTACAGGTTTCAAAAATGTTCCAAGTGATTTGGACATTAACACTGAAATCTCCATAGGGAAAAACAGCATGTATTAAAAAACACCTAGATTTTGAGCGGCTGTGGTCAATTTTTTGTGTGATTCGAATTTTGATTGTTTTTTTTTTAAATAATTGACCAAAACGGGAATTGGAAAATGTGTGTCGATTCGAAGTTTTACTGTTTGCGTTAATTGAAGCATAAGAAAAAAATTAATAGACTTTCTGCTCGGCGCCCCTAGAGGAATATGGAGATTACCGGATGCATTGACCTGTGACGACATCTTGTCTTTCATTTTCGAGTGTCTCATCAGCATTTTTAATTGGGTTTATCGAAGCTTAAAACAACTAATTAATGGATCTTCAGCCCCGCTTATTTTCGAAATAAAATAGAAAAATATATATTTCGTGAATAGAAAATATATATTTTTCATTTTCAGCAAACTTCCAAGGAAACAAAATTAAGAACTTAACATTAAACCATAAAAAACGGATAACAAAATTAAACTAAATATTTAAAAAAATAAGAAAATCAAATCAAAGATTTATCGTGGACTGAAATGAAGATCATGAGACAAGAAGAAGAGCTTCAGCAGTTTTTATAAGATATGTTTGAAAGAAAGATGGCAGTTCTGGTTCACACGATCGTTTCACACAGAGATAGCCAGATCGAAAGTAGACAAAGGTTTGATTTACATCGGGCATTACGCATGATCTGCCATGACAATTTGATTAGTCGTTGCAGAGAGATGGTGAACGTGCAGTATGACGACAACCCTGCAAATGCGAAGAGGCAAAGTTTCTGATGTTGATGGATAATCTGACAACAGAGCGAGAAATACGAATCCTTTATTTGTTGATGGACGCTATTGGACTGTTATGAAAAAGTACATAACATTTATTTTTTTGAGAAGGAAAAATAAAATAAAAAAAACAATCTCATTCTTCTTATATTTTTTGTTACCTAATTTCACAATATATGTT
Organism: Pictodentalium vernedei; assembly: GCA_031216915.1. NCBI lineage: Eukaryota > Metazoa > Mollusca > Scaphopoda > Dentaliida > Dentaliidae > Pictodentalium > Pictodentalium vernedei. The sequence goes on from CM062297.1 coordinate 802,092,626, forward strand.
TGTCTTCTTTTCGAATTATATATTTTCATTTTTTTCTTATTTTCTTAATATATATAAAAGAATAAAAACAATAAATTAATTAAACAAATTAGATGTGTTTCACAGAGCATTTGCCAATCTCGTAAAAGAAAATATTCCTAGAGCACAGCTGATGAAATGTCCTTGTTGTGAATGTGATTCTGTTGACGACGCCCACCATCACAACTGTCAGAACATGGACCATGAAGACGCAATAGTCATGTGTTTTATGTAGGCATTAAATATGGTCCATGAGTGTGACGTGATCAGAAGTTGGATGGAGACGGTCTTGCATCTTGCATTTTGCGAAGACTAATTATCGATAACGATTCGTGCATTTGTTAACGAATAGGAAATATCCCGGTACAATTGTTGTGAAAGAAAAACAAATTTAGAAAAAATGACCAATATGATATTAAAAAAATGAAAAAATACAATTTATATTGAAAGAAATGAAAAAAACCCAAAACGGAATAAAATAATATAAAAAAAAAATAAAATAAAATAAATTTAATAATAAAAAATGGAAGCATTACAAGTAAAGAGAGTCATTCATTACAAGGAGTTCAACAACCATCTGATTCAATTTCACACTTATAATATCTGTCCAGAAAACGCTTGAGTCCAAGAGACGAGTTGAGATGCCATTAATTTAAATAAGTAGCGAGTGGATCGTTTACTAGATCTGGCGGACGAGGTTTGCAACCTCACGAAAGACGATATCGAAACGTTTGACAATGATGATCTCACAATGGTCTATGGTAGGGCTAAAACGGTTGGCTCATTTTCGTAACCGACTAACCGAGAGCTATAACCGGATAATATCCGGTTATCCGTGGCCATTATTTCACCAAATATGGGATCAAAACTATAGGAATTGGAAAGCAGTATTCTCAAACTATTCCGTAGTGTGTATACAAATGAACGTTGTAGAGTACTCGACAACGTTCGTTTGTATACACACTACGGAATAGTTTCTGCGATTACTCATTACTCACGGAAACTGCCGATCATTAACGAAGTCTTGAACGCCGAAGTCGATTATTTCTCAATATATCCAACGCGGCTATGTAATCTATCACAAAGGAGAAGCGGCAGATTTACTATGTTTTAAACGTGGAATGACGATCACTATCGATATTTCGGATAACCGATTGACTGTTTTTCTAATCGGTTAGATAGCTAACTGGTTTCAAACCGATTATCCAGTTAACCATTTCAGTACTAGTCTTTGGTAGTTGCACGTATTCCAAAGTCGACAAGTGGGTCATTGAGAAATGCTGCGAAGTGGTCGTGATCAATTTGAAGAAGTCTATCAAGTAGGTGGTGATAAACAGAGCCAGGTTACACGTGTCCGAAAGCAAAGCCTTCCTCGATATGAAAGTAACTGAGATAGATGTTTGAGAAGAAGTTACATGATCTCTCTTCCCAACATTATTATTACTTTTTGTCTTGATTATTCACAAAACAGAAATAATAAAAATTGTAATTAATTAAATAAATTAAAAAAAGAAAAAAAATAGAAAAAATGTCATTTTTAAAAATCAAATATCCTAAGAAGAGAGAGGAGATGATTCGACGGAGACATACTCAAGAGAGCAATATGATGATATGTATGGGAAAACACGAATTGAAACGCAAGATGACTAAGATATTCAAACACGGGATGGAAACTCAGGAACATAAAAAAAAGAGATCGTCAAAGAATTGAAACCCTTTTGCGAACACAGGATTTCCGCTCGTTCAACTCCTTACAGACCTTGGATAACCGTCGTATACTGCATCAGGCCTGGCATTTGCAGGAGAGCGATTTATTCGCTCGCCTACTGCTAGCCTTAAAAAACAGAGGAGGGCGAAAAATAGCCCTCCAAGCCTTAGAAAATAATGATTACCACAACAGCCTATTCCCAAAGCCCACAGGTTACCAGATCTCTGCAATTTTAGTGGTCTATGCAATATGGCCACACTGCCCCTCCCACACCTCCGAGCCTTACCAAGGCCCGGAGGTGGGGGAGGGGCAGTGTAGCCGTATCACAGAGACTACCTGTTTAGCAACACCAAATAAAATGCCCACAAGACAGAATTCATTAATAGTACAACTTCATTTTGCCACTTTTAGCTTTTGTAAGCTTGCTTGCAGAGAGCTAATCGCTCCCCTAGTCCATGTGATGAGGGCGATTTTTAGCCCTCCTGCATTTTTAAGAATGCCAGGCCTGCTGCAATCTTTCGCCCTCCTCAGTACAATTATCATCTCCATTAGATAGATATATATTTTTTATTCGTCAGTATACATAAACACAAAACAATTTACATGTAATGCACATATTTACAACATACACATTTACAATATACATGTCAAAAAGCATATAAAATTCGTTTTCTGTGTCTGTATAAAGATGTGTGTGTGTGTGTACCGACAGGGGAAGGCATAGCCAGATTGGCTGCCTTAAAGAAAGAGGAAAGAATGAACCAGAATGAAGAGAAAAAAGACGTTGGAAAGAGTAGAAAATACTAGTGCAACATCGTGAATTCATTTAGTCGTCCTGAAAATAGATCATCTTCTGCTTGAGCGGATGGAGTGTAATGTGGTCGAGGCCTAGTTCAGCTGGACTATCTCAATTCGGGCCTCACTGTCGCATTCATTATCTTCAAGTGTCAAAGTGAGAGTGTAACAATAGATATGCCATGAATAAACGGAATGCAAGGGTGAAGGTTGAATTCGGGGGCCAACATGGACAAGAATACCAGAAAAAATGCGGTGAAAATGAATAGCCTACATAGGGGAAGCTTATCAATACACGATACACATATTACTGAATCAAGCTGTGAATCAAGATGTGCGCATTAGAACAGCCCAAGGCACAAGGAGACACATCTGGGGATGAGTTAGAAACGAATATCATTCTAAATAGCACAATCTGGGCACTAGGGATTTGAGCAGGAAATATTACTTGTGTACGAAGAGAGAAACTTTGCAATTATTTTTTTCTTGATCTCTTTCCAGTTTCCTACTGTCCTAACGTCCGTTTCCAATTCGTTCCATAGCTTGGGGAATGCAAAGACAGGTAGATTTTCTAATGTTTTCGTTCTAGTTCTACATGATGCTGGAGTCCGGCTTGTCGGGCAGACATATGGGGTTTAGGTGGCTATTTGTTGGTAGAAATGGGGGTTAGGTGACTACCGCAATTTATGTGACTAGTCACATAGTTAAATGTCATTATTCTAGGGTGGGGTTTAGAGTTGGGGTGGGGTGGGGTTTGGGTCAGTAAATGGTAGAGTTAGGGTTTGCTACCACCCCAAAACTTTTTCACCCAAAAGTTGTTTTAATACAATGGACATGTATTTAGTTAAAATAGACTAGGAATATATTGAATTTTCATTAGTCTAGGGTGGGGTTTAGAATAGGGGTGGGGGTAGGGTTAGGGTCAGTAAAGGGTAGGGTCAGGGTTTGCTACAACCCCAAAAATTCCCCCCCCCCCCCCAAATCACTTCTTTTAATATAATGGACATGCATTTTATTGTAGTCCCATAAAAATAGCCACATAACTACCAATTGCTAGTATGGCCATGCGTTTACATTAGTCTGATTGCTGACAGTGGAGAAAAAATTCGCAAAAGATGCTGGAAGGTTACCGTTATTCCAATCGAACATGAACAAATAAACATGCAGACTATACAAATCTTGGGATTTCGTAGATGAAGTGACTCTGTACTAATGTGAAATACAGCATCTTCCTTGCTTTGAAAGGGAGAACTTTCTTCATCTTTTTGAGGCTGAGATTGGCAAGGCAACTTCCGAGCAGAGTTTGGATATGTGGGCATTGTAATATAGATTTTCATCAATATTTATGCCAAGAAATTTTACAAATTTTTCGTGTTGTCTTTTACCGACTTTTTCGATAATATTATTATTTATAGAAATCTTCTCATGGGCGGAATCATTTCCTTTAGTTTGCTTGATAAGTATATATTTTGTTTTCTTGGGGTTTAAAACCAAGTGTTTGGCAGCACACCAATCAGATATTTTTTGCACTTTCTCATTAAATTCCAAGACAAGTGGGTTTATCTCCACCCCAGACTCGTATCCAGTGGTGTCATCTGAAAACGATAGGAGGTATACCTTTGTTGAGTTGTTTATGTCGTTTATGTAAAGTAGAAATAATATAGGGCTTAATATCGAACCTTGTGGAACACCACATGTAATTTCTGCAAGGTCAGATTTGCTGTCCCTGAAAGAAACATACTGTGTCCTGGTCTGAAGATAGCTTTTGAACCAATTATTGGCGTCACCTCTTATACCATAATATTCCAGTTTTTTGAGTAAAATCTCATGGCTGATGGTATCAAATGCTTTAGATAGATCTAGGAATAGGACTGGAGTCCTGTCTTTACTTGGTTTGTCGTTTTTGGTGGCTATGTATTTTAACAACTGCATGGCTGGATGTAGTGTACTGCGATGTTTTCCAAAGCCGTGTTGGTGGGGGAAGAGGATATCAAATTTATTTAGAAACTTAAAGAGTCTCACTAGCATGAGCTTTTCTAGGATTTTAGAAAAAAAACAGGCCAAATACTGATTGGTCGGTAGTTCGTAAAGTTGTTTTCGTCATCTGATTTGAATATTGGAATCACTTTGGCAATTTCCATTCTGTTTGGAACTATCCCCCGACTTAATGACTCATTCTTGATATGAGCAAATGGAGTCGCGATGAAATTTATTGAATGTTTCAGAATGTCAGTTGAAATATTATCACAGTCTTGAGTTAATTTAGATTTCATTAATTTTGCGATATTTATTATCCCAATAGGTGAAGTGGGTGTGATAAATAGGTTTTCAGTAAGGTGCTCAGCAAATGACCTCTGAGGCTTGGGTATGAGATTAGAAGTTTTACTTCCTATGTTTGCAAAGAACGTATTGAACTCCTGTGCGATCTCATTTGCACTTCCTCATTAAATTCCATGACAAGTGGGTTTATCTCCTCCCCAGACTTGTATCCAGTAGCGTCATCTGAAAACGATACTAGGTATACCTTTGTTGAGTTGTTTATGTCGTTTATGTAAAGTAGAAATAATATAGGGCCTAATATCGAACCTTGTGGAACACCACATGCAATTTCTGCAAGGTCAGATTTGCTGTCCCCGAAAGAAACATTCTGTGTCCTGGCCTGAAGATAGCTTTTGAACCAATTATTGGCGTTACCTCTTATACCATAATATTCCAGTTTTGGGAGTAAAATCCCATGGCTGATGGTATCAAATGCTTTAGATACATTTAGGAGTAGGGCTGGAGTCCTGTCTTTACTTGGTTTGTTGATTTCGGTGGCTATGTATTTTAACAACTGCATGACTGGATGTAGTGTACTGTGATGCTTCCTAAAGCCGTATTGGTGGGTGAAGAGGATATCAAATTTATTTAGAAACTTATGGAGTCTCACTAGCACGAGCTTTTCTAGGATTTTAGAAAAAAAACAGGCCAAATACTGATTGGTCGGTAGTTCGTAAAGTTGTTTTCGTCATCTGATTTGAATATTGGAATCACTTCGGCAATTTCCATTCTGTTTGGAACTATCCCCCGACTTAATGACTCATTCATGATATGAGCAAATGGAGTCGCGATGGAATTTATTGAATGTTTCAGAATGTCAGTTGAAATATTATCACAGTCTTGAGTTAATTTAGATTTCATTGACTTTGCAATATTTATTATCTCAATAGGTGAAGTGGGTGTGACAAATAGGTTTTCAGTAAGGTGCTCAGCAAATGACCTCTGAGGCTTGGGTATGAGATTAGAAGTTTTACTTCCTATGTTTGCAAAGAACGTATTGAACTCCTGTGCGATCTCATTTGCACTTCCTCATTAAATTCCAAGACGACAAGTGGGTTTATCTCCTCCCCAGACTTGTATCCAGTGGTGTCATCTGAAAACGATAGGAGGGATACCTTTGTTGAGTTGTTTATATCGTTTATGTAAAGTAGAAATAATATAGGGCCTAATATCGAACCTTGTGGAACACCACATGCAATTTCTGCAAGGTCAGATTTGCTGTCCCCGAAAGAAACATTCTGTGTCCTGGCCTGAAGGTAGCTTTTGAACCAATTATTGGCGTTACCTCTTATACCATAATATTCCAGTTTTGGGAGTAAAATCCCATGGCTGATGGTATCAAATGCTTTAGATAGATTTAGGAATAGGGCTGGAGTCCTGTCTTTACTTGGTTTGTTGATTTCGGTGGCTATGCATTTTAACAACTGCATGACTGGATGTAGTGTACTGTGATGCTTCCTAAAGCCGTATTGGTGGGTGAAGAGGATATCAAATTTATTTAGAAACTTATGGAGTCTCACTAGCACGAGCTTTTCTAGGATTTTAGAAAAAAACAGGCCAAATACTGATTGGTCGGTAGTTCGTAAAGTTGTTTTCGTCATCTGATTTGAATATTGGAATCACTTTGGCAATTTCCATTCTGTTTGGAACTATCCCCCGACTTAATGACTCATTCATGATATGCGCAAGTGGAGTCGCAATAAAATTTATTGAATGTTTCAGAATGTCAGTTGAAATATTATCACAGTCTTGACTTAATTTAGATTTCATTGACTTTGCGATATTTATTATCTCAGTAGGTGAAGTGGGTGTGATAAATAGGTTTTCAGTAAGGTACTTAGCAGCAAATAACCTCTGAGGCTTGGGTATGAGTTAGAAGTTTTACTTCCTATGTTTGCAAAGAACGTATTGAACCCCTGTGCGATCTCATTTTCCGCATGGATCTTTCCATCGCCAAGATTGAAGAATGAAAGCAAAGTTCCCCTGTTTTTATCCCTATTCAAAGCATTATTTAGAAGTTGCCATGTGTTTCGCTTATTATTCTTATTTTCCAGGAGGGCTTTTTCATAATACATAGCTTTACTTCGTTTTGTTATTCTATTAAATATCCTACAGTAAGTTTTGTTGTTCTTGACGTAAACTTCTGTAGGGATCTTAACTTCTTATTGAAAAGTTTATTCTTTTTGTTTGCTGAGCTTAAAAGTCATTTGGTAGATGATCAAGTCTTGTTTGGAATGAGAGCCTACTTTTAGAAGATCAATGTTGAAATCGCCCATAATTATGGAAGTTTTCTTTTCGTTGTTAATTAGATCAGTTATGATATTAATTTTGGATTGAAATAGGTCTATATCTGTCTTTTGGGCAGTGTTGGGTCTGTAGATTACGCCAATTATTTTCGTGCAGTGCTTAAATTTCAGTTCCACAAATAGAGACTCTAGTACATGGGGTATGAAAATAGAGAGATCATTTATAAACAAACAAACTCCCCCGCGCCCATCGTCGTCACTGGGCCTTGTGTTTTTCAGTAAAAGGTGGTATCCTTCTAAAGTATAAGGCACATTTGAATGGATTTGGAAGATTTCTGTATGACCGAAAACATCGAATGTGTTCTCTGCGTCATTTTGATCCAAGAGCAGTTGGAGTAAAGGATCCCAGTGAGCATTTAGACTTTGACAATTGATGTGGAAAACAGATAAAGACCTTCGTGTACCACCAACTTCAGTGCTCAGTTCATTCGAAAGAAAATATTTGTTTCCCATATTGTTTAAACAGAAAGCAGAGTCATTGTCCTCGGAAAATGCCTCTGTTTTATTATTTCGTAGATTACTAAAATCATATTCTGGATTTGTCTGGATCTCGTCCAAGTTGATGCTGTCCGTCATGATACCTAATTCGACCACCAACATCACCAACGCACACACAATTGAGATTGTTTACTGAAGATGGTACTTCACCTTGCACATCGTGTTTTAACGTCACACTTTGAAAGGTGTATTTTTTAAAGCTTATAGTAGGACTATTGTAACTTAAGAATAATACGTAAAACAATGCTACACAATGACGAAAACAAAGAAAAAAGTAAGAGTGTATGTACAAGAGTTATCTGACATTCAGGTATGATGGAAGTATATTGTTCTCTGGTTCTACATAATGAATTTAGTAGTTTCCCCGTTGGTGTTATTTTCCAAAAACGTAAATTTCCATAATCGGTTTCTATGCGTATAGGGTAGGGTCCATATTAAAACAGCTTTTATCTTGAGTGGCGTCAATAAAATTTCTAATGATCTAAATCAAGGCTAAATCCAGGTAACCCAGTGCAGGAATAGCGGTGAAATTGAGTGATGCTGAAAGTGAACTAAGGCACATTTGGTAATGGTTTTCATATCAAGATCGAGATTAAAGTCCATTTTTGGGGTCTTTTAGAGAGATAAAAATATCCCGTGCTACCCAAATTATTAGTTCAAAATTCAAACATGAAGACAGCACGTTTTGCCGTATATGCGTTACCTGGATACAGCCTTAATAACAAAGATTCAATGTCACATCTACAGGTATCGTAGCCTTAATATTTGAAACATCGTTGGTGGAAGATTGTGTACCAATGTTATGGGTAGGCAGATATCGCGACGCGTGCAGATCACACACCACGTTGCACGCAAAGTGTAAAAATCTTTGTCCGTTGTTGTATTTGCGAACTTCAAGTTGCTTGCATGCCTCGAAAAGACAATAGATCCATATTATTAGTTATCGTCACCCTGGGTGAAAACTCTACAAATGTAGAATGTGGATTTACCAATGGTTGGGCAATCATGAAGTAAATTTCTTGTTTAACAATAATTTTGACAAGGTTTAGAGTGATATGAAGTTTCCATTTCACTTCTGGATTTGCTGTGCGGAAATGTTTCAGTTGAGATGATACGTTATTTCGGAAGTTGGATTTTCAATCTTATCATCGGGTCAGTGGATTATATAATATAAGCTTGCTCCGGGGTGTGGTCTCCATTTGTATATTTACTTCTGTTCAGGAATACAACTTTTTGGCAAGGCTATGTAGACTGTTTGGCCAGAGACGACTGCGCATGCAGCAGATGGCCTAACTAACGTTGTGAGAGAGGTCCTGTCATACACGAAGCGGTCAGATGAAGACTGCTTGGTGTATGGTAGAGTATTGTTTACAGATTATTAAGGTGCTATATAAGTAATAGAATTCTGTTTATTGTGAAATTTCCACCTCTCGTATTCCTTAAAATCAAATTAAATATGTTGTGTATATATATATAAATTATACCTCAAAATGAAGGTTGAGATGTATAGAACACAAAACACATATGTTGTCAACTCATAGAGTTGACAGCAGGCAGCACTGTTTCCCGGAAGTTTGCTACCGTATTCGTATCAGAACTGATGATAAAATAATATTTTACGAGAACAACTTGTGGCCAAATGTGCTTCACATAACCAAGGACAAAGATAGGCATTCAAACCACTTTAGGATGCAGCTACAGAACTGCATTTGGAAAAAGGACAACACTGTCTGCATTTTTTATTGAAGATGGATTCCATGTTCAACGGACATGCGCAAATCACTCGATACCACGAATTCCGTAAAACAACAAAATGCAATTCTAAGAAATGTCACCAGGTGTCATGATACCTTGCATAGAATATTGTAACTGTGCAGTCCCTATATAATAACAGTATGCTGTATTAAGGCGATGTCTCCCATTATTTGATTTTAGACGGCGTTGTTTTCCGATGCTTTTTTCCGTCTGGTGACGTTGACCGGAAATCGAAAGTAAGAATATATGTAAACAAAGCAGTCACTTGGGGAATTTACCCCCATGCAGCCCTGTCGCTGTGTTTTGAAGGAGTTTGATGCCCAAGCTTTGTTCTTGGATATGTGAAGCACATTGGGCCACAAGTTGTTCTCAGGAAATATTATTTAATTATCAGTTCTGGTTCGAATGCGGTAGCAGGCTTCTAGGAACCAGTGGTGCCCGTTGCCAACTCTTTGAGTTGATTACAGGTGTGTTTCGTGTTCTATATATCTCGGCCTTCATTTGGATGTATAATTTGTGTATATCTATTTGAATTTAAGGGATATAAGAGGTGGACATTTCAAAATAAACAAAATTCTATTACGTATATGGCATCTTAAACCCACTATGAACCTTCTTGTACTTGTGGCTTATGAACACAGGATATACATTTTTATCTATTGACTAAAGTGAATTTTTTTGATTTGATTGGTTGATAGATACGTGGTATGAGACCATATTCATTGAATCCCACGAAACGTCCACCCAGCCACTGACAAATTTCCCATACCCACTGGAAGCCTCGTTCCGAAACCTACAAATTGTCCATACCCCATAGAAGACGCGTCATTCCAGTTTTACAGTGTACATGTATTATATTTTAATTTTTTATCTCCAAAATATAGCTCATGATCCCTTATTGGAATGAGCTTGTCGAGTACCCTCCAATGTGGGGTTCATAAGCTATGTTTTTGAGACAAAAAAAAAAAGAAATTCAATAATTTTTTTATACTAGTCATATCGGCATATTTTCACAAAAACTCTTTTGCACAAAAATTCCACAGAAACCTGTATGGCTCAACAATGGTAGATAAAAGATCTCATGCTGTGTGTGTTCACACATGAAATAGATTGTACTTCTAAAACGGAAACTTCAAAGTCAATAGATAAATTCGTTACCCCGTGTTCGGCCTCATGGGATACGGCTGGCTTCGGGTAGGTAAAAACCCGTACCACGTGATCAGACACGGGGTAACAAATAGTATCGGATTCAGTGATTCAAATAAAATATACCCACATGCAAATGTTGTTCAAATGACTGCTTACCACCAACTACAACACGTGAGTATGTTCGATTAAGTTCGCTCTGCGTATACCTACAAGTGAATAGACAATAGCGACTCTCTTGTCTAAGAACAGATTGTTTATGGTTGCTAGCTATAACAAAATATTTTCAAGATAGATAATAAACAATTACGAGAAATAAATAGAGGATATGGAATGAGTGTTTTTCTCATATAATATTTATGAAACGAGTCTAAGAATTTTCCGTTTTGGCGAGCCTCTGGCGATCCCAAACGGAAAATTCGGACGAGTTTCATAAATATTATATGAGAAAAACACTCATTTCATATTCTATTTATCATATGACACACGCACGCACAAATTAGCTACTTAGTATGACTTTTTAACCCAACACCTAACTTGAGTTGCAGACGGCACTTGGAAAAAACATCCTCGTATAACTAAAAAATTTCACTTTTTGCTTCCGAAACGTAGGTTATGACCCCTCATTGGAACGAGCTCGTCGAGCTTGTTCCAATGGGGGGTCATAACCTATGTTTTGGAAGCAAAAAGTGAAAATATAAAAAAAAATGAATGGCGTTTTTCTTGTAGGTAAAAGATTAATACAATATAACCCACCCTAAATAGGACAGATAACGTAAATTCTCCCTACTGAAATTATGCAAATGTCACCCAGTTGTATTTTGTTTAGCCAATCAAATGGTCCAGCTTTGAAATTGACCAATGAAAGCTCCCAACTCTAATTATGCAAATTATGAAAATGTAGCCCAGTTTTATTTTGTCCAGCCAACCAAATTGTCTAGTTTTGAAATTGACCAATGAAATTGACGGAAGGCTTTATTTATCACTGATTAATATGGAAGCAAAATATCAAATGTTTTAAAGTGAACGAAACGGACGAGTCATATGATAAACAGTTATATTCTAGCGAACAGAAATGTCCCCCAAAAATGATATCCAACATAGGTTGACTTTTTCAGATTCGTTGCCGTGGTACCAGCAGGTGAGATGGGATGGGGTGGAAGTGGGGGTAAGTTAGGCTCTGTTTGCCACTTTGTTCATAACATTGGTTTTTTACAACCAGAGCAGGGTGTCTATGGGCTCCCTCCAATAAGCCGCTTAAAGGCAATATTATATAGTCAGATTAATATTGTTTCCAAGGGGGTACAACTTTACAGGATTTCAAATACCATACAGTCAAACATTAGACTGTTAGATAATGATTGGCTCATGCCAGTCATATCTATCGACTCGACTCATGTCACAAATTAATTTGTCATGGATTCAGCGCCATAGCATCATCAGATTTTCATCATTGGATAGTTCCCAGTACCACCCCAAAAGATTGTCACGAAGCAGTTTTGTACGGTTAAAAAGCCTTAATTAAATTAGGTACAAAATATTGGTGAGTGGTATCAGGGTTTGTGTACCAGATTGAACAATATCCAGGCAAGGTGGCATAGCTGAACAAGACTGCAAATAAAGTATAATAAAGTCAAGGTCTAAAATGTTTCATAATGCAACATGTAACATGGGAACTTTTCAATGATTCATCTCGATGACACCAGTGAGTAGTAGATGGGGGGGGGGGGGGGGGGAGAGATGCTGTAGCACGTTTGGTTGTTCATTTCGCTCATTACAACCCATGGAAGAATGCCCAGTGGCACCCCCAATAGACTACAACGAAGAAGCTTTATACATTTAAGTTTTTCTACTACCAGACTTTAGATCTGCAGTTTCTTCATAAGGCTTAATTAGTTACAATTTATTAGTGAATGGTATCAGGGTTTGGAAATTAGTTTCATTCAACGAGGCTATTCAAATGAGCAATATCCATGCCGGGAAGGGTGGTGGGGGGGGGGGGGGGTGGCACAGCTGAACAACACTACAGTACTATAATCAAGTCCAGGACTAAAATGTTTCATGGTGTAATATTTAATATAAGAACTTTTCTGTGATTCAGTTCCATGGCATCAGTGAGGCAGTGGATGGAGTGTGGGATCGAGGGGGGGGGGGGAGAGGGGGGGGGGGTTGGGTAGCACCTTTGGTTTTGTATATTTGCTTCGCTTCAATCCATTGGAGAGTGCCCAGTGACAGCCCCCAATAGATTGCAACGAAGCAGTTTTATGCAGTTCAATTTTTCTACTACCAAGATTTAGATTTACACTTTCTTTATAAAAGTTTAGTGAAAATTTGTAAGTGAACGGTATCAGTGTTTGGGAGGTACACGTAGTTTCATTTAACAAGGTTATTCACTGAACAAGACTGCAAATAAAGTATAATCAAGCACTAGGCTGAAATGTTTCAATATGTAAAATGTAAAAATAAGTTTTCGAGTATTCAGCTTTATGGCACCATTGAAGAAGTGTGTGTGTGTGGGAGGGGGGGGGGAGGGGAGAAGGGGGGGGGGGGGGGGTAGCGGTTTGTTTTTTGTTCATTTGTCGCGTTACAATGTATTCGATTATGCCTAAAGGCATCTCCCAATAGACTGCAACGTAGCGGTTTTATAAAGTTCAGTTTCCCTACTACCAAGTCTTACATTTTTACTTTCTTCACAAAGCCTTAATTTGTTATTAATTATTGGTGAATGATGTAAGGGTTTGGAAGTTAGATTAACAAGGTTTTTCAATTAAGCAATATCCAAACAAGGTGGCACAACAAGACTACAGATAAGATATAATGAAGTCCCGGGCTAAAACGTTTTATAATGTAATGTGTAACTTAAGAACTTTTCGGGGGTTCAGCTTCATGGCACCAGTGAGGCAATGGAGGGGAGAGGGGGGATGTAGCACTTTTGGTTTTGTTCATTTGTCTCGTTACAATCCATTGGGTAGCTCTGAGTGGCACCCCCAAAAGACTGCAACGAGGCAGTTTAAAAAAGTTCAATTTCTCAACTACCAAGCTTCATATTCGCACTTGCTTCATAAAGCCTTAGTTAGTTTCAGCGTGTTGGTGGATTGTATCAGAGTTTGGAATCAAGATTCATTTAACCCTTTACCTAACATGAAAAGCAGACGACACTTGCAAAAAAAAAAATTCTTGAATAACTATTTTTTTTCATTTTTTGTCTCCAAAACATAAGTTATGACCCCTCATTGGAACGAGCTCGACGAGCTCGTTCCAATGAGGGGTCATAACCTATGTTTTTGAGACAAAAAATAAAAAAATAATGAAAATTAATTGGCGATTTTTGAGAATAGCGCTGGTCGGTTTTGGCCGTTTCGTTGGGTAAAGAGTTAACAAGGTTATTCAGTTGAGCGGTATCCAAGCAATGTAGCACAACTGAATAACACAGCAAATAAAGTTTTATAAAGTCAAGCCTAAAGTGTTTCATAATTTGTTATGTAACATAAAAACCTTTCAATGATTCAGTTACATGGCATGACACCGGTAAGGCAGTAGAAGGAGATGGGGGGGGGGGGGGGTCAATTATTTACAATTTATTGCTGAATGGTATCAGGGTTTTTAAGTTAGTTTCATTTTGCATCACCACCACCGAGTTCTCTTGGGGTAGAATGAATCGACACCATTGTAGAAATCACGAGCATTGCCACACTGATGACCATTGATTCGACAGATTTTTGTGATCTGAGTAAACATTACATGGATATATTATCCTCTGACGTCAACTTGACTTACTGCTTAGTGAGTATATACGACAATTTTTTTAGACAAAATATTATATAAAAATAGTAAGTAGGAAGAGAGAAAAAAAAATATGTATTAAATTAACCGTTTACCCAACGCAGACGATATCAAAATTTATTATTTTAAATACCATTTTTTCACATTTTTTTTAAAAACTTTGAACAAAACCATATCATGTGACCTCTCGTTGGAACGAGCTCGTTCTAACGAGGGGCCACATGATATGGTTTTGTTGAAATATTTGGAAAAATAATATTTTTTCAACTGTTGAATTTGAATATTACGCGGGCGGATGCGGGCGATTCGTTAGGTAAAGGGTTAAAAGAAAATAAATATCAGCTATAAAGAATAGAGGATTTAAAAGATCTTACATTTACGATGAATGATGGATTCTATCTCTATAATGCAATTCTTAACACGTTTCTTAACTGCCAAAGCAGTGAAACAGATTGCTTCAGCAGTTGCAAAGGTAAAAAAAGACCGGGGTGGACGTCTATAACAAAACCACGATGGAAGCCAGTAACAAGGTCACAAAAGAAACTGGCTACAAAACTGCAGATTTAATTCATAAATTGATAGTGCCATCTAAACGAGTGAAACTGACTACGAGATCTGAAAAGATTTTATCAAAGGTGAAGGATCCCTGTGGTGGTGGAGGTGATGTCGTGAAAATACAAAAACTCGCTAAGAAATTAAATGGATCAGAATTGAAAAATTAATTTGAAAAAAAAACTGAGTATAAAATATAAAAAAAAATTAAGTTCGAGACATAAAAAACTAAGTTCAAAATATAAAAAAAATTAAGTAAATTAAAAAAAAAAAACGTTTCACTACCAAGTTCAATCCATCACTAGAATTGAAAAGGAAGAAGAGATACGAAATGGCATTGGTGAATTCCGAAACGTGCTATTCTTTTCCCAACATCACCAAGACGAATGATCTGTTCATATATTCTCCCGAAAACGGAATGACTTGGCACGAGATTCGCATTCCGAAAGGAAACGAGTATCTTCGCATTCTCAGCGACAAAAAAAGATAAATTCGATGATCTGATAGAAGCTGTAATAATCAAGACGAGAAGAGATGAAAAAGGTCGAAAAGAAGCAAACGAATCTTTCCGTAAACTGTTAGAAACAGAGGTGAAAAAATAATATATATAAATAAGAAACGAAACAAACAAGAAAAATACAAACCTTAGAAACCTGGGTGTGTACTTTGACATACATTTGACCATAACTTTTCATATTTCAAAAATCTGTCTGTCTGCCAATTTTTATGTTCGGAATGTTGGCCGAACCAGAAAAATCCCAATAAAATGTGCTACGGTATGTCTGATGCATGCATTAATATCTTCTAGGCTGGATCTATGTCGGCTCTCCTGTAGCTGCTCGTATTGCGACACGCACTGAGAAAAACGAACGCATTACTCCTCAGTTGACAAGTCGTCATTAACCTCTTTTTCTTTGAGTTCCTGCTTCCATTTCAGCTTTGGTTAAAACGTATGTGCAGAAACGCATCCTTCGCTCCTCATGCCGTGACCCACTGGAATATTCCGCCTATGGCCTAGCCTGATGTGTGGATGTTTATACAGTTACAAGAATCCTCAAGACTTTTTAACAGGTTGCCCGAGTCTTTAAGTGTGGGCACATCTCTTCCAGTTTTCAAATCAAATTTAAAATGTTACATGTTAAAAATTGTCTCCTGATTTTGATTAGTCTAATATTTCAAGTAACCAGATACTTTATATATTCACATCTAGTAATGCTTGTTTGGTGTTCTTCAGCGGCTTGAAACTTTTTCAATGTGATATATAAAGGATACGGAAAGAGTGTGTTCGTCACACTCTATTTATGAAACGAGTATAAGAATTTTCCGTTTTGCCGAACCTCTGGCGAGGCAAAATGGAAAATTCGTGGACGAGTTCATAAACAAAGTATGAGCAAAACACGAATTTCATATTCTGTTTATCATACCACGCCACAGTTACCAAAACACATCTTTTAGATAGAAAAGAAGGGTTAAAGAATGGGATTTCACCTTGAACGTCATGCATTTGACTGCAACGCGTCATAGCTTCACGCAATCATACACCATAACTGTGAAAAAATATAGTTCCACTATTCGGCGTTATAAATACTAATTTTCAGGTATTTATACATTTCTTATCATTGGGAATTTAGTGAATGTTTATAACAAATAAAATCAGGCATCGTGGTTTTGTTAATGTTTTGATATAGTTCTATTTATACGCGCATTAATTTGACACAGATCTGTTTGGTGATAACCAGTCAGAAAGCGTACTTTTGAAATTGACCAATCAAATCAACCGAACGTTTAATGAAGCCGAGAAGTCAAATGATAAATGTATATTTTTTTATTATTCCCAAATAAAATATTTCCAAAAATCCTGAGTATTTTAACTATAATCCCGAGCGACCAATATTCCAGCTACACCAACAAGGCATGCCTTCGATGACGGCACGTCTTGATGGTGTAGTTGGAACATCTTGTCCGATCGTAGCTTGAGCCACCACAGTCGGCACAAATCATGTTTATACCCCCACCCGTATCGCTCCTCTTCGAGACACCGCTGTCTTTTCCCAACGTAACTACAACATCGAACAGACGTTATTTACAAAAAACACAATTCAAATTTTATTACACCATTCAATACTTACCAAGAAACATAACTGATAACTCTTCATTTGAACGTGTTCGTTGACCCGTGCCAATGAGGAGGTTATAAGCAGTAGTGCTTTCCAGAGAGAATGCTTGGGGAGGGGGGGGGCGCTATTCCCCTGCCTTCGTCTGAGTGCGGAAGCCGTTCCCCTACATTTAGAAGACCTGGAATGACTTAATCTTCACAACTATACAACTAAGCGAGCACTCACTAACTCACTCGTGCTGCTGGCCGCACTAAACCCATTTTAAAAGTAACTCGCGCATCCCCACCCAGATAACAACGCCCACTTCTTTTGATCAATTTTGGGTACTAAATTAAAAAAATTCTACGAGAGGTGGACAATTGCTCTCGGGGTCTCCCTGAACGACGCATCCCGCGATGGAAATGGCAGCTCGTTGAGCGCTCGTTTGCAACGGGCGCTCTGCGTGCTGCTATGGACAAAGCGGCCCATTCCCGTACTCCTTAATTTCGGAGAGCAACACTGGTGATAAACGATGTATTTTCAAGCCAAAAAAATGGAAAGCATAAATTCGGCAACTGTTTTTTTTTTCAAGTGTTGTCTTTTAGTTGTATTAGTTAACCCTTTACCTAACGTGAAAAGCAGACGACACTTGCAAAAAGAATTCTTGAATAACTATTTTTTTTTTCATTTTTTGTCTCAAAAACATAGGTTATGACCCCTCATTGGAACGAGCTCGACGAGCTCGTTCCAAAGAGGGGTCATAACCTATGTTTTTGGGACAAAAAATGAAAAACATAATGAAAATTAATTGGTGATTTTTGTGAATAGCGCTGGCCGTTACGTTGGGTAAAGGGTTAAAAGATTAATAAACACAGGACAATAGGATAAATTGTGAACTTATATCATTTCAACAACAATGACGCTGTTATCATCCGGTGTTGTTGACATAATTGAACTGAATGCTGTCATTTTCGAACGACAAATTGTTCACTACGCTGGTTTAATAACGGCTTATGGACAACAAACTTAATACAGAACTTGAAGAGTTCGATATGCCTCTGACAGGTGGAATCAAGTGGAGAGCACCGCACGTTCGTACGTTTGTTTATTGGGGTTTGGAAACAATTTCAATAGCCAGGGTCACATCGTGTCGGACAGTTTTACGCACGGAGGAAGCGGCAGTGTCCGGAGAGAACCACCGAGCAGTGGCTCGAAACTGTCAGACTCTCCAACTTACTAACTCTGCATTCGCAGAGTTAGCGGCTGTTGAAGGCAAGTGTAACATCTACGTGTAGTACAGTACGCATTAGTAAACAGCCCCACTGTGCCCCCAAATAGGCAATTGGGATTAAGTGTCTTGCCCATTGATACAAGGCTGTTAGTGCTGGTCTGGGTCGAACCACCGACCTTTCGGTTTAAAACCCAAACGATCGTACGTACGTAGGTACATATGTTTGTTAGTACGTTCGTTGTGCAGTATGCCCGCCCGCATGTTTGCTTCTAAACCTGTACCAGGGATGTGGCGATAGTTGTGGTGTGGAGAGGTTATCAGACCCCTACTCGGACTGGCCGACTCAAGGGTCTAAATTTCAATAATTAGAAATTTGATGGTCAAAAATAACTGTACAGTTACAAAACCAGTCAACCTGCACTGCAGATTCTATTCTGAACAATGGCACCAGTCGTAGTTCTAACTGAATAATCGAATTCTGGTCGACATATTCCAACTGGAGCACGACTTTCTATCAAATTTCCTTCGTCTAAAAAGCAATTAAAACAGGAGCGAGGACCTCACTTCAATACAGTCTATACTCTTGCAATGACTCCACTGTGATTTTTGCTGGTAATGAGTCGTGCAAAGCCGTAATAAGGGAGGTAACCCTAATAATCATTGCAAGTCGGAAACAATTTGGGGGGTGGAGGCGCCTGTAATTGTATATAAAATATGTGTGTGCAGTGTTCCCAAAATTTGCAGTGATAAATCTGATATTTGCAATGATCATGCTTATTTTGTGGAATCATAGAAATCTGCTAAATTAAATTTAAACCACGCCCCACAAGTGAAAAACATACTAGTACCAGCTGTTAATGTCATTTATTATACTAACGCTCGGTTACAGTGTGTGTCTGTGTGTCTGGCAGTATTGAACGTGGGAGTCATCTATGGACCTGCTCGTCTCATATTTCTTTCGCCATCTCCTTTTCCTCAGACGATATGAAATGTGGTCACGATTTGTTAAAAAATTTCCGAACCTCATTCACTAAAATCAGAAATTTCACATCAAATCGTGAATCATTAGAGATCCTCAAAATTACTGACCGTCCTGTCCAGGTGGGTGTTTATTGTGTTGTTCGCCCACAGAGCTATCCAATTGGGTGTTTATTTTGTTGTTAGCTCATGGACCTGTCCACACGGGTGTTTATTGCGTTGTCTTCTCACGGATTGTCAGCTTCTGCTTTACGTAAATTATGCACTACCAGGTTGAAACGTTCCCCCTTGTTCCACGCAAAGATTATAAAAATATGACTTCGCAATTTTTTATTTGTCTAACATGAGCAGTGTTGCAGGAGTTTCCCTATTTTAGATCAGAATGGACTGTCACGCCAGCCACACACCACTCTACCTTTTCGATTGAGGAGCGCGGGTACAAAGGCGTACTGCGCGTCGATGGTGCACTTGTCTTTAACCAATGCCAACCCTGCTTGTGTGGAGTTAGTACGTTAGGGAGCCTGACAATTACTCGCCGTTGTTCGGTGGTTCTCTACGGGTACTCCGGCTTCTTCCACCTGTGAAACTGTCCGACACGAGGTGACCCTGGCTGTCGAAAGTGTCGGTAAAGCCCAATAAATAAAAATATGGGGAGCTCGGTACGGTGGCTCACTGTTGAAGCAGTGGGCTTCAGATAAATATAGAATATACCCATAGTAGCTTGGTGTACCAAATGTTCACCACGAGTGGAGAAGTGGTGTTAACCGCGAGCCTTTGGCGCGCGGTTAATACCACTTCACCGCGAGTGGTGAACATTTGGTACACCAAGCTAATTTGGGTATATTTTATTTATACCATGATCGTCAGATTAATAAGAGTCGCTAATAATTTTTCTCGATTTTACTGAGCACCAGACGTACATACGTGCGAATCTGTTTTTTTGTTTTTTTTTTTGTTTACACAAGCATCGGTGGGCGGTACTTCTGTTGTCAATTTTATCTCCGAAACGAAATGGAAAATGAAACGGGGCCTTTTTTCATTTTAATAGCATAATAACATACCATTTCGAGTTATGGATGCTTTATTAACATGAGACAATGCATGTTTGTTAGGTTTTGGTGTCTTATGGGGTAAACTCATTTAAAAACGTAATAAATAATTGGCGCTTTCATTTCACTCTTCGTGAGGCGACGTGCGATAAATTTAGACAAGTTTGCATTCAGGTCGACGTCACCAAAGGTCAACTTGGATGTAGTTCTACTGTAGGTGTAAATTTTAACTACTGAAATCCCATTTCTGGCGTGTTCACCGCAGTTGGTGTGTAAAGCTAGAATGTATGTCATAGGCTTTTTATATACAGTAGAATAGGTTATCATGGTATAAATATAGGTTATTACCACCACGAGGATTTCGGCGATGGTGTACTGAAGTCGAGACCTCGCCTCTAGGTCATATATCGACTCGTCCTAACCGACTCGTTGAGATATGTCCCTCGATATATGTTCGGAAACCAACTTGGAAATGATAACCAATTTATCTCACAATATTCCTCCCTTTCTTGACTTGTTCGTATATATTCTAACAATCATTCAGCGTCTGTGAATTGATTTTTGTATGAATGAAGATCATGACGTCATTGTATTACGTTTCTGGGCTGTGCATGACGTAATCCCCATTCATTATCCTACTTGTACTATATCCGGTAAAGTTTATAGTAGTGCTTCAGGTGTGTGCTTCTTTGTTTTATTTTTCAGGTTTAAAGCATGGTAGGCCTATATAAAAATATCATCATAGCAAAAAATGATATAGTCTAATTTAGTTCGCCGAGTTTGTGATTTATTTATCATGTAATTACTGATAACAAAACGGTGGCCTCGACATGCGTCGTCAGTTTCCGATGAGTGCAGGTAAAGAAGTTCTCTTTCTGCATCGAATGATCGCACATGCGATTGCTACCATCAATACAGATTTGCGTTTTGTATAGATGTTGTTAGTTTTCGGGGGGGGGGGGTGGGGCAGGAGGGATACGTTCTTGTAACATAAAAGGTCGTAGCCTCAATCTTGATCCGCGGCGTCTAGGTTGTGACCTTGGACTCTTTTTTCAACTGCCCAAGTGTGAGCATGGTGACACAGCATGATAAGATGTAGTTAACTCGATGGACACATGCAATCAGCCGATGCTAATGCTGATTGTGTGGTGCCAGTACGTTGTCCAACAGTCAGTCGCCGCATCAAGCCGGACCTCCCCGGCTACCCCGGCTTCCACAGATGTAAAGCACAACATAAGACTCTGGCTGTTGAAAATGTTGCCAACTCCTAACCTGCTGAGTATTTTAAAAGTATTGCCACCAAATTTAGTCATGGTTGCTGTGAAGCAGCTATGACTAGATTTGATGAAAAATTTAATATAATTTAAATCGGGGAATCACTGAACAAAAAGTTAACAATTTACAAAGAAACACTTGATTAAAAGTGCCCAAATTATACTTATTTTAGTGGCAAGTGATTTTCTGTCCAGGCAGGAATATTCGCCAGCAGCATGCAAAGAGTTAAGCTCTCATAAATAAACAGTAACTTTTGGGTTGGGAAATAGATTTTATGGCAGAATCGATGCTTTAGCTTCTTGCATACTCTCGAAATTACCCTCGACTCACTTGGGGTTCATCAAAAGTCTCGATTTCCACTAATGAGTTTCGGAGTAGTGGTTAACAGCTTCGATCTGTCTGTGTTTTCGTCTGTTTGCTTGTTTGTTGTTTGGGAGTGCCTATCGCCACATAGTTTCCATGCCAAAATTCGAACACTACATGGCCTAAGACCACAAAACAATGATGCGTGCATAAATCACGATGCGAAGGTGTGTTGCATCCCCTAACTGGATCGCCGTGAACCACCTATTTATCACGTTTGACTCCCATTAGTGCAACTGTTCTTTTCTGACCGTACTTTAGACATTTTTGGACCAGTCGCCACCAAATTTGTTTGGTGCTTTCATCTTTCTTTGTCAAAGGGTTGTCATTAACTAAAACGAGGTCACTAAGACCCGATTTGCCGTTTCACTGCAATGGTAAAAGGAATTCCATTTTTTTTTCCTTTTTCAGGTACTATATTTTTGCCCAGTGGTCATGAAACTGCAGACTGGAAGCATGGGGGATTCATGTATCATCATACACAGGTGCGTCGTGAACCCTGGGTTACACCAACCCATTTTGATTCTCGACTGTGAAATTCCCTTCCTCTCAGGCCATGATTGGATCATTCATGGAACAATCTGGGTGCTTTCCATCATTTATACGTATAAATGTATTGGTGTTTGAGGTCACTTTTGTTATCTTTGGCTATATCATTCTCGCAACAAAGGTATGAAGCCAATTAAGCCTTATACCCATGCTTTCGACAGCCACTCCAGAGGTGATATACATAGGCAATATCGACGAGCTGCAAAACACTGTTCACCTCTCCATCTCCAGAGCAGATATCAGCATTGGTTGTCTGGTGCTGCTCGTGTGAAGTGTGCCCGAGTGAAGTGTGATTTTGCCCTGTGACCAACTCTTAAGAATTAAAGGGCAAAATCACACTTCACTCGGGCACACTCCGAAGACATCAACTCCTGGACAGCTACAAACACGTACCTGCAGTCACACCAGCGTGGATATGCAATAGCGACGTGCAGCATAAACTCTGTTCACCGCACCTACCACCCCCTCCACTCCCCACCCCGCGAGAATAGATGCCAGCATTACTAGATTGTTTTTGAAATCGCAACGCGAATTTCCAGAAGTTATCCAACGAAGCATGGCCAATGCCGAACCACCCAAGAACTAGGGGGAGGTGTCAGTCGTCTTTTGACGTACTAAGCCGCTTAATAATGCATACCACGTCGCTCGTTTTTAATGAAATATGATAGAAATAGCCCAAGCTTTGAAGTAACGTAAAAGCATCAATAAACACGATAAATCGAAAATGTAAAAAACCGTTGCCTTCTATTTTCCGAGTTGTACAACCTACTTAAATTTTAATATTTGACCCTATGACTTCCTAGGACGGCACCACATTTTTAGCAATGTTTTTTTTTTGCGTAGATTACATTCCCCAACTTTCGAAAGGCTACAGCTCAAAATGAGGTTGCAAATAAAAGGTATATTAAAAAACCTAAAATTGGCATCGCTGGCATCGGGTGCGTAAATTTGGAATGAAAAAAATAAAATTGCACGATTTCATATAACCAGAAAACAGCGTATGAAGTTTGAAAGCTGTGCCATTGCGGCATGATTTTCAATTTTTTTCGCCTGTCAAATTGAAGTAATGTGAACTAAAGTGTGACCGGAACAAAGATGAACAGAAATTGAAACTGATTTCATCTTTATCCAGCGAAATATAATAGCTGATGTTTTGAAAACCTGATCATATCTAACGCCATAACGTTTATTATTTCCAAATGAAACAAAATACTGCGTTTTGATTGGCTGAGATGTACGGTGTAACTTGCAATCCACAGTGGGTTTTTTGTACACCGTGGTTAACCACGGTGTAAAAACAAGAATATACAATAGCAGGCTATATGGCTAAAAAAGAGTACCAATTTTTAATTATTTATTCATACTTTCTGTTCAGTTATGTTAGAAGAAAAAATAAAAATACAGGAAATTTAATATTTATGTGCAATAAAATATTACAGATATGGATGTCATTGGAACTGGCTCATTGAGCCAGTTCCAATGATATCCATATTTGTCTGGTTTTATTTAATAAGAAACTTACTAAGTACAAAATTTCTGTCAGTTTTTGCCCACAATGTTGGTTAAAGTATTAAGTACACCAAAATTCTTGGAAATAAATCCGTGTTCCTTGTGTTTTCCACAGTGTGTGTGTGAACTTACACCGGATTGGGAACTCACACACCCTTCGGTTTTGCCTCGGGGTGTATGAGTTCCCAAACCGGTGTAAATTCCCATACACCCTGGAAAACACAAGGATAACTAATAATATATTTTGTCAATGGAAGGAAAAAATATAAAGGTGCACCTTTTCAACTATCGATTGACATATCTGTGGAATATATACACCTGAAACTTAATTAAGCACCCCTTGAAATGTTTCATGACAGTGAAGTTGCTGTTACTGATTATTATGTTTTAATAATTGCTATGTCTTGCAGTACATTTCATCTTGTGAAACATGATGTTTCTGATTGATAGCGTACCTCAAACACCTCGTCCAGGAGAAGCACGATTCCCTCGAATGTCACAAAAAACACGATAATCCACATGCAATACCTGGGTATCAAACAAGAAAATATGTATAACGAGGAGACTGTCAGAGGCACTAAGGTGGTAAATCGTTGGCATGTATGCAACAGACATGTCATTCAAAGCTATTGGAAGGCAACTTGGCTATATATAGTCATTCTGCCATCAAAAGGCTTGTCTGAAAATATCAACAAACCAACGATGTTAATGGCCGACGAAGACCTGGACAACCCCAAGGTTAGGCGTGGACCCTTTGCTTCAAGTGAGGTTTTGAAACGCCTTTGGCTCCCCAACAGGCGCTTGTGCAACTAAACAGCACGAAATCGTTTCAAAGCACTGGGTATGAGGCCCAGAAGGTTCATCACGCGCCCATCTCTGTCCGATCAGCATCATAGACCACGTTTGGAATGGTGTATGGCACGACAACATTGGAATCTCAGGACGTGGAGGAGAGTCCATTGATCAGACGAAAGTAGGTTCCTGCTTCACGTCACAGATGGTCGCATGAGGGTGTGGAGACATAGAAATACTGCTTACGTGCCCAGGATCATCAGATCTACTGTTCCTTGTGGTGGAGGATCAGTAGTGATCTGGGGATGCCTCTCTCAAGATTGTAAACTTAATGTGTTGACTGTGCGTGGAAATCTCAATGGTCATCAGTACATCCGAGACATTCTCAATCCGGTTGCCGTGCCTCATTTAGACAACAACCACCCGTTGGCCACTCGCCCTGTATTCATGGACAACAATGCAGGGCTACATCGTTCCCATGCTCTGAGAGCATTCCTTCTGAACAACGCTATTACAACAGCACCTTTGCCTGCAATGAGACCCGATATGAATCCCTTAGAACACATCTGGGACTTTCTTGGGCGCCGTGCTCAAGCAAGGGATCCATCTGTGCAGAATTGGGTCGCTTTGGAAGCTGCATTGGATGAGGAGTGGCAACAGTTGCCTCTGAACCGTATCAGAAGGCTCACTGGTCGCATTAGGAGGAGGGTTCCGGCTGTCACCCGGACACGTGGTGGATACACTCGCTACTGACGTCAGACACTGCTATTGTATTTAGGATTTCACAAGTTACATTTTTTGTACATAATTACCGGCATTTTTCATCATGGACCGTTCCAACACCATACTCGTCGAGAGAACATTTTTCCATCAAAAACATTAGTGACAGGTATGTGTAATTAGCGCCATTAAAATACTGCATATTTTCATCACTGTGTTGTCATTCATTTGTCAACAGACCATCTTTTCAGCAAACAATCACTTTTGGCCATCTGAAAGATAGCGTGAAAGAAATGATAGTTTCTATTAACGCCACTGCGAAAAAACAGGAGGTGCTTAAATAAGTTCCAGGTGTATAGAAGTGGTACATTTTGTATTTTCGGCGTTTTGCCAATCACAAGGAAGGGTACATTTCCAGAAATCAAGTTTTGAAATGGCGTTAAACCTAACCAATGGTGTTAAATCAAAAGACAGCTATGGCTTCGCTCTACAGTTTCACACTATTGCACAGGGGTAAATTTCTAAACATAGGGCATATGTTGAAACTAATGTCACGTAAATTGGAGATATATTTTAGCATCAGATATATGATTACATAAGGCCAATTGTTGGACAAAAGAATTTGAAATTTCTGTCACCGAGTTGGAGTTTGGTGCATAGGGGTAAATTACCAGAGGAATTATTATTATAAATTATTTCACCCACATTCATATTGTTCATTTCTACTCAGTCAGATAGTGTTATCATATAATACATGTTATGGGTTAGATAACTAAGTTAAAGAATAATCGCATGTCAAGAGAGTGTATGGCATGACATTTTTGGAAATGCTTGGAAAATGTGGAGCGGAACCTTAAGAGCATTTTGCTTTCAGTGTCAGCTCTTTATTTGTGTTTGAGTTGGAATACACCATTTTTCTAAAACACTTTTTATTATTTCTGGTTTGTTTACAAACTTTTGTTAGCGATAGTTAACAACCAGCAAGTGATATCGCAGCACAATTGGAAGGAAATAAGTGGAAATTCTGATAAATTTGTTGGTGTTGCCTAATTTCGCAACTTTTTGAATTTACATCAGATTGCGAAAACACATTCAGATAGAGAATTGTATGTTCTACATACTGAGCTTTGTATTCATGATATATATATGCAAATTATGAACAGCCGGAGTCTTATTACTCACCACAGAATTGAAGTCACGGTGTCTACCTTGTCATTGTAGTCAATGGTGCCATGACCTTGTGTCAGCCGTCCATTAAGTTGAGCCTTTTATATCTAGAGAGGGTTCTCGTCAGATCACCGAAGTTAAGCAATGTCGAGCCCGGTTCATCATTGGATGGGTGACTGTCTGAGCGATCAATTCGGACTCCCGCGTTGTGTCCTTGAGCAAGGCACTTAACCCCGATTGTCCACATGGGGTCACGATGACGCCGTGTACTAAGGCGTACTGCACGTCGATGGTGCGCAAGTCTTCAACCAATCTAACCCTGCCTGTGCTGCAGTGTGGAGTTACGATGTTGGCGAGCTGGCTGCTGCTCGTCGTTGCTCGGTGATTCTCTCCGGGTACTCCTGCTTCCTCCACCCGTAAAACTGCCACGGTCATGATTAGCCATTGTGCATAAGTATATGACCTTAAACACCAATAAATAAATAAATAAATAAATAAATATATCTAGAAAGGAACACCCCGAATGCAATGGTTGTTACTGCTTATTGTTTTACATTTTGATTGTATTCAACAGTGCTCTCGACAGAACCTGGGATAATGGTGATAATAAAAATGCGATCTCCAGTGGTTCAGAATAATATACAACAGTGCTCTCGATTGAATATAAGAGTCAATGAAGCTGGTGGTAACAATAAAAATGCTATCTCTGGTGGCTCAGAACAGTGTGGGGGTTGAGATGGTGTGGTATGGTGTGGCAGTAAAAATCAGGCGAAAACTGTCCGCAAAATCTATTCGGCAGTCAAAAAGACCATGCTGTATCTCTTTACGTGTTGGAAATAGACTTGCGGTTTTTGTTCATTCAGCTCAGGACAGAATCCAGATTCTTTTGCCTGAGTGAAATCCAAGGGGTGATCACTCTTGATTTATCTTGAGGTTCCGCCCTACTTTTTCACGCTATTACACAAGAGAAAATTCTAAACGTAGGGCATATGTTGAAACCAATGCCATGTAAACATATGCTCCGTGGTTAGGTAAGTGGGGGTTGTGGAACAGTTTGCTTTTGATCCCGCTGGATGGCTGAAAATGACAGGTATCGGCATTTTGTCATGCAATTTTGCCGGTTGAAGCCCTGCAATTGACAATAATTTTTTTCTCCCACATTCAGAGTGTTTATTTCCCCTTAGTCTGATAGCTTTAAATGCTTTTAGTGGATTTGGAAAATGTAATACATGTTATGGGTTAGATAACTCAGTTAAAGAATATTCGCTTTTGAAAAGATTGTATGACATGTCATTTTTGGAAGTACCTGGGAAACTGTCGAGCGGAACCTATCTTTTTTTTATTTTTCGAGCTTTACAACATACTAAATTTTCATGCAAATCGAACAAACTTTACTTTTTATGACGCTGACGGCAGCCCTGGAAAAAAATTGACCGCATTTTTCGATATGTTGTTTTTTCTGAACAAAATATTTCCAACATTTCAAGAGCGAGCATTCAATAAGCAAATTAACGTCGTTTTGGAGAAAGGTTTGAATTTCAAATTCTAACAGATTCTTTTAATAGAGTCATCATTAAAGTAAATGTTTGTGAAATTTCATAACTGTGTGTATTATTTACAGTACGTGGGGAGTGCATTATCACTAAATCACCCACAGAGTGGAGATCACACCCGAGCAATAATTGCAAATTTGTTGCAAAGCATAACCAGCACCAGCAAAGTTTCAGCCAATGGACCTCCGGGTTAAACCCGGAGGTCCATTGGCTGAAACATTGCTTGTGTTTTTTTGTCAATATATACAAAATTTGAAAGTTATAGCTTGGGTGATAACTCCACTCCGCGGGTGATTTAGTTACAATCCACTCTCCACGTACTGTATACGGAGCTGTGCGTTGTTGAAAATCGGTGTTTTTAAAGAGAAATGTGCAAGATGACCCCTAAGTATGAAGTGACGTAAAAAAGGTAAAAAAAAAATGGAGAGAAATCAAAAAATAAAAAACACCCACTATTCCCTAATTTTTTTTAGCTCCACAACATACTAAAATTTCAACAACCAAAAAAAACGTCGCATTTTTATTTTTGACTTTATGACCACCGTTATGACGTTACCGCCGAGTTCGGTCATAAAGTTGGGAATTTCCTAGGACGTAACCAGAATTTTATATATGATTATGGGAGGATTATATTCTCAAAATTTCAAAAGACTAAGGCTCAAAATGAGGTTGAAACTAAAGATCAGGAAAGTGAAATAAAATTGGCATTGCTGGCAAAGGCCGCGACATTTTAATTCCAAAAATGGGAGTGTCGGTTTCGGGTGGACACAAAATGGCGTATGTAGCGTTTTGGCTGAATATGGCCTAAATTCTGAAGTGGCGTGAAAACGTCAAAATGGCGATAATTCGGAAAACCCAAAACATGCATCACCTATTTTTATGAACACTACAACATATTAAAATTTCCTGAAATTCGGCCGACATTTAATTTTGTGTGACGGTGACGTGAATTACGTTACCCGAATATAACCGTTGATAAACGGGACCACATTTCCAGATATATTTTTTTTTGGAGGGGGGGGGGGATTTATCCAAAGAACGAAAGAGATGGGTTTGGTACAGGAGCTGATATTAAAAGATACAGAAGAATGTTTTGGATAAAGGTAGGATATCAAAAAAACTAATTGCTAATTGTATAAATGGAAGTCGCCCTTAACACATGCACCAAATGTGGTCACTGCACCTTTAACAATGTGGCTGTAGTATTCTGAACAAAAAATGAAAAACAATGACTAATGATCTTTGTTGAATGACTTAAAAATAGAAAAATTAAGTCGTCCAATGAAGTTGGAATGACTTATTGGGATCGTTATAGCCTTTAGTAGTCTCATTCCGTCACGATTTAGAGTACTTCCGGTTAAGCTGTCCAGACGAAATTTGGCATGCTTGTTAACATTTATGTCTAGTTCTCGGGTAAGGATGCGAGTTTTGATGCCGCAACTTTATCCAGAACAGCGCCTATTTTAGACGTTTTTCTTTAACTTTCAATTTCAAATGCACTATTAAACATTTGTTCTCCAACTTTTGGAAATATATTTTCCAACAAAAAACATCTCTATAAAGGAAAATTCTCATTTGTTATAGCCGAATTTTCGGTGACGTTATTGACGTCGAAGTCACCAAAAATTAAATGTCAGCCATTTTTTCTGAAATTTTATTATGTTGTAGAGTTAAAAAAAAAGAGATGGCTGTTTTTGGAGTTTTTCAATTTATCGCCAGTATTTAGGTTTTAAACGTCACTTCAAAACTTGGAGTCTTTAAACACATCCTTCATGAAAAACGCATAACTCTCTATTAATACTACACACAACTATGAAATTCTACACACTATACGGTTGATGGAGTCTCTATTCAATACATCTGTTATTATTTCAAACTACAATCTTTACCCAAAATAAGGTCATATTGACGTTGTTTTCATGAACCCTAAATATTAACTCTTTTGGCGCGACAGGCGACTAAAGTCGACAGACGGCAAACCGCGAAAAGATACTGCAGTAGTCATTTTAGCCAACTGCGTGTGTCCATTTCCAAGTAATTTTAAGCCTTTACCCAACGCAGACGATATCAAAATTTATTATTTTAAATATAATTTTTTCAAATTTTTCAAAAAATTTCAACAAAAATATATCATGTGACCCCTCGTTGGAACGATCGCGATGCGCTCGTTCCAACGAGGGGTCACATGATATGGTTTGGCTGAACTTTTTGAAAAATAGTATTTTTTCAACTGCTGAAGTTGCATATTACGCGGGGGGGGGGGGGGGGGAGGCGCTTCGTTGGGTAAAGGGTTGAACAAACATATGTATTCCTATGTTTCATGCACCATTTATGTCCTATCCATGAACAACGATATCGTCCCTTGAAAGTATAAAGGTGCCATTTAAATATATACAGGAAATCATTTGAAAAACTGTCAATAAGATCATTAGAACATCTTTTAAAATAATAACGCTTTAGTCTAACAACCTATACTTTTTGTAAAATTCCTGATGAATATTAGGCTCTAATAATTCTGTTTCTCAGATTATTCCGCGCCAAAAGAGTTAAACTCTCCTCCAAATGTGGGACATATCGTCTCCAACAAACACTATATCTAAAAGTGCAATCACTTTTTACCCGTCAAAAAATTCGTTCGTGGCTGCCGTTGTGGTGGCGGTCGGTCGTCAACGTCGAAAAATTAAAGTTAGTCCGATTTCCATGAAATTTGAGTATGTTGTAGAGGTTGAAAACTAATAATATACCTGTGTTTATTAGAACGCCTACGGCCATTACCATTGCACTTAAGTACTGTGAATTTAGTTACTTATTCCCGTTTCCTTATTCGACATTCAAAATACGAAAAAAATTACCGGATATTTTGGTGTTGATGGGTGGCCCCCAAGGAATAAAGAAGATTGACAACAGTACTTTGCACTTACAGGAACCAAACTTCTCATGCTGGAGTGGTAGTAATTGGCCTGGTGCATTACAATGTTTCTACGCCATTGTCGCAAAGCCTTTCAGTTACAACGCAAATAACGTAAAAAAGAGAAAAACACATCTTTTCGCGTGTCACGCGTTCAGCTATTACCATAGCCCCTACTGGTCCCACCTTCCGCATGTTGACGTGACAGTGCGAGTTTCTGATTCGTCGACAAATATATTTTCAATAGACGCAAAACTCTAGAAGTTACAACGCAAATAATTCCAACAAAGAGAAAAGTACCAATTTTAGCTTGTATCACGCTTGCAGCCATAGCTATCACACTTACAGGGACCATACTTCGCATGTCGACATGGCTTTAACAGTTCTTTTTTGCGATCAACACAAATATTTTGAAGTTACAATGCAAATAACCTCAAAGAGGAAAAAAATACCGCTTTCAGTTTGTGTCCAACCTGCATATAACCATTACACTTATGGATATCAAACGTCGCATGCACGCTAAAAACTAAAGTGTTAAAAACTACACTTGAAGTCCTGTATTTAACACTTACTACGTGCTGAACGTGCACTTTGTTCAAGTGTAGATATTCCAGAACGTGACAGGTGTTACAATAATACCTCTTGACAAGTGTAATGTCGCGACACTTAAAAGGAAACAACGCAGATGACGCGGATCAGGCTCGAACTCTCGAGCCTGATCCGCGTCATATGCGTTGTGTCTTTTTAATTATGTACCCACCACGCGCAAATCAAATCAAATTATGGACGATTCTAGGAGAACCACCAATGCTAGACACATGGGAAGTGCCATCCATTCAAGTTTCAGATGTCTGACGATTGTAATGTCTAAGTTCTTAATGCATTGCACTTTGAGTGTTAAAATCAAACCCTAAGAGTTAGAATAACACCTTGAAAGTGTCAGTTTTAACACTTTAGTTTTTAGTGTGTGTGGACGCAGCAGTGACAGTTTTGAAGCATTGAAAAGGTGTTTGCGATCTTCGCAAAACTTTGAAATTACAACGCAAATGACGTCAAAAGGGATTAAATAACACTTTCAACTGGTGTCAAGCATAAGTTCATCACAAAACAGATGACATTTGGGCGCCAAAACGGCACTGGCCCACAAAACGGCGTTGGCCGTGCTTCGTCGGATGACTTCTGGAAAATCGTTTTGCGATTTCAAAACCATCTAGTTATATTACTCTTACTATATAATTACCCAGAAGAATATTTTGAACCTGAATGGATTGACTCAACATTGGTTGTTTTAATGCATGACAGCATTTAACCCTTTGAGACTTTAATTATCCTGACGTGCAAACGTCACTGCGAATTCAGTTTCTTCAACGTTTTTCAAAATGCGACGTCAAACATCGGAAAGAACAAATAACAAGATATTTTTCACATTAGTGATTATCAGGTTGAGGGCTAGATTATTTTTGGTGGTCTGAACTTGTCATTCAAAACTTGTTTTATTACTAATTATTTATCTCCAATAATTCGTAATAAAACATATTTATATAAACAAAATATTATTTGTGTTTGACTGAATATGAAATATAAGCAAGGAATGTGTTGGTTTTTGCTCTGGTATCCTCATTTTTAGAAAGCC
Organism: Pictodentalium vernedei; assembly: GCA_031216915.1. NCBI lineage: Eukaryota > Metazoa > Mollusca > Scaphopoda > Dentaliida > Dentaliidae > Pictodentalium > Pictodentalium vernedei. The sequence continues at coordinate 802,125,329 of CM062297.1, forward strand.
ATGATAATGGCCTCTAGCACTCAACCAGTTAAGAAGTCTTGACAGCAGGATTATGTTAGTATTTTAAGCTGAGATAACATTTGGCACACCGGTTATCACTGAGCACTATTCGGGAGAAAATGGGAATTTGAAGTTAAAACTTTAAAAAATCGAAGACTAATAACAAAACAAATGACCACAAAGTATCAACGTGCTGTTTGATTTCGTACGTAATAACACATACAAAAGTATCAAACGGTTAAATTAAACAAAAGATTTCGTACGTAATAACACGTACAAACGTATCAAAGGGTTAAATTAAACAAAAGATTTCGTTCGTAATAACACGTACAAACGTATCAAAGGGTTAAATTAAACAAAAGATTTCGTACGTAATAACACGTACAAACGGTATCAAAGGGTTAAATTAAACAAAAGATTTCGTACGTAATAACACGTACAAACGTATCAAAGGGTTAAATTAAACAAAAGATTTCGTACGTAATAACACCTACAAAAGTATCAAAGGGTTAAACAAAAGATTTCGTACGTAATAACACGTACAAACGTATCAAAGGGTTAAATTAAACAAAAGATTTCGTACGTAATAACACCTACAAAAGTATCAAAGGGTTAAGGCAAAATGCTCTTCCGGACTGCCTGTCAGATAGTATTTGACCACGGGCAATGGAAATTGATGGCACAGGTCCCAAATCAACTGGTAAACGGTAGCGCTACGTCACTGGTAATTAGTTAGCGTTACCAAAAACTGAAGACTGGCACCTTCTGTGAGAAGGGGTTTTTCACTTTAATTAAAAATATTAGACATGCCAAAAGCAGAGAATATCTCCAATTTACAAAGGTTAACGGGGATTGCTTGCATTTCGAAATAATATCGGGATCATCCAACAGGACTTACAAAATGTACTCTTGGAAAAACTTTAGTGTTGTCGGGCCTATTTCTATTAAGTATTATGGTAAAATATTTTCCTTGAGGCATCGTAAGAACACTTTCAACCTCAGCCCCGAAAAAAATCAAGGTCTGTGTTTATATAACTGTTTAGGGTTCGGAACGTAGTGGTCATCTACAAGTGGATACATGTCAGTAAATTATTTAACAGTTTACCGATCCTAATGCAGTTACCATCCACAGTACCAACGGTCATTATGCATTACGAGGTTTCATGACTTTTATAACACATAGGGTACCCACAAAGATGTGAAGCCATGATCCCCATTGACAGGGGTATGCATCATAGTCCGACGGTTTGTTATAAACCAAACCAACTCACTGTGAATCATTTCCATTCTTACTGCCAAAAATATTGTCCGGGCCTTATTTCCAAGACTACGAGTTTCTGGGCTTAAGCCCAGGCTTACAGATACATCTAGTTTCCTTTGGCGTTCATGGTGAGGAAAATGGCGCCTCGCGTTGCTCTTGTTGTTTTAGGGTTGATTCTCATGACAAACAGTGTCAGTTACAATAACGAACAACTTCAATTTGGAAGCGGGGGTATTCGGTAGGAAATCACTATACAGGCCTGAAGAAGAGGCATACATACGTACTGCAAAAACAATTGACACTTAAAAGTCAGGGTTGGTCTGTGAAAGGGTAAGCAGTCCGAACGAAATAGATGAACATCGTCATTGCACAGTTATCTTGTATGAGTATGAATGGATGGACTCTAGTAGAAAAGCAGTTTTCCGGAGTGGTCCTCTCATGATGGCAACTGATTCGTGCATTGATTCATTTAATGGAAACAAACGGGAGGTATGGTTATTTCTACCCCAGTTAGCAGGAACTCGGGCAGGTTTTCGTTTATGAGTAAAGGTAAAGCGCGTGACCGACCATGTTGCGAAGTATTTACCATGGTGATACGTGGCGACAATGCCCATGAACAGCGTGTGTTGTTATAGTGACACGTTTCCGTAGCCTATTTTGGTTGATGAATTTGTAGTTTGGCGCGTGGTAGCCATTGTGACGAATGTGTACGAGAAGACTGGGTCGTGTTCTTGGGGCATATTCGATGGAATGGGAGTACCTTTTTAAAATTTCAGTGCGCACCAACCCTTTATTTTGCATGACTCTGTCGTCATATTGTGTTTCTCAGTTGTTACGAAGTCGATTATCCTCCAGTGAAGTAGTCTTGTGCTTTAGTGGTACGTTCCACTGAAGTGGAATATTTGTGTTGGATTGGATTCCGCCCTCATCATAGTTTCAATCTATACTTACCCTGTTCAGAATGCCAATTTCTCTCACATTTTCTTTCAAATAGGGTTGCGTGTTGCTCGAGGACACAACACAAGTGACGAGTGGCAGATTCAAATCGGCGACGACTCGATCAGAAATCCGAAAAACTAACCAACCCGTTTTACTCCCGCGATAGTAATAAGACTGTTTCGTGGGAAATTGCCTTTTATCCACCGATCATACCATATAGTGGAATTTATGGTCATAAAAATAAACACCTAGATTATCATCGGCACCTGCCCCCATATTGAGAGTTTTTTTTATTGCATCATGCCCTCAAACCACCCCAGTAGTTGACTCTCTTTGTATATGATCATCACCTGTGTATTATTCCGCTTTTGGGCAGCTCAAAACTATCATAAAGGCCTAATATGTTAAAACTCTGTTTTTCGGTCCCTTTCGCATGGCCCTTTTGGCTGCCGCATGTTATCTGTTTATAACCAATGCAAACTTAAGAAAAAGTTAAATGGTTTATGTCTGATATTTTATCAAAGTTAATAAAATTGACAAATTTGTCCCTTGAGTGGAACAAGGCTTTGCAATACTTTAGCACTGCAAAGCCTTTTTGCACTCAAGGGACGAAATGCACTACCGCCCATGCTATTCTGTAGATTATGATGCCTAAAACATAAAACAAACCAAAACATGAGCATTTACAATTAATATTTTCAAATATAGTTCATTTTTGATACTGGCCTGTTGCTGGTCAAGTGGTACTGAAGGGGTTATCTTAATTCAAGCTCAAAATGTACATCGCTTGAGAATCTAAATCTTTGTTCCCTTACAGTCTAAGGGACTTAAATCCATGATATTTCCATCCAAACATTTTTCAAAAATAGTAACTGGTACCGGTAATTTTTTGCTGACATATTTACAGTTTGAGTTTAAGGGTAAACTTAACGAATCCGCGTTATTTCATTGTACAGCTGAATTACTGATAATGTCTCAGCATTATTCTCACCTTTACAGCTATTATTTGTCCTTAATTTAAATAATTTAGGATTAATTGATTTGCTGAGTCATACGACCGATTGATTTATCTGAACGATAGACAGATAAAATCGGCGCCACAGCGCCTTTATAGCTTTTGGGCGTGCCACGTGACCATAAATAACCAATAGCATAACGTAATTGCTGTCAGGATTTCAGAGAGCTTGTCAGGAAAAGATGAAAGTCTGACTACTTCGGTCAGGATCCTGACCAGGAGATTCGCCAAACGCTTTATGTGAACAGAATATAATTTCTGCACCAACAAAATACATAAAATTAGAACGATAATAAAAATGACATCCTTACGCAACAGTTATTAATTACTTCAATGACAGAAATAGTTAAGAGAGGCGTTTGAAACCGATGAACGCCAAATAACTCAAAGTGCGGTTCGCGTGCGCAAAAATAGCCGGGCGGCTGAGAAACGTTAACAAATGCGTCAAAAAAAACTCCACCTTGAATAATTAACAGTGTACCAAAACTATAATTAAACCTTTACCCTATAAATCACACACATCCTGAGTACACAGCACAAATACGTCGATATCATTGAAAGCGTTCCAAAAACCCCTACAATTGAACAGAATAGCTGAAAGCAGAGAGGTTCTGGGATGACATTAAGTAGTTTGTTCAATAAGAACGAAAGCGTACAGATTTCCGAGTTTAAAATTTCTTCAAACTTTGCACTGTAACGTTGCCACAAATGCAAGTATCATTGTCAAGCTAACCACCGGAATGCATTTGGCCATACAACTGAAATGTACATTCCAGCAATCTTGGAAAATTAGTTAAACACATTCTAGATTTGAAACAAATAGTTACGTATTTTGACATAAAACAATCTTAAAATACAGTCATGCATGGCCTAATTTGATGTTACAGGCGGTGCCTTTGAAACGTTATCGCAAATAAAATAAAATATTTCTATCGAACGCATTCTATGCATAATAATTGACTGAGAAATCAATTCTAATTAATATCCAGGTAATCTAGAAGAAATGGTATACAATCGGGCTCAGTAATAAACAACAGGCTGTATTGTACCAAAGCCTGGGGTATATTAATGTTCTCACACCGAAACTCTGAATATGCCTGGATTCAAAGAGTCTACCTACTATGTGAGTCCACATGAAATACATTTCACAAGAAACATTTAACAATAACAACACAAGGTTCTAGTATTTTAAATTTATATCATGTTTGTTCTTTATGTCAGCCATCTAACTTATATTGATCGCGTCTGTAATAAGCCATCAACATCATGATAAGTAACATGCTGGGAATCCCTTTGTTATTGTTGTATAAAAAATAAAATTCAGATTCTTTTTCCCATTATCATATTTTATCCATGGTTGCTCCACTGTGCGCTTTCTCATTCCAAAAGACTGTAAGAATATTAAGAATTGAATGCAATTTTTATAATCTTTATTGGAGTATGAACGTGTGGGAATGGGTACAAGTTATGTTTACATTCAGTAACTGTTTAAACTACTTTTTACCAAACAACAAAGCAGAAAGACGAAATAAAACGTACGAACGAACGAGGCGAAAAACCACCCTCACACAAAATACAAAGCGCACAACTCTGATTTTTCACAACTTTAGAAATGGAAACGAATATTTTAGTAACGGGCTTTATGCCACAGTTGGGAAGTGTCACCAAAGAAACAGCAGTGGAGTTGATCACTGCGAGAGACGCTAAAAGTTAAAAAACCCGCCCAAATTACATTCTGTAAACTGCGCTCAACCGTAAATGCGGGTCAAAGTTCGACCAAATGTATTCATTGGAAAATAAATGGCTAACATAAAAATGGGAAGTTTTAATTGCCGTGGACTGTCGTCAGAAGAAAATAAGCATCTCCAGATGCCGAAATAGAAATGACATTACTCTTCTGGTAGACACTCACTCCTGTAAAAAGGTGGAATATACATGTAGGTGGTGAAATGAATGGGGTTATGAACCAATTTCAACTCCTTCTCCAGTTTCAGTTGAAGAATTACAATTTTATTCAAAAACAGTTTTAGCTTCTGTGTTCACAAATGCGTCACGGATACTAACGGTAATTATATCACCCTTTATATAACAATGCAGGCAAATAGACTTACCCATGCTGTTGTATTTGAACTCAACAATGATACCCCAAGCTTCTATCATGAACTGTTTTTAAACGTGGAAGACATTGGTAATGCGTCAATTTTGGTAGGTGGTGATTGAAACGTGCCTCAAAATTATGATACAGATACAGTAAACTACAAACGCAGAAATAATATAAAATCCAATGCGAACATTCGTTTTTACATGGATAAATTAGATTTGCATGATGCCTGGCGAATAGTCAATCCTGAACACAGACGTTATACATGGAGAGGCCTGGAAAATAAAATGACCCGCCTGGATTTTTTTCTTGTGCCTTCAGACCTAAATGTATTTCTAAAAGGCACAGATATTCAAATTAGCTACAAATCAGATCACAGCCCATTAGATGTGACATTATCATTTTTAAATCAACCAAGGGAAAAGGGGTTTTGGAAATTCAAAACAGCCTCCAAACCGACCCGGAATATGTAAATATAGTAAAGTCAGTCATAGGGGATGCTATAAACCAGTACAGCGAGAGACAGTGGGAATAACGATTATAACATTGCATCAAAGTTCACCATAAACGGTCAACCCTTTTGGGGAACACTCAAAATGATGATAAGGGGAAAAGTAATATTATACTCCTCCTATACTGAAAAAAAAACAAAAAAAAAAAAACAAACGCCAGGTAGAAATAGAAAACAAAATTCAAGAACTAACTGTAGAGCTCGAAAACGGTGATATTTCAGTCAGTCAAGAAACTGAAACACTAAAACTAGAATTAAAAACAATGCATGTTTCTAAACTAAAAGGTATGATATTGCGAACTGAAGCCAAATGGAAAGTGGAATGGGGAGACCTGCAAAATACTTTTGCAACCTTGAAAACATACACTATACTGAAAAAATAATAACTAAGTTAATGAAATCGGATGGCACAGAAACCTCCAATTTAAAAGAATTTCTATCAGAACAAAAATCTTTCTATCAAAATTTGTACTCATTAACAATGTTAGAAGAAAATGACGATGAAAATGAAAAACAACTTTTTAGACGAAGGAGAAAGCGAATCTTTGGTGGGACCTCTGTTACTGTCAGAAAGCCTAACGGCCCTTAAATCGATGAAACATAATAAGACACCAGGGTCTGATGCATTTACAGCGGAATTTTACAATTTTTTTGTTTGGAAAGACCAAGGACCTTTTTTTAGTTAATTCTATCAGCCATGGCTATTCAGTAGGAGAACTATCTATTACACAACGATGGGGCTCAATAACATGCAACAACAACAAAGACATTTATAAAAAATTGGCGTCATATAGCGTTAATAAATGTAGAAGTAAAAATTGGATCAGCTGATATAGCCAATCGTTTTAAATCTATTCTCCCCAAACTAATCTCGCATACCCAAATCGGTTTTATATCGGGGAAAATACATTGGTGAATCTATCTGTATGATATTCGATTTGATAAAAAAATGCAAAGACTTGGACGTTTCAGGGCTAGTGGCGTTGTTAGATTTCGAGAAAGCATTTGACTCACTAAAATGGTCATTTATTGAAAAAGCCTGAAGATTTCACAGATTTTGTCCATCTATTATCCAGTGGTTCTAAACATTTTATAATAATATGTTTAGCTTTGTTGTAAATAACAGTCATTTCTCAGAAACATCTGACCTGAAACGTGCAGTGCGACGGGGGATCCACTTTCACCCTTATCTTATGATACGTAGTGTAGAAATCCTTTGTGCAGCACGAAAATATAACCCCAATATAAATGGTATATCTATAAATAATTTTGAATATCTTATAAATCAATACGTAGATGACTCTACTCTCTTTCAGAAGGACGACGGACATTCTTTAAATAACGCCCGCAATACAGTACTTATCTTTTCTAAAATTTCCGGATTGAATGTGAACTTTGATAAAACTCACATCATATGGATCGGATCAAGAAATGCAGAAACTACACCAACCAAAAAGTTCACTGGAACCACTGTTCTTCGTTTACAATTCTAGGAATTGAATACAGTCTCTGTAATAATAACTACATATTAAATAATTACGTAAAGAAGATGGAAAAAATCAGTAAAGTTTTAAGTGACTGGTCCTTTAGAAATTTAACATTACTCGCAGAGTCACAGTGGTGAAAACCATCGCATTGCCCATTTTGATATATTGATTATTATTATTATATTATTTTGATATACATTGCTTAACATTCCTTCCAAATCCTTCAGATGAGCAATATAAAAAAAAAATACAACTACAATTGTTCATTTTTATGCAGGGGAAAAAAACAAAATAAATTAGTAATTAACTCAATTGAAAAAGAAAGCTTAAAATACCCCGATATTAAAGCATACAGCCACTCCCTTAAAATGTTGTGGATTAAGATATTACTAGATCCCAACGTGTTCGCCCCATGGAAAACCCTAATTTTGGACGACTCAGAGAAGTTGGGCAATTACAAAATATGGTACCTGCACAAAACGTAGGAAAACAAGTGAATCAGTTCTGAAAAGATACTTTGAGTGCGTGGAGTGGGCATTACTAGCCGACAACTGTGTAACTGGGACCCCTGAAGACATCTTGAGTCTGCCTATCTTCGACAACAAAAACATACAAATTAACGGTAAGCCATTTTTGACAAAAAAAAACGGGGGGGGGGGGGGGGGGATAAAAGTGACATTTTCTTCATTAATGATTTATTAAGTGATAAAAATTTTCTTAGCTTTTCTGAATTTTCAGAAAAGTTTAATATTAAAACTCCGATCACAGTCTACCAGGTGGTAATTGATGTGATACCCAGATCTTGGAAAGAAGTAATAAAGCAAACACTGAAACTCGTGACAGTTACCAGCGGTTTTATAGAGAAACTTGAATGCTCACCAAAAGTTGTAAAACCTTTACCCCCTATTCCTAGAACACTCAACTGCCTCCCGTGTTCGTGCACAAAATAAGTGGAAAGAAGTTCTGGATATCAACATCCAACAGCAAGATTGGGAGTTGATGAACAGAAGTGCCTTTTATATAAAGGATGATACCTACTTACAAACTTTACAATAAAACATTTTGCAGCATCCAAACAGAAAAATAATTTCCAGTATTTTATTTAGCTCAAACGGCAATTCCAAAAGAACATTTTTCCACCATTCAAGAAACTCTATTTGTAGTTGTAGTATGTGGTCTTGGATAGTATATATGTGGCGCAAGGTAAAACCAGTATGTTGTACTTGTCCATATCTTTGGACTTGGTGGATGGATTGGCTGCTCTATCCAATGTCATAGCAGTATACTCCAGTTGCAATCTCTTCTGATCTGGTGTGAGGAGCTTTCAGTCCTGTTGCAGCAATATAACCATCATCATCCCAGCTACCAGATTAACTTATAAAATGACCTAGCTTCTTCCCTTATCCCATTGTCTTCTTCGTGCCTTTTGAGCAACCAGGTGAACCTTGCTCTGTCGGCGAGTCTCATGGACTCAATATATATGGTGTGTGTCGATGGCAGAGATGTAAATATGGCTGGTAATTTCTTCCTAGCTCCCCGCCTGTTTGCACTGGATACAACTGGATGTGGTTGAGATGTAATTGATGTACACTCCAGGTTTTCACTCATTCGCGGTTGCGGAGGTACTTCTTTCGAGCTTCCAGTTCCTGTTAGGCAGTTGGAATACTTGTGGGCAGGTGGTATTTCTGATTGGAAGCTTCAAGAAACACTGGTCTCATCTTCAGAATCTCACCAATCATTTCTCTTGGAATGCTTATGATGTCACTGCAGTTTTCCCTGTTAGCATAAACGTTGTTTCCTGTCACAGGAAATTCATGCCCCTGTATCTATGCTGTGAGATTTTTAAGAGGTAACATCCGCCTGGATAAACTGTTGAGAGCTTTGGGCTGCTTAAAAAGCTTGTCTCCAATTATTGCACAGTGTCATGTCCGTACACCCTCCTCGAGCTTGAACATCGCTGTTGTGATGTTGCTGGCTCCAGATTAATTCTATGCAGTTCAAGGTTCGTTGTGGTGACAATTGTTCTGCTCTCAGGCCATTCTATCTGAGGGAGTGATGGTCAAAACGCCTCGGTGAGCTCAATCTCCCATGCCCCATCACACTCGGTCCAGTCCCTATCTCCAATCCATCATCAACCTGCATTGGGCCTCCAGTAACTGCAGATCTAATGGGTACGATCTTCAGAGTTGATGCGTGCAGGTCCCAGCCTTCCAACCACGCCCCATCGCTCCTTGATGGCTTCCGTATCTTCGATAATCCACTTCAACACCACCACACAAGTGTGTACTGCAACAGTCGATTCCTTACTGGAAGGCTTCTTAATAAATTTGCATTCAGCTGGATGTTTACTCAACCAGAACCCAATTAGCCTCGCTGAAAAATTCTGGAGAGAGATCTTGCAGCTTGTTAAGGTGCCAACTTGTTAGACATACCTAAAGAATATGCAGCCTGGTGAAGGTTTTCTCACTACACCACTCTCAAGATGAGAATGAGTCTTGGAATTCGGGTGTCTCTAATACCTTTAACCCTTTACCGAACGTAATTGTCAAAACCGGCCGGCGCTATTCTCAAAAATCTCCAATTAATTTTTATAATTTTTTGTCTCAAAAACATAGGTTATGACACCTCATTGGAACGAGCTCGATGAGTCGTTCCAAAGAGGGGTCATAACCTATGTTTTTGAGACAAAAAATGAAAATAATTAGTTATTCAAGAAAAAAAAATAACATTCCTAAATGTCTGTTCCCCATTTTTTTATTTTACTATTTGAGCTGATGAGCCATATGCCCACATGTATCATTATCCCCGATGGACACAGCAATTTCTGAAAATATCCCATTGTGTATTAGCAAAACAAAATAATTTCTTTTACAACTGTCACTCCTCAGCCTTTTCAGACAGTAGTCTTGCATGGTGGAATATCTAAGGGCACAATGGTAACAGGGCATTCTAAAAGACTTTTACTGTCCTTCACAGTGCACAAAGGTCTAAGTAAATTTCGAGTAAATAAACTTTGGTTAGGTTCCAGGGTGATCAGTCCAAAAGTTAACCATTACATCCACAGATCAATTGAAGTCTACTCCCTGATTGCTGAATCCACATAATTTCATCTATGCCCAGTCTAACAAACCACCACATGGTTTTTCCAAGTTAGTTTACTCTTTCAACCCTTCCCTTTAGCATTCAATTCTGGAGCTCATCTAACTTAACGAAATTTCTAACGAATTACAGTTGCCCAGTACTCCAAATTTCGCAAAGACCATTTCACGTCCTTTTGTACCTTAACCCTCGTCAATAACAACGGCAATTTACTATGCTTGATTTTCCTATTATCTGCTTATCCCTTATGTTCTAATTTTCAATGACATCACTAAATTGTATTGTCTATGGTATATTTGCTGCTCATACTTCTTCCAAATCTTGTGTACTTATCCCCTAACCAACAACATCATATAAAACACACGTATACATAATCATCACTGAGTATTGATACTCAGGTTTTCTGCTTAATATGGAGAATTTTATATCTTGGGGGTTCATGCTTGTTTTTTAAAATAACTTTTCACCTTGGTTATCCATCATGGGACATTGTGTCCCTTATATTCCACCCGTCTATCAATGTGAAAAACTTGAAGCGCTTTGTTAGCTTACTTCTTTATGAAACAAGTGATACTATCAAAGCATTCTGTAACTAAAAAGGGTGCCTTTTATTTGAAAATAAATTTATGGTATATTTCTTTCTTCCCAACAGGGTCAAATCTGCTTATTTTAAATTTCAAATCATAATGACGTTTTTGATATTCACTGTTTTGTTTCAGATATTTTCTGGCGATTTCACGTCAGGGTCCAACTTGTAACTTAATGTATTCATCAGGATATTGCTCAGTATCTTCCGAAACGATGGGTATACTGATTGCATTGGTACAACTAATTAACAACCTATCACCACTGTATTAGGCATAACATTAGTAACAGATTGCTTTGAAGATCTGTCAGTGATCAACACTTGGGAAAGAACTTCATTCCAGCCATGCTGTATAGCCTAACAATACACTGTTAACATTTACTGTAAACTTCGGCTGAACTTGCCATCGATTCCCTTGAACTGGAGTCTCCCACTGTAAGTTCATATTTTTTTCAATTGTCGGGAAATACCATATTCCTTGAAAAGAGTGGAATAAATGTTGAGCCTTGAGCAGAGTGAATTGAATGGTGTTCCGAATCTGCACACAAACTCGTTCACAAGTCTGGGTGACTCAGCATTTTGATCTGGAATTGCAATAGCTTCTGTCCATTTTGTAAAACAGTCACACAAATGTAAGAATATAATGGTTTCCTCTTTTAGTGACCGATAATGGACTTAGAATATCAATGGCCACCGGTTCCATGGGTTTATCCACTAAATATTTCCCTAACTGTACCCTGGTTTCTTTTGTAAACTTCTTTGCAGTTTCATGAGTCACATCTACAACAATACTTTTCTACTTTCTTTCTCATTTCAGGCCAGAAAAATGCAGGATTCAATTTCCAAAGAGTATCGTCGTCTCCCAAATGCTCCCCAGTTGGTATGTCATGGCAATGTTTCACAGAATCTCCCCTGTAGCATTATGGCACAATCATCTGCTTCAGTACTTCAGTACCATTTTCAGGTTTCCATAACATGGTTCCTAATGATATTGCAGAATCAAATTCGAGCACTATTTAAGAACTCTTCAAGGACTTCAACAACAATTTTCAAGGACTATCAGGGTTGTACAAATTGAGCAAATAATCATTTTGTTTGGCTGCCATTCTCCAAACAAGAAATAAGGTGACCAAAGTTTCATTCACCTACATTATTAGATCTTACAAATATCAACTCAAATTACATTTTTCCCTCTGTTGCTAACTCTTCCAGAACAAGATCTACTATGCATTCATTGATAAAACCTACCGTTATGATGACATGACAATGAAATGTAGAGATGTAAGTCCATGTAACACACTCTAGTAAAGGGCTCCCTGCACACTTTCCAAACGTATGAAATGAACTGCTGTGGTCTAGAATCTATACATGTGACTGAGGCGGGGGTCATCATGAAACTTCTTAACTCTACAGTTAAAACTAGAAGTCCTGTCATGAAATGCGCAAAAATAGCACATTGATCTGTGCGTTAATCTATGTGTTATGACCATAGTAAGTCTATCTAATTCTGTATATATGGCCTGTGCACAAGCAATGTTTCAGCCAATGGACCTCTGGGTAACCCGGAGTTCCATTGGCAGAAACATTGCCTATGTTTGCTATGAGTAACCAGGAGAACCTGCCGTGCTTTGGATGCCATTCGATATGGCAATTGCACGAAATTCCTATGTGCAATCAAGCCTAGATAAGCGCAGTTTATGACAGGACTTCTAGTTTTAACTGTAAGGTTTTTGGTAAACTGAATTTAAGTACTTTTCGAGGAAAGTGGTGGAAAATCAAGCACTTCAAAGATAGAAACAAATTCAAGCACTTCTTAAGGTAGGAGCCAAAATTCAAGGACTTTTCATTTGAGTGGGAACCCTGAATATGTGATACAAAAGGTCATCTTGCACATGCAAGCATCTCCATTGGGACCATAAATTCTTGAGCACTGGTGATTGAATAGACACATTAACTAGTCAGACTGCCCATCTCCTTCTTCAATAGCTATGAGAATTTGGGAAATGATTGGGTCCCGTGACTGGTTTTGATGAATGTTGGAAGGGTCCCAACCCAAAACATGATGTGCAGGGCCTTTTGGAAAGAGCATCAGCACTGACATGTTGCCGACCTGTCCTGTGGTAACTTATGAAGTTGTGAGGACTTGGTTTAATTTACTGAATGAGTCTTTGGCCACATTTGTAATACGGGTAGAACAATTAAAAAAAACTTCAACCTCTCTTGGGTGTGTTCCATAACCTCTGAGATCTTTTTTCACGGTCTGTGGATACTCCCCCCCCCCCCCGCCCCACCCAGCTGATACTATGTGCCAAAGAAATTTAATACTTAGATGGAAGAAACTACATTTGGATGGTTTACGCATTAACCTGTCATCTCTCAATCATTGGGGTACCATTTTTAATCATTCCTGGGATTTAAAAATTCTCAAAGCTGGAATAATGATGCCATCGATAAATAACAATACACTCTTCACACTTATGTCCCCTTAGTACCTCTTCCATTAGACGCTCAAATGTTGATGTTGAATTGCAATCCAACTGGCATGATAGTAAATTGGTATAGACCATAGTGTGACGAGAATGCAGTTTTCTCCTTGTTAGCCTCTCACATAGCTACTTGCCAAGAACCCAAGTTTAAACCCATGCTGCTTAACCATTTTGCTCCACATAGAGAGTCTAAACGTCCATCAACTCTGGGAAGTAGATATGCATCTTTAACTGACTGATCATTCAACTTGCCAAAGTCAACACAAAACTGTGTGGTTCCATCTTTCTTGGCGACTAAAACTATTGGAGAAGCCAATGGATTTGTTGATGGTTCAATTACCCTTGGGTCAAGCAGTTTCCTTGTATCATCATTTTCTCTATTTCTCGCTTTCCAATAGGAGGCCTTCTTGTGGTTGTCTCACTCGTAGGGCGTCGCCAGTACTGATTACATACTTAATCCTATTAGTTTGTCCATGGTCATCTGATGACTTGACAAATACATTTTGATATTATGTTAGTAGTGATGCCAAGTGTCCTTTTTCATAAGAATTTAAATGAGCTGAGCTTCTTTTTCATCAAATCATTAATATGAGAGGGTAATGCTTGGCTTTTGTTATTCTTGCCACCACTATAAATACTGGCTACCCTATCAGTTGGTGAGAAATTGTTGAAATGTAACTCATATTTTCCTAGGAGCATCTTACTGTGTAAAGTCACACCATTGTCTTCAAAGTTCAAGGCTCACACATATTTTTCATCCCATTGGGTATCAGTTATTCCCCCCATCAGAGCCACTCTTCTTTCCTGTGAGGTTTCATCAGTGCCTCCTATGAAACCATCTGGTCAAGAAAATCTTGACCAAGAAAGTCATCAATTTCTGCATCACACAGTATCACAGGGTGTTCAAATACTGACCCACCAATGTTAATTTCTGAACAGCATATCCCATGAGTCCCCCACCTCTTCCCCATAGACACTATGAAGGCTTGAAGATACTGGACTAATGAAAGGCTGGAGTGTTTCATCTATTGTTCTGAAAACTGGTTGACAACCGAGAACCACTATCAAATATTAGAAATGGAAGATGCATTATATATCCCAAGTTGTAAAATTCATATCCAATTTTCCCAAGTTTTCTCCTATATTTCCTACTCGATTGAGGATTCCTTTAATTTATTTAGGCCCTTTTCTTCCATCCAGCAATCCATGGACTATTACTGGATTGCTGGTCTTACGTTTCCCTGCTCTTGGGAAGTGATGACAACCTTTTGAGGAACTCATACATATGTGTGTATCTATAAATAGATTTACAATGTCTACCTAGCTATTGTGTAATTTTGTATGTTAATTGTCTATGTTAGCAAGTGTATCTGAAATAAAAATATTAAAAAAATGGGAGCAATTACGATAAAAATTATTAGGAGCCCCACATGCAAAGAATGTATTCTAATTCTGACTCCTAGGGTGGCTATCTCCTCACCATTTCATTGGTTTATACCTATTTTCCAACCTACCTTATCTTTGTAGTATTTGTTTCAGTGATCTTGTCTCATAGCCATTGGCCTAGCTTCCTTAAAAGCATAGAATATGATCACTTTTCTTCATGAGAGAGACTCATGTAGAATGTGTGGGTAGAACCTAAGAAAAATGCTACAAAACTAAGAGCTTTACCCCTTTTGTTCTATTGCCCATAGTGCAGTCGATAAAGCCAATTCTTGGTGCAAACCGGAAAACAATTGGTAGTAAGCTGGATTTTACCTCATCTGATGCAAGAAGGTTTCTTCTATAACAAATCCGCTTTGGGGAATTTTTTTACAGTACCCCAAAGAGGATCACCCTCTTTAACACTTTTCAACATTTTTCTGGTCAGTGTTTGTAAAACTTAGGATTTTCTCGGGTCAATTTGCCTGCTTCTGAAAAAATGAGTAAAACATTCACCATTTAACAAAATTAACTCTGAAATTCAGTTAATAAAGAAGATTTCCTCCTGCAATGTATCACAGGGTTAGCTCAAAAATCAACTGCGGAGATCTTGCTTTTAGCATGTGAAGTGTGTAGACCAACTCAAGACCGTCATCAGAGCAGAATGATTAAGTGATTGGAACCTCCATATCATATCATTCAGCAGAATGTTGAGTCTCTTTGCGGCAATAGGTCACATCAATTATGCAAAGAGCACTCGATTCTACCTTTAAATGATGTTTTAGTTGCCCGAGAAGCATCCTTGGATGTATAAACGTTATTGGCGACAATGTAAATCACTCCGTCTGACAAAGTGATCATGGGCTGGTCTTTCCACCGACCTGATACTTCAGCAGGTCCTCGTGCATTCTATTAAGAGTCAATGTAGCCTTACTAGGGGTTGGGGTTTCTTATTCTGTCCGTCTCCAGTGGGTTCTCACCAGTCATTGGTGTGCTGGAATTCACAGTGCGATGTCCAAAAATCACAGAGGTTATACATGTTAAAAGAAATAGCTTGTTGATATGATTGCCCAGGAATCAAGAGGGATTACTCAGACACTCTTGAGTTTTCGTAAATGGTCTGATGTTCACGGACCCTTTGATTTAAATGGGAATCGTGTATGGCCAGTCTCTACTGAGCTGGTTGCCAGGGGGCAGGGAACAAATAAATTGTCATGAAACCGAGGCTGTGGGCCCATCGTATTCATAAACCGCTTGATTGTCTGAACTTCTTGAAAACGCCACTCAAATGATGCATGCAGGCTAAAACATTGGATCATCTCAGTCATGGTGTTAAGATCAACAATCAGACAGTTTTGACAAATTCGTTGATCCTGTTTTCTCGCTTCATCGCCATTGCTCTGAGGGACGAGAATACAGAACAGTTTTCTGGTATGAGCTCACAGCAATTCCAATGTCTTTATTTAAGGATGAAGCAAACGCGAAAGCCCAATTAGCAAATACAATGATTCACTACAGGCCGTGGTTACCAAAAGTAGCCCCACCCCTGTCCTCATTAGGAGTGCTCTTCTCCACAGATCAAGAGGATGAAGAAAGGTTCATACGCAGATGTGATTCGCCTTCGCCAATACCTATGTTCGATCGAGATATGGGAAGTGTTGTACTATCTTTGGGGGGGGGGGGGGGGGGGGGGGCTGTAACAACCTGTAGTGTAATAATCAACCAGTAGTGTAATAAGAATTAACCAGCAGTGTAATAAACTTAACCAGTAGTGTAATAAACATCCATGAAAATCAACAATTTTTCAACAAAATTTGAAAAAATTTTGAGTTGTCTTAAATCATAGTTTGGGTACATCTTATCGATTTTTAATCATTTTATCGTACATTTAAAGGCGTTTTGCAGGTCAAACATCATTTTGTGGGTTCAAAACGGCGTGGAAAGGCATTTTTATGTGATGTGCGTGTTTTCTGGTGTTTAATGTCACTTCCTGCATTTGTGGCTTTATGCAAATTCAAAAGTTGGCCAATTATTTGTAGCAATGCTGTGCTTTTGAGAGACTGCTTACCCCAGGCATAAGTTGTCAGGTTCTATCATACCAGAAAACTTATGGGTGATAAAGTGTGCTATTCAGGGTCTAGAATTATATGATCTCCTTCATTGTCTACAATTATAATATTTAATATTTAATACGGCCCCGGCGAACTCGGGGGTCTCTCTCACAGACACCCATTTCAGTCGCTGTGTCATTATGCGTGGCTTTTTCCGTCTGGTTGACCGTTTTGAATTCTAAAATTCGTTTTTCTTCTGGGAGTGGTGCTCATCATATTCCTTGAGCATAGACACTCTACCATATTTTATTAAGGTGCGGTGGGGGCAAGGGGGGGTGGTTAACCTAAAATCTGCGGTCAGTTATTTTTTTTTCCATCTTGAAGGAGGAGGTCGATAAGAGAGTAGAGGGTATCTGAGGCGAGGTGAATAGAGTGGGTGCTTTGGAAGTCCACTGCCATTTCCGTCTGCCAGTTCAAGTGATTGTTCTCGATTACTAATTGTAGACAGCTATTTAGATCCTGTGATGATTTACAATTAATGTAAAAAGCTTGAACTCATTCAACATGTAGAAAATATTGTTTCAGCAGAATTCCCAGACGGCTTAACACTACTCTTATACTGCATTAGAAGTGTGTCATGTGGATCAATGACCGTCATTTGGAGAGAGGATGGAGGGAGGGGGGCGTCATAGACACGGAACGCAGGGACGCCATGTTGTGTCGTTGTGGTTGCCCGCGTAAGCGGCCATGTTGTGACGTCATTCCCATTGGGATATGTGATGCAAGTGCGCGTGTAATTAGGTGATACGTGTTTCCGCCATCTATTCTGTCTACTGGTGACCGCCATCTTGGTTATATGGACCCAATGGCCTCTAATAGAACGAGGATATGTTTTGAGGGTAAGTGCGATTGGACGGGAGTATAATGAATTCCCAAATGAGACCGACAACTATTTTTATCTGGCTCGGATTTGCGAAGAAAGCTCGTTTTCTATGTTCTTGGCCTTCCCTGGGCCAGATTCTCCCAGAATCCTCGTTTCTGACAGACACAGACCGCTGCTCAGAGTACCACACATTGCTATATGACCCTACAAACGCGGTGTTTGATTGTACTAGAGTATTTTTACTAAGAGTGGCCTTGCAGGCAAATCCTCGTTTCCACTCTGTTACAGGATTGTATTAGGTACGGATTATTCCAGAATCCTCGTCTTTATATGACTAGAATTCTGTATAGAAACCTCCTTTTTGACTGCTTAGACCATCTACTGCCAATTCTTAATCTATTTAGGTACCTGGCTACGTCCCTATCATTAGCTCTAGTCCTAGCCAGGTATGATACTCTCCCGACTGACATTTGGCACCCTTTTTCTTCGGAAGAGACCATGAGGAGATACCTTATTAAGCACAATTTGCCATTCATCATATCCTCATCTAGGTATTTGGGGATCAACAGAACCAGTCTATGGGGACTGATAAGGACCACTGGAGACAAGTCTTTGGGAACTAGTGGAGATCAGTCTTCGGGGACTACTACCTGCTACTATTATCTACTACTAACTCCTACCACTACTACTACTACTTCTGGTTAGTAGTAGTAGTAGCAAGAGATGTAGTAATAGTAGTAGCAAAAGATATAGTAGTAGATGTAGTAGTGGTAACAGTAGTAGCAAGAGGTGTAGTAGTAGCAAGAGATGTAGTAGTAGTAGAAGTAGTGATTAGTAGTAGTAGTAGTACTAGTTGGGTATTCATTATACCCCCGTTGAATCGACCTTAAGCTCAAAACATATCCTCGTTCTATTAGAGGCCATTGGGTCCATATTGCAACCACCTGCTACCATAAAAACAAAGATGGTGGTCTCCAGTATACAGAATAGATGGCGCAAACAAGTATCACCTAATTACACGCGCTGCGCACGCCCACTTACATCACATATACCTATGGGAATGACGTCACAACATTGCCGCTCATGTGGGCACCATAACAACACAACATGGGGTTCTTGTCTACCATTAGTAATCGAGAACAATCACTTGACATGGTAGACGGAAATGGCAGTGGACCGCCAAAGCACCCACCCTTTCCACCTCGCCTTAGATACCCTCTACTTTCGTAATCTCTCGGTAATCGAGAACAATCACTTGACATAGCAGAGGGAAATGGCAGTGGATCTCCAAAGCACTCGCCCTATTCACCTCGCCTTAGATACCCTCTACTCTCTTATCGACCTCCTCCTTCAAGATGGTAAAAAATAACTGACCACTGATTTTGGGTAACCCCCCCCCCCCCCCCCCCCCCCCACACACACACACACCTTTGTAAAATATGGTAGAATGTCTGTGCTCAAAGAATATGATGAGCACCTCTCCCAGAAGAAAAACGAAATTTAGAATTCAAAAAGGTCAACTAGACGGAAAAAGCCACGCATAATGATACAGCGACTGAAATGGGTGGATGTGAGAGAGATCTTCAGAGTTCGCCGGGGCTGTATTAAATATTATAATTGTAGACAACGCAGGAGATCACACAATTCTAGCCCTTGAAAACCACATTTTATCACCCATAAGTTTTCTGGTATGATAGAACCTGACAACTTAAGCCTGGGGTAAGCAGTCTCTCAAAAGCACAGCATTACTATAAATAATTGGCCAAGTTTACATTTACATAAAGCCACAAATGCAGAAAGTGGCATTAAACACCAGAAAATACGCACATCACATAAAAATCATAAAAATACCTTTTCCTCGTCGTATTGAACCCACGAAATGATGTTTGACCTGCAAAGCGCCTTTAAACGTACGATAAAATGATTAAAAATCGATAAGATGTACCCAAACTATGATTTGAGAGACCTCAAAATTTTTTCAAATTTTGTTGAAAAATTGTTGGTTTTCGTGCATGTTTATTACACTACTCGTTAAGTTTATTACACTACTGGTTGATTTATATTACACTACTGGTTGATTATTACACTACTGGTTAATTTTTATTACACTACTGGTTGTTACAGGGGCTTATCATCATTCATCGATAAACGAACGCTGGAGATCGGGGCAAACCTGCGACGAAAAACGACTACCTGCATCCCAAGAAGACCACTTTGATAGGCAAGAATTTCTGGCTAATGCCGAGAACAAAACACAATTTAAGTGTTGAGTTCTCCTCTCGACAAGGACGGGAATAGTACCTATATCAGTACCGGCGATGCCGATACTATGATTGTATCCAAGACTATCGAAATAGCTTAGAGTGGAACAAGCGTAGTCATTGTTGTCGGTAACACAGAAATCCTGGAACTTTTGGCGCACCATTGGAGAATCGATATGGCGGATAAGTAGTTCCGATCAAAGGTACGTAGATCTGGTCAGCGACACCCCCACAAAACTGAGGGATGTAGTTTCTTCAATTGGTCAAGCTGTAAAATTACACATACTTTTTATCCAGGCACATAGCGCATAGCGGTTATGACACAACCTCGGCAGCAGCTTTAGGGCAGGGAAAAACAATTCTCAAGAAGATAGAGAGGTCTATACAAATCAGTGAGTTAGATACGATGATTGTATCCAAGACATCAAAATAGCTTATAGAGGAACAAGCCTTGTCATTGTTGTCGGTAACACAGAAATCCTGGTACTTTTGGTGCACCGTTGGAGAATCGATATGGCGGATAAGTAGTCCCGATCAGAGGTACGTAGATCTGGTCAGCGACACCCCCCCCCCCCCCCCCCCCCCACGAAACTGAGGGATGTAGTTTCTTCAATTGTTCAAGCTGTAAAATTGCACATACTTTTTATCCAGGCATATAGCGGTTATGACACCACCTCAGCAGCAACTTTGGGGCAGGGAAAAACAAATCTCAAGAAGATAGGTCTACACAAATCAGAGAGTTAGAGTCCAAAGTACGTGATGTTTCTCCACTCATGAACAATTTGGTACAGCGGGTCTCAATTTCGTACAAATTTTGTATAGAGCGGAAGCCACGGAATCACTTCCCCCCACCCCTCACACACACACACACCACCACCACAACAGAGAGGGCGGCTCCTTTCCACTCTTTGCGTATGCATCTGCTGATTTCGGCTGAGTGTGGTCTATATCGATTTTTCATGTTTTTCCTGGAATTGGCAATCATTTTGCCGGCCATCTGCAGAGTCATTCCGAGTCCATGCACTCAAGGGTGTTTTGGAGAATCTCTGTCGTTGCACTTTTGGCATACATCTAGTTAGAAGGTTTCGCAGAAGTTGACAAAACATTGAACTGATAATGGTGTTTCCGATTTTCACTCGTTTTTGGCGGCCATCTTGAATGCCACCCCGCGTTTAAAAGATTTTCCCAAAAGCAGATTTCAGCGGATTGTCTATGTATTGCTTAGGGGAAGTTCCTCTTTCGAATGATACCGAATCCAGCTTACAAATTACTACCATTTTTGTAGGTCTAAAGCTTTATCGATAGTACTAAATTCACTACAGTTCCCCAAATATGAGATATATTCACTCCAATCCTCTTTGCCGCCATTTGATTATGGATTCATAGAAAAATGAGAACGAGGCCGCCTAGGTCCCAAATAATTCATCATCTCTTTATGATCACAATAAAAAAAAATCTCTCTCTCTCTCTCTCTCTCTCTCTATCACACTATAAGGTCCATCTTCCTCAAACCTCTATCATTTCTGTCACCTCTCACATCATTGGAAGGATTATGCACATCACAGTTCTCTCACCCTAACCAGACCCCATTGTTGTCCTGTTTCATGGAAACACAAGCTCGGGGTCAGACGATTCTGTTCACAGCTTCTTGGACTATCGGGGACTAGAATTTTCAAAATATACTACTGTCGTTGGTTCGAATCCTGGATATTAATTTATAGTTTGATATCGTACTTCTGACACCAGTCTGACGTCTAACAGGCTAGTGTTTCGACTGACAGGAGCACAAATGCTCACAGGTGCTGGGTATGTTTCCTCAGTATTTTCTCAAGTCTGCATTCTGACCCCACCGCGACGATTTGTGGAAAATAAATAATACAAGAGGCCAAACGAGGATTGAGACGCTCACCTGACCAAAGTTGTTTAAAAAGGATTTAATTAGCATCTATTCCTAATTAACACTACAGAGGAATGAAGCTATTTAATTACTTATTACTCTGTTGTCCATGCCAGATAATTTTCTCTCTGGTATTGGGATGCTAGCAAAGAACTACTACCCAGATTTCCAGTAATGCAAAACTGGGGAGTACAAATATAAACCTAAGGACTTAACTTGAACCAACTGACCTCTTCCATTGCACGCCATGATGCTGTATATCAAATATCAATATACTCTGAATGGTGGATCTGAAGGAGGACTTTTTTTTAAAGATTGTCCGTCATATAACACTAAGTTAAATCGAAATTGCACCCACCCCCCCCCCCCTCCTCCTCCCCACCTCCAACGGGAGCCCAAATATTAATCCAAGGACTTGATTTTAACAAACTTGAATCCGACTCCCCTTAGGGTGATATGCCAAGTGTCCAAAAGATTCTAGCTGGGTTTTGCAAAAAGAAGGTTTTAAAGAATATTCCGTATATTGCACCAAATAAAAATTCGGGCTCCAACAGGGAGCCCAAATATTAATCAAAGAACTTGATTTGAAAAAAAACTTGAATCTGACTCTCGTATGGGGTATATATCAGAAGATTCTGACTAGTAGTTCTGGGAAAGATGGTTAAAGATTATTCCTCATATTGGATTAAGCAAACATTTGGGCTCCAATAGAGAGCCTAGATATTATTCAAAAGACTTGATTTGAAGAAACTTAAATCTGACCTCCATGAGGATGCTGTATACCATATAATAAAAGATTCTGACTAGTGTTTCTGGAGAAAAACATTCTTAAAAGTTTATTTCCAATATTGCCCCAAGTTAAAATTCGAGCTCCTGTAATTTTAACAAATTTGTATCCCCCCTACAGATGACGTATACCAAATATCAAAAGACTCTGAACAGTGAGTCTGGGGAAGAAAAGTTTTTTTTATGTTTTGCAAATTTGCTGACGATGACAAATCCCCCCCCCCCCCACTCCACAGCAGATAACCCTGGCATTTTGTTACGATTCTACTGGTGGTCATGGGGCTGCTCCATACCAAATAACAGTTCTCTCTTCTGTGCGGTTCGGGAAATATGGGCGTTTGAAAATATTTCTATTTTAGCTCCTCGGGATCCCACGAGGACACTGGGATTTTATTTTTGCATGACCCAGTCATAAGACTCAATAACACCATATACCAAATTTGGTTTCAACCACCTCGTTGGTTCAGAAAATAGAAATTTCCGGGCGGGGCCAAAAATCTTGCCCTTCCCATTACAAAGGCAAATGTATCTCCACGAACTTGGTTCGAACAAATTTGATTCTACACCTCAAAAGGAAGTTACGTGCCAAATATCAAATCATTGTACCCAATGATTCAGGAGATTTTTTTTTTAATTTTGGCACATTTTCCCCCACCCCTACCTATGGAGCTTGGCAAGTTGATGTGAACCTGAACAAAATGCGATGTCAGGTAATCACCTCAAATTTAACTGAAATCAGTTCAGCGGTTTTTTTTTTTGGAGAAGGTGCAAGAACCATTTTGACGGACGACGTGCGGTATGTGATCACAATAGCTCATCCTGACTTCCAGTCAGGTGAGCGAGAAAGTGAGATAGCTAACTAACACACAGATATGTCAAGGAAGTTACAAAGAATAAGCATTTGCAATGGGGCATGACTAAAGTTTGTGTATGGTGATTAATCTTGGTAGAACCTGCACATCTAACGATTCTCCTGAGGGAAATTTACACATCTAACTTCCACACTAAAAGGCATTACACAATGGATTCTGGCTTCTAGATATATTTTAATACTGACATCTACTTTTCATAAAGGTTGGCATCTATATAACTTGATCAAGGTTGACATCTACACATCATGAATTGCATCTAGAGTGTAACTTCTCCGAGGGGTTTAACCCCCCCCCCCCCCAAAAAAAAAAAAAAAAAAAAAAAATCTCAAGATCATGGGTTTCGTCGGGCAGAGGTTGAGCCAGAAATTAAGTTTGGCAGACTTTCCACATATAACTTCTCAGCTAAAAGGCATGTACAGAGTATATGTGTACATCACAACCCCCAATTACTAAGTTTCGGGAAGTGATTGATGCTATTCCTAAATCGTGGAGAATGAGACTGAAGCGGTACAAAAAGATTGCAAGGATAAAGCACAAAAATATCGAAATATATTATTCAAAAAAGTAGAGGATATTTGATAAAAGCGAGATATATGAAGAAAGATATTTATATTTTCATCAAAAAGACAGTTAAGGCAGTTGATCTGGTGAATGATTTCAGCGATAATTGGGTGTCTGACAAGCACAAATTCCACGCACTGAGCTGTAGAAGACATGGACGGTCAGTCAGAGAATTTACCACATTCAGTCCAAGACCTCATCACCTTGTAAATCCTCCTCGGTTCTCGAGACAAGCGCGGATCCGACGTGGCATACTCTTCGCCAAACGTCCAATATCAGCTTGACTGATGTTATTCCATTCTTCCTGCAGTGCAGCGGCGACTTCCTGGACATTGGTACGGGGCTGTTGGCGTTGTCGTAGGTGCGTGCCAAGCATATCCCAGACGTGCTCGATTGGTGAAAGGTCTGGACTTAGTGCTGGCCAAGGCAGTCTAGTGATGCACTGCTCCTGGAGGAACTCTGTGGCGACACGGGCCCTGTGTGCTCTTGCATTGTCATCTTGGGAAATGAATCGACGGCCGTGACGTCGCGCAAATGGCACCACATATAAGCTGCTAAAATGTCACGTTAGTATCGCCCTGTGACACGACCTTTGAGGACATGTAATGCTGTTCTGCCTGTCATGATTATGCCTCCCCACACCATAACCGATCTACCACTAAAACGATCTTGCTGCCTAATGGTTAAGTCATGGGATCGTTCGTTCCGTCGCCTCCATACTGTTCCGCCTGTCGTGGAAGTCGATAGTGAACCTCGATTCATCGTTGCCCCAACGACGATTGTCCCAGCGCTGTCGTGCTCCACACCAATTACGCCATGCTGCGGTGTGACGTTCAGTCAAACGTGGAATTATTCGAGGTCGTCGAGCGTACAAATTCCAGCTGCGTAGGCGATTTCAGATAGTCGGACCACCGACTCGCACATCTGTCGCTCAGTGCAGCTGCTGTCCAATTTCTGAGGCACTTGATGGCGGTTACGTAATGATGTGGTTCGGATGAAACTATCCTGGTTAGCAGTTGTCGCCTTTGAACGACGTCTTGTCATCAACATTACCTGTCTGGTGGTAGCGTGACCACAACCTGCTAATCACCGATTGAGTAACGTTGAGAATTTGAGCCACTGCAGCCTGTCTGTTGCCAGCTTCCAACATGCAACGGCACATAAACGTTCGTCACGTGCTAGTGTTCGCATTCCTAAAAAAAAGTTACGTTTCGATCAGAAACTATTGATGAACGAGTTTATACCAAGAAAAGAACGACGAAACCTCTGAAAAAGCCCGTCCTGTACAAACGAAAATTTCAAAACGTACCTCCACATAAATTAACGCGGCGCATCAACGATAAACCTGCACGAAGTTTTCGTGGGCCGGTGACATTCATGAGCCACACTAACCTTGGTAACATATTGATGTGTCCAATTGCGCGTATCCAAAGCCATTTTCCGAAAATGTCAACAAAGTTTGGATATCCCCTACTTTTTTGTATAATACATTAAAACAATCCCCCAAAAGTATGTAGAACATTCTATACATTATTCTTTTTTTACTTTGTTGACTTCGGGTCCTCTGAAAATGCAGGGAAAATAGAATGAAGCTTTAAATCTCAGCTTACAGTGTTGTGACTGGCATCTGATATATAAAAAGTCAATCTAAATAACTAACGACTCCTATTTACGAAGTCTTCAGCTATAAATCCGACATCGTATATTATATACTGACTCCAAACTTTATAAAGCCAGGCTATTCGAAATTGAGCTCGGCACTTTCTGTTATAACAGAAAGGAGACGATCCCGCGGGTCTTTTTTGAATGTTCTTCCTAAAATAAGAAAAAAAAACAAAAAAAACAAAAACAAAAAAAAACAAACACGTGCTCTAACATACAACTTAGGAGTAAATTTGAAAGTTACAGTCTAAGTTCCTTTGGAGTTGTTTCTTGGCAAATTTACCTGCTTACACAGGCAACCAAGACTTGCCTAGAAACAATTTCAAAGCCATAAATGTGGACTGCTAGCGTGTAGCAAAAGTGTATAAAAATCTCCTGGCCTTTAAGGGTTAAGGGAGAAATGTGACATTGCTTTTCCACTGACATCGGAATATATTTTATTACTTTCCAAAGTGTGATTTATTGGGATTTCCGGGTTTGATTATAAACAATAACTTCACAAGTGAATTATGCAATCAACAATTGGGTCATGTATCCGTGCGCGCAAACGAAGACGCTTTGCCGTGAATGTAATGGGGGTCTTCATTGTTTTTTGTTTTTTTAACCCTTTATCTAACATGAAGAACAGACGACACTTGCCAAAAAAATTTCTTGAATAACTATTATTTTCATTTTTTGTCTCAAAAACATAGGTTATGACCCCTCATTGGAACGATCTTGACGAGCTCGTTCCAATGAGGGGTCATAACCTATGTTTTAGAGACAAAAAATGAAAAAATAATGAAAATTAATTGGCGATTTTTTAGAATAGCCCTGGCCATTTTTGGCCATTACATTAGGTAAAGGGCTAAATAATATAATTATTGTTAATAATGAAAAAGTAATAAACAGAGTAATCGTAATAGGAGACACCATATAGGGTCTCGTGTGAGTGGAATTGCTGGGCAATCCACGAAACTCCATTGTGCGCCGCTATTATCATATTAGGTGGACGCAGGAGGCTACAAACCCGGATTTAGAGAGTAGCTCACAAACCCAAGTAACGGCTAAGTTTAGATGTCATTACCTGTCTCAAAGTGTAGGCTGTTGTGTTGTGGTATTAACTCCCAGGAACGCAGAGGTTGACCGTGTAGTAACCTGTTTAGTACCAGAGTGCTTTGAATATCGACCCAAGGTCGACAGTGACAATTCATGCAAGCTAGAAATGACATATTGAGGTTGTGAGTTCTGCATGAACTGTGTGTATTTCAAAGGACAGGAACATTCAAGGAGAGTTCTATCAAAGGACACATGTATAAGGTATGTGACGTAGATTTGCTAAACTAGCCGGCAGAGTGCATAAACTGAATCCAAAATAAGAACTATGTTGCCACAAGGTAATTAACATTGCTAGTCGGGATCCCCCCCCCCCCTCCCGCAGTCAGAGCTGCAGACGCAAAAGATTAAGACTCGGTGTTTTAAGCTCATGTGGCGAGCCCACGACAGTGACATTTTGGGAGTGTACAATAGCGCCAGTACAGGGTTATAGGTAGACTGAATTGATGAAAAACTATTTAACCCCTGTGATGAGTCTTTGATTTGTGTTGATAAAATTGTTAAATGTGTTGAATATGGAATGAGTTCATTTTAAATGTAAATAAAAGAATTGTTGTTACTTTAATCATTGTTTCCTTTCTGCAGTCTGAAGTGATTAGGAATCACACCTAACGAAGAACAAACCTATATTTCGAGTTCACTCGGCAGGGAAGAAAATCATAGTGCGGTCCCAACTCAGCTCTCTGAGGCGAGTTTGGCCCGTGCCCGGATTGACTCGTCCACCAATATATTTTATGGCAATGTTAAACAACCCCATGTCACCCCTCCCACGTGGATTGAGGTGTTCTGACAGAATCCGAAGAAGACTTTTAAAGAATATTCCTCATACTGCACTAATTTAAACATTTGGGCTCCCACAGAAAGCCCAAATATGGACCCAGGGATTTGATTTCAATAAACGTGTGAAACAATCTTCCAAAGATGTTATATGTGAAATCGGAATGCTTTTGGGGCAGTGGTTTGGGAGAAGAGGAGTCTTAAATGTTTTTCCTATTACCCACAGTAATGTTACCCACAGTGTTAAAAAATGCCGACTCAACACTTTTTCAGTATCCTGGAAAAGTACCCTATGATAAAACCGATGACAATTCTTTTGGACCATTCCTTTCTGCTGTTCCTAAGGAAGCTTCACACCAAATAAGAATTCTCAAGGCCTTGAGATATGGGCGTTTTAAATTTTTCTATTTTTTGTTCCTGCGGTTCCCATGGGGCAACGGAAAAATTTGTTTGGCATAAATTAAGTACTTATAACCCAATAAGCCCTCATATGAAATTTGGTTCAAATCAGCCTCTTGGTTTGGAAAATAAAAATTTTGGGCGGGGCAAACATTCTTGGCCCTCCCATAATAACGGCAAATATAGCTCTTCGAACTTCTCTTCAACAAAACTGAGTCTACACCTCAAAAGGAAGCTGCACACCAAATATCAAGTCTCTGCTACTGCTGGTTAATGAGAAGATTTTTTTAAAGACTTAAGCACACTTTTTGGGTGTCCCCCTACCGAGGGGCAAGGCAAGTTGATTTGAACAAAATCAAAATGCGATGTCATAACAAACAATTATCTCAAATTTCACATAAATCGGTTCAGCGGTTTTGGAGGAGACGTCAAAAACACCATGTTCACGGATGACGGACAGTGAGTGATCACTATTGCTCACCTGACTGAAAGACAGGCGATCTAAAAACTTTCCACGTGGTTGCAAATCGTTTGTGGGTGGAACGGGAATGCAAATAAACGACGGGGATGTTTTGTAAATGTATAATATCTTTTCACACTGGAGGCTGTTTTTTTTTTTTTTTTTATAGTTTTGGATTCAGTTGTTTGTGGAATCCAATTTTGGAGTTTGACCACAGATTCCTGGTTTCAACACGCTACCGCTCCATATCTCATCGATATTCAATAGAAATGGCCTAAGACTTTGAAAACTGTCCCAAATCATCGACGTGAGTTAACACTTTATCTAACATGAATAGCAGATGACACTTACAAACAAAATTCTTAAATAACAATTTTTTTTTTATTTTTTGTCTCAAAAACATAGGTTATGACCCCTCAATGGAACGAGATCGTTCCAACGAGGGGTCATAACCTATGTTTTTGAGACAAAAAATGAAATGAAAGTGTCAATGACACTGTAGCTCAACTTGTCAAGACAAAGACATGTACATGTATAGTATGTGACACAGCAATGACAAACATCTAGGTAATGACCTGATAACAAAGGTACATATAAAGTATTGTAACGGTCTGTACATAAATACTGACCGTTGCCTGTAACAAATGTATAGGTAAAGTATTGTAAAGGTGGGTGACAGTCAGATGCTAAACTAGAAAAAAATCTTTGAGTCCCAGAGTGGGTCTGACTGAACCCCAAAATATTTGTTCTCATAGCACAGTGATAACAAAGGCACCCCAAAACACACTCGTTCCTGTCCCAAGGTGAAAACAAAGGTACCCAAGAAGTTTTGTGGAGATCAGTTCATAAATACGAGCTGTATAGAACTTGTGACAAAAAACTGATTGGACCTAATTTCGGTACAAAATGGCCACTGGCAGCCATCTTGAATTTTGGACCGTACCCAGAAACACTCATTCTCGTCCCAAGGTGATAACAAAGGTACCCAAGAAGTTTTGTGAAGATCGGTTCATAAATACAGCCTCTACCCTGAGCTGTATTGACATGTGTGCTTACATTTTGTAAGTAGCACTGAATAAATCAAAGTTCATCTAATTTGCATAATTTCTGCACGAAAAAAAAACCCTTACAATATGTGATGTATTCCATGTTACTAAACATTCATACAAAAATTTATTCAAATCAGAACTTTCATAGAGAAGTTCTGTACAAAAGACTGATTGCACTAATTTTGGTACAAAATGGCTGCTGGTGGCCATCTTGAATTTCGGACCACACCCAAAAACACTCGCTCTCATCACACGGTGATAACAAAGGTACCCAAGAAGTTTCGTAAAGACTGGCTCATAAATATGGCCTCTAGTCTGAGCTGTATAGAAGTCGTGTACAAAAAAACTGATTAGACCTAATTTTGGTACAAAATGACCACTGGCAGCCATCTTGAATTTTAGACCGCACCTAGAAACACTCATTCTCTGTCCCAAGGTGATAACAAAGGTACCCAAGACATTTCGTGAAGATCAGTTCATAAATACAGACTCTAGTCTGAGCCGTATTGACATGTGTACTTACTGTGTGTAAGTCACACTGAAAAAATCAAAGTTCATCTAATTTGCATAATTTCTGCACAAGAAAAAAACCTGTATCATATGTGATGTATCCCATGGTACTAAACATTCACACAAAAAATTATTCAAATCAGGGCTTTCATATGGAAGTTCTGTGCAAAAATCTGATTGCACCTAATTTTGTACAAAATGGCTGCCATCGGCCATCTTGAATTTCGGACCGGACCCAAAAACACTCGTTCTTGTCCCACTGTGATGCCAAAGGTACCCAAGAAGTTTCGTAAAGATCGGTTCATAAATACGGTCTCTAGCCCGAGCCGTATTGGCATTTGCACTTACAGTGCTGAAAGTAACACTAAAAAACATCAAAATTAGTCTAATTTGCACAATTTATGCACGAGAAAAAAGCCTGTATTATATGTGATGTATCCCATGGTACTAAACATTCATACAAAAAATTATTCAAATCAGAGCTTTCATATGGAAGTTCTGTACAAAAAACAGATTTCTGCATCGTCGGTACAAAATGGCGGCTGGCAGCCATCTTGAATTTTGGACCGCACCCAAAAACACTTGTTCTCGTCCCAAGGTCATAACAAAGGTACCCAAGAAGTAAAGATCGGTTCATAAATACGGCCTCTAGCCCGAGCCGTATCCAATTGTTGACGTACGGACAGACGGACAGACGGATGACGGGCCATGACAAAAGCTCAAATTTGGCTTCGCCAAAGTTGAGCTAAAAATACTAAAAATTAGTTAGCGATTTTTTAGAATAGTGATGGCCGGTTTTGGCCGTTACGTTGAGTAAAAGGTTAAATAATACTACATCGTAATTCAAAATAGAACACACGGAGGACAACAAGGGGAGGGGGGGGGGGGGTACAATGAACAAGAAGTACTCGGAACAGAAAAGTATAATCCCCCATGTGGAGATTTTAATGAAATGGATATGCATGAACGTCCTAAGGGACTGTGGCTAAATCCGAGGCCCAAGAAATGAAAAATATCAAGTTCTTAGTCTCTGCTTCATCCTCCTTTTAGTTATGAAAAAATGTAGGTGGTGCTTGTATAAATTTTGTCCTAAGTGATTGATGAGCATTTTTAACCATAGGAGTATGATGAAATAGTGGTGGTGGGTGAACCCTCTCCAGAAGCGTGGGATGTATTTTAAATTACCTTCGCTCGCTATTCTAATTCAATTATTTTTCCATTTCTTCCCTCCAAAATATGGGCTGTGGCTCCTCGCAGAAACAAGCTAGTTGCAATGAGTGTCCATACGCTATGTTTTCGGGGCAGAAGATATGATTATTTTTTTTCAGTACATGTAAGCCATGTTGATACCCCCTCCCTTATGTAAGTAAGGGGTGAAAATAACAATTAAATATTGATTTAAAAACCCATCAGATTCAACAAAAGTATGGGGGTAAAATATAAGATCCTATAAGGTGCCACCCCCACCCTCCCCATCACCATTAGGGATCAGTAAAAATGAATTGGTGTTAATCTAGAAGTTATCGATCGAGATTTACAAAACAAATATTCGAAAATAGCCATTTGCACCATCCGTGTAGTTCTTGTGTAGGCAATCAATAAGCTCATTGCCCATTCGCCATGTTCAACGTTAATAATATGCAAGAATTTTGTTTGCAAGTGTCATCTGCCTTTCGTGTCAAGTAAAGAGAAAAAGGTAAAGTGTTGCAACCATAAAATCTCTACATGACAGTTTTACCAATACAGTGTAACAAAAAACAAGAGGCCCCAGGGGGCCTGAGTGCGCTCACCTGACATGGTAGTCTAAATATCAAACCAGGGACTTGACTTGAATAAGCTGCAT
Organism: Pictodentalium vernedei; assembly: GCA_031216915.1. Taxonomy (NCBI): domain Eukaryota; kingdom Metazoa; phylum Mollusca; class Scaphopoda; order Dentaliida; family Dentaliidae; genus Pictodentalium; species Pictodentalium vernedei. Next base: position 802,157,342 of record CM062297.1, read on the forward strand.
ACGCCCCTCCTAAGAAAAGCATATACCAACTAGATGAAGCGATTGTGCCCACACAATTTCTGGATTTCGGTCCAAAAATTTTCTAAGTCCCACCCGGACCCCAAATTTTCAGTGTAAAAAAAATAAATTTTTTTGTCTTAAAATTGACCGAAACGCATAAAAAACAAAAAAAAAATTCCGGATTTTGGTCCAAAATTTTTTAAGTCCCACCTGGACCCCAAATTTTCAGTGTAAAAAAAAATAATTTTTGTCTTAAAATTGACCGAAATGCATAAAAAAAAACTCATTTCTGGATTTTGGACCAAAATTTCTATGTCCGGACCGGGACCCCAAATTTTCAGGCTAAATATGAACAAAGGGATTTGGCTTCAACAAAGTTGAATCTCACCTCCCTAGGCATGCTGCATATCAAATATCAAAAGATTCTTATTGGTAGATCTGAAGAAGAAGATTTTTAAAGAATATTCCTCATACTGCACTAATTTAAACATTTGGGCTCCCATAGAGAGCCCAAATATAGACCCAGGGAATTGCTTTCAATAAAAATGTGAAACAATCTTCCAAAGATGTTATATGTAAAATATGAAAGCTTTTGGAGCAGTGGTTTGGAAGCAAACAATTCTTTAATTTTTCCCATTGCCCACAGTGTTAAAAAATGCTGACTCAGCGTTTTTTCAAAGTCCCGAAAAAAGTACCTTATGACAAAAACGATGGCGATAGTTTTTATCATTCCTTTCTGTTAGCCTCACACTAAATAAAAATTCTCAGTGCCATGCAGTTTTGGAGATATGGATGTTTTCGTTTTTTTCTATTTTTGGCTCTTGAGGTTCCCATGGGCCTGCAAAAAAATTTGTTTTGGCATAAATCGAGAACTTATAACCCAATAATACCTCATATTAAATTTGGTTCAAATTGGCCTCTCGGTTCAGAAAACAGAAATTTTGGGCGGAGCAAAAATTCTTGCCCCTCCCAGAACAAAGGCAAATATTGCCCATCAAACCACTCTTGAACAAACTTGAGTCTTCACCTCAAATGGAAGCTGCATACCAAATATCAAGTCTCTGCTACGACTGGTTCATGAGAAAAAGATATTTTAAAATTTTGTGCATTTTGGCCCCACCCCCCTCCTCAATATGACCAGAAACCCAATTTGAAGAAAAACTCAAATGCCCCTAATTAACCGTTACTCATGTGAATTTTCATTGAACTGCAGCCAGTGGCTTGGGAGAAAATGACCCAAACACCACCTTCACGGCGTACGACGGATGACAGACGATGGACAAAAAGTGATCAGAAAAGCTCACCCTGACTTTCAGTCAGGTGAGCTAATAACATTTACACTTTGCAAAACATGTGCAAATCAAGAAACAGATCATTGTGCAAAAGTAGACATGGATATCAGTAAAACCTTTTAAAGTATCAGACATGGGATACACAATAAAAGACATATCAGATTTAGCATTGGGGAGACTGGTCATCAGACATTTACAAACATTATGTGAACAAATATTTAACTCTTAACCCTCTTAAAACATATTTCAATGGCAAGAGAAATGTTATCCATCAGCAGCATGCAAAGAGTTAACAAGAGCACCGCATAGCGGGACAATATACGCCCATTTTTGTATTGAAACCAGAAGCTAGTGGGTATCCAGACTGGGTGAAAACAAAAACAGACAAAGTCACCTTTAAAAAATTATGCACAAAATAGTTTCGCTAGGTGGTTGGTACCGAAGGAAACTCTCTCGACGTGGGTTCGAACCCTCCACAATGCCAATGTAAACAAGCAAATTCAGTGAATTCATGTCTCCCGCTGGGCAGCAGTTTCAAGGGGAATTAATGCATCCAGTGGAATATAGTCGAGTTGCAAGTGGAAGTTATTTAGAAGAGACAGAACAGACAGTGCTTCAGACAGTGGTTATCAGATTTATTTTCACGGAGGTCACTGTCAAAGCAAGTGAAGTGATGTGGAGTATAACTGTGAGAATCACTAAAAATTAAGACTGTATGATAAGACATATTACATTAAACTGATGTGAAAAGTAATCCATATATGAAATTTCATTGAAATCGGTTGACTCTAAGGAAAGTTAGATTCTGGAAACCATCAGCCAATCAAATTTAAGCAACCTAATTAAATATGCGCAGAAAATGCCCATGTTCGAACTTGGACCCACAATTGATGAAAGTGATCTACTAAAGTTTCCCTAATTTACATAATTTTTGTACAAGAACAAAACCTGTATTATATGTTATGTATTGCATGTTACTAAACATTAGTAGGTATAAAAGGAGAGTATACTATCACTTGTACATGTACGTGTACAACATACGTTCACGATGCGTTCACCAACGTGGAATTCAGTGTTAAATCACACGCTTGTTCACAAAACTGTACATGATCTTGAATCCCCCCCCCCCCATGTACAGTTGTGACTCCTAGATCGCGCTTTTAACGTTCAAATACTCGTGGTGAACGCGCGTTTTTAAAAAAAGGGTGAAATCGTACATCTTCGCTTGTATCTTGTACGTAATTTTTCGTCGACGTCCCCATCGCAGATCAGACCATCGGTCCATCATTGGCAAACGCGAGCAAAAGCAAAAAATTCTGGGTCATCATCAAAAAACAGTTTTGGGGACTCTAGATCAGCGATTCAGAACCCGCAATTGTGTTGAGACAGATGATCCAGAACCCGCAATTGTTTTGAGGCGGTGGGTTTTTTTTTTCTCCCATTTATGACATTATTAGGGGAATTCCTCCACTATGAGAAATTCTCAAAAAAACTCAGCTGATCGAGCGATCGGATCGCTCGATTCTTGTAAAAACTCGATCTGAACGAAGAGTGTTGTTGTCGTCGGTGTGTTGGAAATTCGCGAGCCCGCTGTCACGTTTTTTGATTGATATATATAGGGGAGAAAAAAAAAATATAAATAAATAGTTATTTAGAAAATTAAATATATCAAATCGAATAGATAATAAAAAAAAAAAATACGTAAATCATGAGCGATTCTCAGACTATTAGAGCGAGGTTTCTTTTAAACATGCTGATGAGAGCATACGCAATCTGCGTGAACGAACAACTACGTCCCATCTTGTTAGAACGATGCGTCGGGTGTCGGGATCATCTAGACTTCGATCACGAGAATCATTCGTGTCTGACGATGGAAAGGGAAGATATGGTCGTCATGTATTTCGAACCGGCGTTCGAACGCGTTAAATTCAACGATGTGATCACGTTTTGGAAGAGATTAGTCTTCTGTAAGAATCGAGACAGGCCCACAGATTCGGAAGAACTGAAATTGGCACGTGGAAGTTTGACTTTAGAAGACAAGGGATGCATCAAGAAATTATTGCTGAACGAAGCATACGTCTAAGTTTTTTTTTCGTTGATATAAAAATAAGAGAGAGTAGAAAATAAAAAAATAAATACACACATAAATTTTTTTTTATCTAATATTAGAAAGAAAAAAAAAAAACACAAAATGAGAACCAGAAATAAATTGTATCCGGCGTTAGTGGACGACGAGGACGAGAAGCCGAACGTCGTTTTGCCGACAGCGCCGTCGCTAGAAGAAAGAGAAAGAGGAGAGAGGTATCGCATCAATCAAATCAGTAGAATCCAATTGTATCTGACTCGAGAGAGAGATTCTCGTCATTCGCTCAAGAAGAAGTATTCGCGTTTCGTGAAATTCGTCAACGCGATCGACACGACACTCATCACGATTTCCATGGGTTTACACGCGGCCGGCATCGGATTGTTGTCGACCACGGTCGGCATTCCGATCGTGTTGACCGTAGAAGGAGTGGCCCTCGCTGCCGGATTGTTTAGCACGCTCGGAAACTTTTTGAGTAGGAAATTATATCTGAAGGCGAGGAAACACGACAAGATTCGCGTCTTGGCCGACTCCAAGATCGACACGATATCCGAAATGATCTCTATGGCGTTGATAGACGGTAGGATATCGGACAGTGAATACTTCGCGATATTGAGCGAGAAAACGAAATACGATGCCATGAAAGAAGCCGTGAGAATCAAAACTCGTCAGATCATCAAGGAAGAGATGAAGGATTCTCTCGTGGAAAAGGGGAGGAAAGAGGCCAGGGAGGAATTCAGTAAGATGATAGAACTCAAGAGCAGCGATTGAAAAAAAAAAAAAAATATATATATATAATAAGAACAGAATTTAAAAAAAAAAAAAAAAATATTAAATTTATATATAAAATAAAAAAAACGAAATTAATTTAAATAACTCTTAAAAAAATGTATTGCGTAAAGTGTAAGAGAGTTACCGAGATGAGTAATTCTAGAGAAGTGCGAACTAAAAACGACAGACGGATGCTTCGCGGAATTTGCGACGTGTGTGGTTCTGTCAAGACGCGATTCGTCAAACAAAAGAACGCGAGCAAAGGTAAAGGCATCGTGAATAAAATGATCAACAATCTACCTTTCGAAATGCATCTGCCCGGTCACAGTTTCACAGGACCCGGAACGAAATTGAACAAGAGACTCAACGCCGATCTCACTCCCAAATCTTGGAGCAAACCCGTGAATAGGGTGGACGTGGCCGCGTACGATCACGATCTGTGCTACGCCGGACATCCCGACACCAAGACTCGCAACGACGTCTGTGACAAAAACATGTTGGGGAGATTGAGAGGAATATCAAATCTGACCAGGAGAGAGAAGATGGAACGTTCGCTGGTCGGCAATCTGATCGGTGCGAAACGTCGATTCGGATGGGGCATTCAAAAAAAAAAAGCGCATCTGAAAAGAAGAAGAAACGATTATTGACGAGCGAATTGGCCGAGGAGTTACACAAACCTATAGTGCGTAAATTTCAAAAGAGAAGGGCGTTTGTGAAGGGTCTGGATGACATTTGGTCTGCCGACTTGGTCGACATGAGATCGTTTTCGAGGTGGAACGAGGGTGTCAAATATCTATTGACGGTCATCGACGTGTTTTCCAAATACGGTTGGATCAGAGCTTTGAAGGATAAATCGGGACCTTGCGTCGCCGAGGCTCTGAAGAGCGTGTTCGACTCGTCTTCTCGAAAAGCGAGTAAATTGTGGGTGGACAAGGGAAAGGAATTCTACAACAAGGACGTTCGTCGATTGGTAGACCTCTACTCGATCGAAAACGAAGAGAAAGCCAGCGTGGTGGAACGTTGGAATCGAACGATGAAGGAGAAGATGTACAGATACTTCACGGCGAATTCGACCAAGAAATACATATACGCTCTGAACGGTCTAGTCAAAGATTACAACAACACGCGACACAGATCGATCAAGATGACTCCCGCGGAAGCTAGCGATCCTCGAAACGAAAAACGGGTCTACGCGAATCTTATATCCCGAGAGACCTAAGATCAGGAATAAGTCTAGAACGCCGAAATTTGCGATCGAGTGAGAATCTACGCTTATAAGAAGCACTTCGAAAAGGGTTATACTCTTCGATGGACCTCGGAAATTTTCGTGATCATCAAAATATTTCACACCGATCCAGTGACTTACGAAATCGAAGCTTTGGATGGAGAAGAGATCATCGGAAAGTTTTACGAACAACAATTACAGAAGACGAAGTTTTGATGAAGAACACAGAAATTTTTTTTTATTTACTCTCTTTGACATTTTCTTGTTTACACACATATATATATAAGAGAGAAAAAAAATAATAATAATAAATAATTAAAAACTATTTTTTTTAGATAAAGAAAGCAAGTGAATTAATAAACAAAAAAAAACAACTAAAAATCCTTTAAAATGACAAATATACTAGATATAGCACAAAGCATAGTGAAAGATGAAAGTATTCAAGAATATGAGGTTCACGAATACGAACCGGTAACTGGGACGAGTTTGAACAATGCGGGAGAGATAAGAATCAACGTCGAAACTCAAGATCTATTCGTACATCCTAGCGAGAGTTACATAGTGGTGCAGGGACGTCTCACCAAGGAAGATGGGAGCGACTACGCCGACGACGAAACGGTTACTCTTGCCAATAATGGCATCATGCATCTATTCAGTAACATAAAATACATGCTATCCGGACAAGAGATAGAATCTGTTTTTCATCCCAGTCAGGCCACCACGATGTTCGAACTCTTGACGTATCCTGATGATTTTTCGAAATCCAGAGGACTTAATCAGTTGTGGGTGAAAGACACCGTAGGCCCTACTAGCTCAGGCGCCGCCACGATATTCGACTACGTCGTCAAGATGTCCAGACCTAAAGGAACGTTTTCGTTCAGGATACCTTTGAAACACATCTTCGGATTCGCGGACGATTACAACAAGATCATGTACGGATTCAAACACAATCTGACGTTGATTCGAAAAGGAAACGACGACGCAATAGTGAAACTCACCGCGACCGATGTGGGTAAGATAACTCTACACAAGATATTGTGGTTCGTTCCGCACGTGTAGCCTTCGATCGTGGAGAAAGCGCATCTCTACAAGATCATAGAATCCAAGAGTAAATTACCCGTGGGATTTAGAATGAGACAGTGCGACACGGCTAGCATTCCTCTCTCCACGAATCACTTCGATTGGAGATTGACGGTGAAATCCGCTTCCGAGAGACCGCGTTTCATCGTGGTTGCGTTTCAGACCAATAGGGATGGGTCTCAGGAAAAGAATGCGTCGCTGTTCGATCACTGCCATTTGAGAAACAGGCAAGTGTTTCTGAACGCCACGAGATATCCAGCAATCGATTACAACGCGTCGTTCGACAAGAACGATTTCTCCAGACTGTACGGCGACGCCGCTGATTTTAGAAAGAAGTATCATGGTCTAGACGAATTGATGAGCAATCCTAACATATCTCCCGGCGAATACAAGTCGATGTATCCCATGTTCGTGTTCGACGTCAGTAAACAGAGTGAACGACTCAAGAGTAGCGTGTTAGACATTCAGATCAAGATGCAATTCGATAGGAACGTGCCGAGAAAAACCGAAGCCTTCGCCCTGGTCCTGTCGGACAGAGAATTACAATTCGAATCGGACGGAAATAAGATGTCGATCATTCGATGAGAGACGAGTGTGTGAAAAAAAAAAAAAAAAAAATTAAAAGTAATGTGTGATTATTAAAAACAAAACAAAAAAAAAAAAAAAATAAAGTAATGTGATCTAGAGAGATTGAACATCTCTCTATATCTCATTACTTTTTTTTTTGTTTTTTTTTTTGTTTTTTAATAATCACACATTATTTTTTTTTTAATTCATTATTTTCCACGCGTTCACTGTTTGTTCAAAGGATCTAGTTCGATCTGTAGACTCACCACGGAAGTGGCGGCTTCGGGATTATTGGTTTTCGTGACGAAATTAATCCTGTCTCTGGCGTTCACTTTGAGAGGCGTGCCAAACGTGCTAACATTCGCGTGTTGATTCTCAGTCTTTTCGACGCTGTATCTCTTATCGCTCTCCACACCATTCACCATGAGAATTGACGACCGCTCTGTTATTCAAATCCGAGGAAGCCAGACTCATTCGAAGGATTTCACCTCCCAACGGCATGGGATATCCCACCTGACCATGTTTCGATCCGCTACCTCCATTTCCGAAAGACCACTCAGCTTTTCCCTCATCTAAGGCGCCGGCCTCTTCGGCCCACACGGTGATCAATTGTCTAGCATATTTGACTTTCTCCACCACCGAAATCAGGGTGCAGGCATCCGTCATGTTCATGGGATCCGGTAGATTCGTGAGCGCGTGTCCACCCTTGTCTTGTTTACCTTCCATGATGTCGCCCTTTCTCCAGACCGAGTTGTCGTCCACGTACTTCCTGCTTACCGCGCTGGAATCGAATTCAGGATCGTGATCGAGACCGAATAAATTGTGACCGTTCATGTTGATGCCACCCTCCATGGTTCCGCCAGATTCTTTGTTCAGGTAGAAATCGTCCACTTGCGATTCTAGGTATTCTTGCAATTGTATCATGGCAGAATCTACGTAGCCCTTGTTGACCGTGGTTGAGTCTGCATCCGTGTCGTCGATCTTCGACAGATTCAATATCTTGTGGAATCCCGCATTCAGATCCGATTTCATTTCTCGTCTGTCAGACTTTCTCTGTTCCAGATTTACGTGGTGTTTGGTCGCCACGTCTTGGGATTCGTGGGAGTGGCCACGTTCGTTATCTTGTTATAATTGGCGTTCAATTCCGAGTGCATCGTTTTCAGAACGTATCTATTTCTCAGGTGTTCGCTGAATTTTGCGTGAGAGTCGTCCGCGTATTTCTTGGTCGCGGCATCGGTGGGATCTATGGGATTCGCGACGTTCACCAAACGTTTGGATTTCAGATCGAGATCGTCGGTCATGGTTTTATCCACGTAATTATCCAGCAGGATTCTTTCGAAATCGGCGTTCCCCCTGTTGACGTATTTTTCAGTTGCAGCATCTGCGAGATCTATCGGCTCGGGAAGATTGTAGAGCTTCTTATCGTTCATGTTCAAAGGTTCTTCTCGAGGTTCGTATCTCCGAACGTAACGTTCATCCAAGTTGGCAACATCGTAACCATCGTCGACTTCGAACGTCTTCCTCTTCTTTCTCGGGTTGACTTTTTCGTCATCACTTCTACCAAATTTATCGACTGGCATGTTGTTGTAAGGATTTTTTTTTGTTTTTTTAGAAAAATGTGTTCAAAACGCAGTTTATTAAAAATGAACTATGTTATTTTATTTTTCGTTTTTATTCGATTAAAATTTTTTTAAAATAATTTTTTATCTTTATATATACTATCAAAAAAAAAAAAAAATCTCTCTCTAATGTAAATCATTGAGAATGTCTTGAAATCGATCTCCTTCAGACCATCTCTTGAGAACGTAGAGACACAGGTGACCGCAAAACACTTGATCTGGTGATTGCACTTGTTCCGTGTTGTAATGAACCATCGATTTGTTGAAATAGTTCTTTATTTCTTTTGGCGGCGAGATTCCGTAACTGTCAAAATAATAATTTTTCTTCTTCCTGTTCTTCATCCACGCCACCCAGTGAGTGCCTTCACCCGATGAATCGTCTAGATTTAAAATTCCGCATTCCGATTGTCGAGGTCTTCTCTTCGGCAAGGCATCTCTGGAAAACACTCCTAGAAAATCTTCGATTTTCAAATCTTTTGCCGAATTCAACAGATCGATGTTGGATAGGGGTTCGTTGGGTAAGACGACACCTTCTACGGATATCTTTATTTTCTTATTCATAAATGCGTATATACTTTTATTTTTTTTTTTATTTATTTTATTATAATTTACTAAAAATGACGTTATTTTTTTTTCTATTTTTTTCTTTTTCTTTTTAAACTAACTTTCTCGATGTCACTATCCATTTCTATAATTTTGTGTTCATCTAATTCTTCTTGATTTTCTGGAATCCTATCATCCACAATCGTATCTGGAATCTTATCATCCACAATCGCATCTAGAATCCAATCATCCCCATTCATATCGTCTAAAATTAGATCCAAAGTCCAATGTCCGAGTGCCAAAGTGCTTATTTTATCGTCTAATATGAATCTCTTGTAGTTGTCGGCCGTCAGCGAAATCTTGTTGACTATTTCGGTATACAAGTCGTGATTTTCGCTTCGAATCGATTTCATAGTCTTATACACCGGACCACTTCCTAACAGACAATCTTTATACTCTTGGAAAGAGATGTTTTTCTTCACCACGCACGCTTTAACTCCTTTGCACTTCTTGATCTCTTCATCATCTTCTAGACGATAAGCATACAGTTTGGGTCTCAAGCCCACGAATTCAACGATCTGTTTACCGCCGCTCTCGTCCTTAAATTTACCCAACACCTTCTTGTTGTCGTTCGATTGAATGTTGGACGGATGATCGACGGGATAATTGCTCGTGTCGAACCACTCGGCCACGTCCGGAGATATATCTCGGTAGACGTCTTTCGTCTCTATCTCGTAAACTAAACTGTCCGTGTCGGTGAACAGTAGTTTGGCTTTGTCACCAAATTTTCCTGTTGAGATCGATGTATTTTTTCATCCAAGGCTCTTCGTCGAATCGAATGATGCGATGTATGTCGACTAATTTCATCCTGTAATCGACGTACTGTTTCAAATTCTCGCTGTAGACGACGTAGTTACATTTGTTAAATAAATTGGGAATGAGTTTTTCCTCGTCTCCTTCGTTCGGTTCCATTCGTTCGGGAGCCAGCGGATAATCGTTGTGTGGATTGTGTAATTCTTCCGGATAGTTCAAATCGACTTCTAAAATGCAAGGATAGTCTCTCCATTTTTGCATCTCTTCCGGTTCCTTCACCCATTCGAAATTTCTAATCGGTAAAGGATGACTCATAGCCCAACCGTACAGATTATTGGCGTCCCAATACTGTATGTATTTAGTCGACCGTTTCGAATCGAAACCTTCTTTCATGTAGGGATTGTTAGCTTCAGAATGTCTGTTGGAGATCATCGAGACGCCACCTCTCGCAGCCCTTTCGAACATGAGCAACATGTCCACGTCGGATAATAATTCCAATTGGACTTCGGTGGTCTTCAACAGAGCGTCCCACGCCAAACCGGGTGCGGTGAAATACCAAGGGGGATCCAGATCGTAATTTCGACAACAGACGTCTCGAAAATTTTCGAACACGTCTGCCAAGAGCAGAACGTCGGTCTTCAGATAGAGATCGTGATAATCTCTCATGGTTTTCATATCGAATGATTTCCACACGTTTTTGGCGTGTTCGTAATTCTCGTCGGAAATGTCGGATTCGTATAATTTCGAATAAAAATCTTCTTTCGAAGGTAGTGCGGTGTCTTTGAATCTCTTTAGATCGTTCATGTAATCGTAAGGATAGACTCCCTTCCTCAACATGACGTCTACTCGTTCTCCGAAATGTTCGTTCGTGATTTTAAATTTATCCTTGCTCATGTTATCGACTAATTTTTCCAGAGCGGTCGACATGAATTTAAAACTGTCGATGAAACGTATGCATCTACGAATGGATTTCGTTTTTTCTTTCAACGTATTTCTGTTGATTACTCTTTTCTTCTCTATGAGCTTCCATTTCGTGAAGGAAATATATCTTTCTTTGCTGTTCGCGATGCAATTTAATTCTTCGTGTGAGGTGCCTAGATTTTTCACGAACAGATGACTGTCGTAACCCAAGAGATTGTGAAACATCACCGGATAGAAAGCGGCGTCTTGATATTTTAAATTACACTTGCTGTGAGCCGGACCGAGATACAGACCCGTGTAATGATCGTGGTCTCTGACCTTCTTATTTTCCTCCGAATTCTCGTCGAACGATTGTCTGCATATGTGACATTCGGTGGCTCTGTTATTTTCATCCTGCTGCTCTCGCGTGATGATCATTTTCGCCGGAGTTTTGAATTTGTCGTATAACGTATAACATTTGAATTTTCGATTCTAACTCTTCCACGAACCTTTGAGCCATGTCGTCGTCTTCGCACTGTTTCGTGTAGGTGAAGGGACCCATGTCGTGTTGCGAGTCGAAAGTGCATTTCACGTAAATGCAATAGCCCGAAGGTATGTGTTTTTGATATCTTTCGACGTAACTTTGAAGAGCGTTGGGTTGACAGGAACTCATTTTTGCGGTGAAACATTCGAATCGGCGTACACTACGAATGGTACTTTTAATCTTCTATTGTGATTTTCAAACTTCACGATGGTGTTGGGTTTTGGCATTTCGACGGCGACTCCTTGATTTTCGTTGCAATATTCCTGATGTTTTGCTAATGATTTTTCGGTCTTAAATATGTTCATGCAGTTGTAACATAAAGATATCTTTCCGTTATGATTATTATTTTGTTTCGACAGTAATCGGGTCATATGTTTAACCCAACAATAATGACGATTGTCACCATTCGAAATCAATAATAAAATAATCGTCTTTTCTCTTCCGCGATACGAAGTCTGTCTAAGAGGATAGATCTTTTGATTTTCGTCGTCGTATCCTAAGACGTTCACCGCTACAGTGGGATTTTGAACCTCGAAACGTTTGATGTGTTTTAACTCTGTTGGAAAAGTCACTCCGGTCCAATCGAGATTTTTAGAAGTTTCCTCGTAACGAGAAACTCTATCAGAGTTTATTTTGACAGGGTATAAAGCGGAGGTGACTGCCCATTTAAAACACTGATCATCTTTATTTCTCACGTTGACCACGGCGTGTTTCTTAGTCAAGAAATACGGTAATTCCAAGTAGGAAGATCCTTTCAACGGTTCGTTTTTATTCATGTGAATTTCGAGTTTCAACACCTCACCGAACGTCCAATTACTACCTTCATGTTGATAATTCGCGAGAGACGTCAGCATCTTGTCTTTCATCTTTTCGAAAACGTCCGATAGATCTGAACCTCAAAATACGGGTTCGACGTTAGATCTGAAATATGCATTTTTCACGATGCTCTCGCCGGACTTCACATCGATTTTATTCATTATGCAATGGAGTATCATCTTAATTTTTAATCCCACGTTCATGTATTCGCGAAACAAATCCAATACTTCTTTCTTCACCCGTTCCATGAACAATTTCGGATCGACTTTCTTCAACGAGGGAATAACGTCGAAAGTTTTAAAAATGCCTTTGATCGCACTCTCCCGTTCTACGGGTTTCGATTGGAATAGTTCCACAACGAGTCGTGTTACATATTCTTCTCCTTTCTCTTCGTCGATTGCTCGTTGAATTTCGCTCGATATATCTCGTTTGTCTTGAATCTGAAGTGCATCACTCGTTTTCGTTTTAGTTTTTCTTTTCTTTGGAAACTTGATGTTCTTCAACGGCTTTTCGTTTAGTCGTCTTCTTATTTTTCACAACCGATGCATCTTTTGACGTCGTTGCTATCAACATTTCATTTGCCTTTCTAGCGTTTCGCAAATATTCTTGTATGACTTCAATTTTTTTTGATTTAGTTCTATGATTTCTGAAATCTGAAATTTGTAATAGTTTACAAATCTCGTTTAACTGAGGTATGGTTTTCTCATTTAAATTTACCATTGTTTTATCTGTTTGCTTCATTTGTAAGAATATTTTTTTTTTTTTTTTTTGGAATTTTGTATTAAATAATTTGATAAAAAAAGTTTAGCTTTTTTACTCTTTTTATATATATATAATAGAAAAAAAAAAAAAAAGTTAAATTTTAAATTCAATTTTTTTAATACAAAATTTAAAATATACATTATTTGTAAGAATTCATAAAAAACCAAATAATCGATCATGACAACAACACCTAAAAGATGCGAATTGAAATTGAAATGAGATGAAAGGTATGAGAAATCCAGTTTTAATATCTATACATTACAACCACACGATCCCATCGAACTGAATGAGGTCGAGATGGTGGACTTAGAGCGCTACTACCACAAATATCGAATGTGTTTGAAAGTGGATGAAGCCGCGCTCGATTTGTTTTATACGAGTACCAAAGCGAACTGTTGATTAATATCATCGTCGCCGAAGACAGAGAATTCGACAGGGGTGATTTATTGTTGTCCTATGGAGATTACATATATCCAATAATCTCACCCGAACTCGTGAAGAAATCGGGTGGTGAGAGCGCATTCACCTATGAAAAAAAACTCAAAAGAGTAAAGATAAACATTCACACCATTTTCGTATGTGGAAAAATGACAAATGTCAACTTGCTAATAACGGACTTGGAAATATAAACAATAGAGAGATTGAAATTAAAAATTTAACTTTTTATATATATATATATATAAAGAGAAAAAAACTTTTACTAAAAAAAATTTTACATTAAAGAAAATTAAAAATTAAAAAAACAACTTTTTTATATATATAAAGAGCAAAAGAAAAAAAAACTTTTTAAACAAATTATTATTTAAATACTAAATAATCAATCATGAAAACAACAACACCTAAAAGATGCGAATTGAAATTGAAACGAGTCGAAACGTATAAGAAATTCGGTCATAAAATCTATAGATTACAATGACACGATCCCATCGAATTGAACGAGGTAGAGACGAAGGGCTTAGAGCACAAATACGAGAAATATAAGATGCCTTTGAAATTGGATGAAGCCGCGCTCGATTTGATTTACGAGTACCAAAGCGATCTGCAGAACATCATCATCGCCGAAGATAGAGAATTCGACAAGGACGATTTGTCATTGCCTTATGGAAATTACATATTTCCAAACATCTCATTCGAACTCGTGAAGAAATTGAGTGGTGAGAGCGAGTTGACCGATGTAAAAAAACTCAAAAGAGTAAAGATAAACATTCAACACGTTTTCGAAAAAGGAGAAGACACGAGTGTCAACATGCTAATAACGGACTTGGAAATATAAACAATAGAGTGATTGATTTTTAGCGAAGAAAAATGAAAAAAAAAAAAAAAAAAAGTAAGTTCATCTTTAGATCTCATTACTTTTTTTTTTTGTTTTTTTGTTTTCCTTCTTCTTCACTATCATCATAATATATTATAATAACGTTTCCTTTTCTCTCAAATTTCAGCGTTGATTCTTCTTTTTCTTTTTCTTTGTGATGTGATACGTTTATGGTAACATTTTTGTTTATCCAAATCATAATTATGAACGAATGTTGTGCATCTCTTGGTAACACTCGCATCATTACCATTCTCTTCAGAAGGTAGTGGTGACCGTGGAAAGCATCGTCTCATTCTCAACCGTCTATCCCGTGCTTCATCTATCTCTTTCATTAGTTCTTTCCTTAGATATCCAGCATTAGCGTCTAACCATTTTTTTATTTTTTCGCTCTCTGGCTCGCGATGTTCGTCATTATCGTCAAATTGTTTCTCCACCTTTTCATCCAGGTGATAAATTTGTTTCTCCACCTTTTTATCCATTTTAAATATATTATTTTATACTTTCTATGATTTTATATATTTTATATAATTTTATATTATAATAACATATTCAAAATCGGTATGTTCTTAAATGGCGAATTCTCACCGAGCAACAAACCCTTGCCGAGTCGCTCAACGCTCCGTCCACTCTTCAGATAGAGACCGTTTCCTCTCAGAGAGTTGCCACCTCTAACAGGTTCTAGATACAATCTTTTACCGCTGTCGTCTACGTGGACGCGACACACGGCTCCTCCCTTCTTCAAAAACAGTCCGCTGCCACCCATTAACTTCTCAACTGCCAAACTAGCGAGTCCCGTGAGAGCTCCCACGCCGAGAGTCTTTCCGAGAAAGGGTAGCGCCTTTGCGGCAAAGGGTGATGCTTTTGTGGCTATTCCTGCCAATAGCGGTAGGAAACCACCTTTCATTCTCAAAATGTATCTCAATTGAGCGGGACTCATTCTCACCGTCAACCCTCTTCCATCGCGAATCGCTTTCTCCATCCTTTTGATTTGACTTCTGGTCCAGGCGATCGAATCCTGACCGCCTCTCGTCAGATCTTCGTGAGTGAATTTGAATCTCACCACCTCACCTCGAGTTGTTAACGCTCTCTTAAGTTTCTTCCTCTGTCCTGCGGATATGTTCACGTTTTTAACCACGTATTCTGTCATAATTCTGCTTTTTTTTTTTTTTTAAAAATATATTTACTTCAATTGTTTCTTGTTTAAAAATTATATTAAAATAATTTTGTAAAAATTAATATTGCCGTTTATTTTATTTTTGTTATCTATATATAAAATATTTTTTTTTTTTTTTTTGCTTTTATATTTCTCTGTCTAAAATCACTGGTAGATAAACTAAATTTCGAGGTCGCTCCACGATCTTATAACCCGGCGACACGTTTGGAAAGAAGGAATAGATCGTCGGTTGAGCGCTACCATTCACGTAGCTTCCAGCAATCACGTCCACGTTCACCAGAATGCTATTGACAGCGAGAATGTTGACCCTATTTTCAGATGCCGTGTAGCCTCGATACATCTTTCGATCGAATCCCAACATCTTGCCTATAGAATCGTCCGTGTTGAAATCCACTCGAAAATTATCTTCCAAATCCAACATCGTCTGTAAGGTATTAGGATTGGGAGCGAGTCTGATCTTGTTGCTTCCCTTTCCATCCGTCTTCATTCACATCTGAATGTAATCATTCAAATCGTCTATGTCGTAACTCCCTTTGGGAATTCGAATCTCCAACCAATTCGTTCCGTCGGAATACTTGAATGAGTTATTCTTTTCGGTGATGTTGGGAAAGGAATAATAAGTCTCCAGATTCACCAACGCCATCTCGTATCTTTTCTCTCTATTCAATTCGATGGAAGGTTCGAATTTTGTAGCGAATCGAGTCGAATCGCCACTCACCACGATTTGAATGGATTGTTTCGCAGCCGTATTCTCGGCTATCCGTTCTAACAATTCTCCATGTTCGAACATTATATTTAATTTCATTTTATTTTTTTTATTCAAAACTAATTATTTGAAGATTTATTATTTTTCTATTTTTTTTTTTATTTTCACGCTCTATCTTATTATTATCATCGGAAACATAAAACTTGTCGAATCCGCACCGATATTTTCCGCGATTAAATTCGCTTGTCAAATCGATCACGACGAAATTGTAAAGTCCACCATCCCAAACCCTCTTGCACAATCTCCTGAATTCCGCAGCGCTCATGTCGTTTGCGATGTGATCACCGTAGATGTGATTGAGATTCTTGAGATCTTGGCGAAAGAGACATAGAAAATTAGCGTTCTCCCTTATCGTCTGTCTGGGCAATCAAAAATAATTCTGCGACAGGTAGAAACAGTCCACGTTGCTGTGTCGACCCCTAACGTAATACGATTCGCATCGGTTCTGTCTCTCCAAAAGCAGATCGTCGAAAATCATGAGATTCTTATCTTCCGATTTCAGTTCCCTAGGATCCGGAACGTCGCTAGCGTTCTCATAAAATCGACACTCGACGTTCGAAGATGCATTTCTCTTCATCAGCTCTGTCGCCGCACCGTCCAAAATGGTCGAGAGTGGAGCTCCGCTCTTGTCGAATTCCTCCCTACTGTCAAAGATTCTGGCTATGACGTCCTTGGGCAATCTACGATCCATGAACTCTCGAAGCAATCTGTATTCGGGTTGAAACAAGCTCTTGCCAAACAAGAACAATCTGTCGTAATCCAACCAGTCGGGTCGGGACAACAGATTCATCAACAGATTGGTCTTTCCACAATTCGATTTTCCCACTATCAAGCCTCTTATGCTCTTGGGAAAGAACTCGTTATTCGACCTCTTGGTCGCGGCGTCGTTCCAAGACATATCTTTAATGTTCATCTTTGTTTTTATTTTGTTTGTTATTTTAGATTCTTTTCAAACACAAATTTTTTTATGTTTTCTTCAAACTCTGTTTTTAATGTTATTATTATTATTATTTATTTATATCACACCGTCGCGAGTTCTCTTCAATCCGCATCCACTCGTCATTTTGGCTAAATCTTGTATGGGCACCACAGCATCCTTAAAATCTTTCCAACTTTTTGTCGTTCGCTCTAACGCAGCTCGCTTCACCGGCGGACTGATCAACTTGTCGATCAACGCGTCGGCTGCCCTCTTACCAGCCACAGAAGCTATCCTACCACTGGCTTCGGAAGCGGCTTTCTTACCAGCATCCAAAGCCGTCTTCTTACCGACCTCAAACGCGGTCGATGCGAGTTTTCTACCCGCATTGCTCGTGAACGCTCGCATTATAGAATCATCGATGCCAGAACCGCCTTGAACGTAAGTTCTGACGTATCTCCTGTTCTTTATCACCAACATATTTTATTTTTATAATATATTTTGTGTTTTTTTTTTTCACTGGTAAATCGTTTTGTTGTTTTTAAATACTTTTATTATTCTAGTGTAAGAATTTACTGTTTTATTTTTGTTTGTTTGTTTGTTTGTTTCTCTCTACTTATTATATACACATCAATCCTTCAATTCGTTCATCAGCCTTTTATACTGGTTTTTATTCAAAACCTTCTGTCTTAACAATTCGTCAGATATAGCAACTATCTGATTATCTAATCCCGTGTTACCAGCCCGTCTGCTCGCCATCAACAAACTCAATCTCTGAGACAGAGCGTCGGAATCGCTCGGAAGAAAAGTGGTTTTCACCCCTTTACCGGTCACCGATTCGACAAACTTCTTGTTCATATCCCATATGGGTTTCACCACTTTCGTCCACCTGTAACCTCTGTTGGCTTTGGGTCTCGTCTCTCTGGCATCGTTATTTCTCTTCATGGCGTGGGTCTGGACCAGAATGTCTCCGTAATTGTCGAAATCCTGTTCCGTGTAATCGCCGGGCTTGTCGTAAAGGAGCAATCTCCGCAGACCATCAGTTACTTTATATTTATTCGAACCCACGATCAATTCATCATCATCCATTTCCACTTCCGTATCACCTACAAAAGTTCTACCCTCAGAATCCTTATAAATTCCATACGACTGATCTCTCTTACCGCCATCATCATCGGACGATGCGATGCTACTAGTGGTGATAGTCGAAGCCGTATCATCAGACTCGCTCATATCTGTTTGAATTCCCGTGGGAACGTAATCCGGTGTAGATTGAACGGAATACCGATTTCCAAAACTAGGAGGCAACGAACCCATTCTCAAAGAACTCTCCTTTATGGGTCTCAATTCGACTATCTCCTTCCTGCTTCGCTCTTGACCCTCCATCACGGGTTTAAATATTTTTGTGGCTTCGCGTCTGAGTTCCATCTCACCAAGACGTCTGCTCCTATCAGCTGACTGAATCCCCTTCTTAGCACGTTCATACTGTTCTAAAATTCGATCTCGGTGTCTAGAATCCATCTGTAAAAACATCTTTCGTTTTAATTGTTTTTATTTATTTTCAAAATTAAATGTTTAATTATATTTTTTATATTTTATGTTTTAAGTAATAAAAAACTCTTTCCGTCTTAATATAATAATCTGAAAATATTCACATCTCAACTGACTGTGTTAATTGAAGTTTAAAAAAATATGTTTAAACAGTACATGACAAACCGGTTTCTTATTTAATGCATTTTGACAGTAGTTTTTTTACATTTGTCAAAAGATCTTCATTCATTCACACATCAATTCACTGAGTGTCGAATTAAGAGAGAATCCTTTTGATGACTGCGATTGCTATCATGAATATATTAAAAATTTTACCACTCAAAACCTAATTGAGCGGAAAATGCATTTTAAACATTCCGATAAGCGTTTGAACGAACGCTTAACAGTCAATCTCTCTCAATCAAGGCACAACACAAATATCTATTACAGACCCTCAAAATTCAATTTCTATCCGTCCCATCAAGAGAAAACAGGAATGTCTATAATACAGACCATATTCATAATCGACTCTTTTGAACAAAAAAACCTCATTCACTCATTACAATAACATGTGTTAGTTTTTTTTACTTCAGGAAGACGTGACTGGATTCGTGAATTTCCAACACACCGACGACAACAACACTCTTCGTTCAGATCGAGTTTTTACGAGAATCGAGCGATCCGATCGCTCGATCAGCTGAGTTTTTTTGAGAATTTCTCATAGTGGAGGAATTCCCCTAATAATGTCATAAATGGGAGAAAACAAAAACCCCACCGCCTCAAAACAATTGCGGGTTCTGGATCATCTGTCTCAACAAAATTGCGGGTTCTGAATCGCTGATCTAGAGTCCCCAAAACTGTTTTTTGATGATGACCCAGAATTTTTTGCTTTTGCTCGCGTTTGCCAACGATGGACCGATGGTCTGATCTGCGATGGGAACGTCGACGAAAAATTACGTACAAGCGAAGATGTACGATTTCACCCTTTTTTTAAAAACGCGCGTTCACCACGAGTATTTGAATGTTAAAAGCGCGATCTAGGAGTCACAAATGTACATGGGGGGGATTCAAGATCATGTACAGTTTTGTGAACAAGCGTGTGATTTAACACTGAATTCCACGTTGGTGAACGCATCGTGAACGTATGTTGTACACGTACATGTACAAGTGAAAGTATACTCTCCTTTTATACCTACTAACATTCATACAGAAATTTATTCAAATCCGAACTTTCATATAGAAGTTCTGTACAAAAAATTGATTACAACCAATTTCGGAACAAAATGGCTGCTGGCAGCCAGCTTGAATTTTCGACCAAACCCCAAAACACATATTCTGGTCTCACAATGATAACAATGATACCCAAAAAGTTTCGTGAAGATCGTTTCATAAATACGGCTTTTAGTCTGAGGTGCGTTGATGCGTGGGGCAGATGGACAGGCAGATGGAGGGGCAGACGGACAGATTTTCGGTACAAAATTTTCCACATTCGAACTTGACCTAGGTATTGATAAAAGTAATCCATATATGAAATTTCATCGAAATCAGTTGATTTTAAGGAAAGTTAGAGTCTGGAAACGAAAAACTCGAAAGGACGGAAGGATGGAAGGACGGAAACATGGAAGGACGGAAGGATGGAAGGACACCACAAATTTAATATCTCCCATTTTTTTCCAAAAAGCGGGAGACAACAAATCCAGCATCCTTTCTTAATTCTATGACATCCAGGAAATTTGAAAAAGACAAGTGTCGCTGATTTCTTCTGAGGTGCAGTTTGAAGAATTAAGTACTTGGATGCAACTATCTGATGATTTTATTTTCATTTGTTTTTTTTTACCCAAAACAAATTGTATTCCCACTCACACTTGCAAAAAAAGAAAGAATATTCCACTCCAAGCATCATATTCCACTCTCAGCGATGACAGACACTTTTTTGGACATGTTTTGAAAGTAACCACAGAATGAATTATAAAGGGTTGTTTTCGGAAAACAAATAAGGAGGAAATGAAATAAATAAAAAAGTTCACTTCTCGAATTCGAGTGAACTATTGTCTACATTATAATGTGATAATATACTTTATTGAAGAAAACAAAAGTAAAATACTTGATATAATTATGTAAGACTGAAATACAAAATCAGTAAAATATTTAGATCCTGCTGAATTTTCCACTGGTAGCAGCACTTACATGTCAGGAAAATAAACTCTGAGGTATATGATATATGTGAGTTGGCAACATTGATCTCTATACAACTGGACTGCTGCAACATCATAAAAAATGGCATAACTCAGTCTGCACCACTCCTCCCCACCCACCCCATTCCAAAGAAGGATTCCTGTTAATCTGGAAGTATAACACTCTCCATATTCGTGATGTCAGTTGATGTGAAACCTGTGACTGTAGTGTAACATCAGATCATTAAACATTGTGGCATTATCTAGCCTGAAAACTTTCCAATATCAATGCTTTTTTATATTAACTAAAATTCATTTTTTGAAAATATTAAACTATATTTTTTTAAAGGCATTCGATGATTGTAAAGCATCTCAAAACTGGACACAATTCCCAGTTCTACTGTGAAAAAGATTTTGTTGAGTATTATCCATTTACAGAAATAAATGTACCCCTCAAGATGGCCAAAACCAGAACGCATTCCAGCAATCCAGTTATATGGAGATCCATGGTTGGTATATATTCATTGCTGTGGTTTCAAATAATCAGCTTACAAGAAGTCCACCATCAACTGGCAAAAATACTCCATTCAGCATTGATGCCTTATCACTCAAAAGAAATAATGTAGTATCTGCGACGTCTGCAACCTCTGTGAAAAAGAAAAGAAATACAAAATTTAGCATCCAAGGTGCTTTGGTATTTTACTCAGTGTGCAATTAAATACATTTTTTGCAAAGTTTGATCAGCCTGTAGTTGGAGAATGCCACAGTTTAGAATTCATGGTATATTGTTTGCATTTCTGTGAATGTGGTGTATCATATGACACTTTTCCGATGAAAAGACTTTAATCACTTGCCAGGTAAAAGCATGGCACGCTGTTGTCTGCTCGCAAAAATAGCGGGTGCAATGGCTAAGAAGAGCGACAGTTCACTACAAAATCTAAAGAATGGGTAACTCTAAGGAGGGGATGCAGGTGTGACACCTTCCCCCCAATAATTTTCCAGTCAAAACATTTTCGTCCAGTCTTGAGTTTTAGATAATGATATTTTCTACATTTACTTTCTTATATAGGGCCCTCCCTGCGAGTTGGATATTTTAGTTCGAGTCGATTCTCGATTCGATTCTAGTTTAAAACTCGCGAGTCGAGTCATTTTTCGAGTCAACTCTTATAAAACCGGCGGCCCGATTTCTTCTCAATAGACAGGGATTTAATGTTCTTTCAACGAGTTAAGGCGACTTCAAATCTGCTAACTATTCCATGTATACATGGTACAAGCTACCGATCTTTCTTGCCTGTTAGAACCTCCAAGTAACAATTTTGACAAGTTTTAACACGTTTTCCAAATTAGGCACGGCATATTGGGTTGTTCATGCAGTCAAAACACCAATAACAGATTAAGTGAACTCCGAGCACTCAAGTCCATAAGTTAAATGGAAGTATACAGACTCGAGTGCACTTCATGCTACACAAGTTATTAAGTTATCTACCATCCATTGGGCATTTCACCTTGAGAGTAAAGCCTTATCTTGGTGATGAATCCCGTTATGACTTATGTATAATGCCAACTTTACAAAGGCTGCGATGTGGCATCAGTAAATCGTATTGGTATCATTTAACAGTGATACAAATAGGGTTTAGTAACATATTTTCCTATTTCTTTCCTGGCCAAACTGGATTATTGCATCGTTTAAAGAAAGAATTCACAATGAAAACTCTGTCATTTATCGGGACCGAATCGACTCAAGAAAAAGGACATCTGCGGTTTGAAGACATGTCGAGTCGGTTTTGCGTTCTGACTCAAGATTCGACTTGAAATTCGTGAAATCACAGGGTCCTATTCTTATAAGATTAGATTTAATACTTGAATTCGTGTCTCATACATAGCCAGTGATACAAATGGAGGTTTGTAGTACCCGAATCGGGTTGTTGGGGCAGAGCATGACCAATTTGGAGTACTGGCACAGGATGTGTTAATTAAAGTAGAAGCTCAAGTGAGCCTAAAATGCTCACCTGGCTCAAGTTGTCAAAAGAGATCAGTGTGACAGTTTGTGATGGACAGCAAAATTTTTTTGATTTGCCATGACACAATCAATAGCAAGTTTTTTTGCTATTCGTGACCGCTGGTCCCAGGAAAGCTTCTCAGGCAAAAACAAAGCTCTGTTCAGTGAAGTCTCAAAAGAGTGTCAGCATGAATTTTTTTTTGTTTTTAACTTCTGTAGTTCTCCCTACACCAACCCCCCCCCCCCCCCCAATTTTTTTTTTCGAGCATAAATCCATTTTCTTATGACCCAGTTATACTACATGACAAATTTGGTTCTAATTAGCCCATTGGTTCTGGAAACAGAAATTCTGAGTGGAGCCCAAAATGGGCATCCTCCCACAGGAAGCCCAAATTTTGACCTACTAAGTTCCTTTGAAAAAAATTTGAATCTGCATCACTAAAGTAAGTCCCATACCAGTAATCTAGGCATTATTGCAAGTGGCTTATGATTAGATGATTTTAAAGCATTTTAGGATTATGGGTATTAACTCCACCCCAAGGGGCATAGCAACATTCTGGGGAAAAATCTGAAGAGAAAACTTCACCAAGATACTTTGTACCAAATTAGTTTAGACTTGGCCCAAAGGATCTGATGAAGAATACTCAGTTGATGGAGCACAAGACAGATAATGACTTGGCATTTTCCCATTGCCAACAGTGTTAAAATGGGCATTCCCACATGGCACCCCATGACATAATCGATAGCAATTTTTGTAGTCCATCTTTCCCCACTGGTCCTAAGGAAGCTTCATACCAAAAAAAGAACAATATTCTGGTCCATGCAGTTTTTGAAATACATATATGGGCATTTGAATGTTTTCTATTTTTAGCTCCTGGGGTACCCATGGGACAGCAAAATATTTTTTCAGACATAAATCAAGTAGTTATGACCCACTTATACTACATGCCGAATTTGGTTCAAATCAGCCCATCGGTTCATGAAATAGAAATTTTGGGTGGAGACCAAAATGGGCATGCCCCTACACAGCCCAAATATTGACCTACAAACTTATCTTGAATAAACTTTAATCTTCACTACCAAAGGAAGTTCCATAGCAAATATCAAGGCATTCTCTCTGGTGGTTCATGAGAAGATTTTTAGGCTTTTGGTGCATTAACGCTAACCGCAGCCTGAAGATGGCAGCAGCTTCATTTGAACAAAGCAGAAAGGGTATACTTCAAAGATGGTATGTGCCATAAATGTTTGAATTTGGCCATGAGGTTTTGAAGAATACATGATTCCAAAATAATGGACAACGCATGACAGAGGATGGACAATGGATCCCAAGTGATGGCAAAAGCTCCACCAACTTTCATCAGTCTGGTAAGGTAATAAAAAGTATTGTCAAGACTACTATATGCATATATTATTTAACCACAAATACATTTCCAAGAAATTTTTTTTAACTATAACTCGACTGACTAATATTCCAATTACATCACATCAAGACTGCATTGATGATGTACCAAGAATATTTGATCCCACCCCTTTCCCACTTCAATCAGTCACCTTTGAGATGCCCCTGTACTCACCTACAAATCTTCCTAAGGGTATTCTGGATAGAACTGGGTCCGACTTCTTTGGATCACCCCATGCCATTTTACCCAAAGCAGTCATAGTAACAGTGGGATGAACTGAGTTCACTCTAATCTGAAATAACAGGATATATACAAATCCTAATAGATGTGTATGTAATCATCACCAGAAAGAAAAGAAAGAAATATTTAGTGATCCCATCCCAATTTTAACAAGACACATTGTACACAAGGGTACCTGTACACATTAGACTATTCATATGCTGGACATCTTTCCACCATGTGTGTGGAACCTAAGCTGTTCTGCCTTGTTTTGATACCTACCCTGTAGTGATGAAATGGTTAGTACATTTTGTAACCGGTAGCCATTTTGCCATTATTTTGAATAATTACTGATTAACCACTATATTTACATCAAAGTTAATTTGAAGAACAGTGTCAGCTGTTTTTCTACTGGAAACAAGTGACTACAGTATATTCAGAATTTCATGTTACAATACCCCTGCCCTCATGCCTTTTAAAAGCCATTCTTTGTGACATTATTTGGCATATTAAGTGATTTTTATCCCAGTCTCACGACATGTTAACTAGATAATACAACTCGTATAACTGTAAATTAATACTAATTTGGCAAAGTCCTAGAATATTTTTGTCCAATAAAGGCTATAGAAATTACCGAACAGCTGTACCAGTGTTCTCATTGCTTACTTATTACCATTTTCAGTCAAATATTTATGTGATTTTACAGAATTAAATAAACTTACAAATATATAAAATGTGTTGCTTCAAAACAGTTCAAAATTTACCTTGATATATCCAGCCTATGTACATTTGGGGATTTATGCATGTCATAAATTGACGACATGTTACTGTCCAATAAGACAATGACTGAAACATGCGGTTTGATTAGCTGAATTCCTTCCCTACAACGAATCACATCACTGTAGTAGGAAATGAAATCTTTTGCTATTGGACTGGGCAACGCATGCTTCAGGAAACATTTTTACTTACACTGCCTCATATTACATGTGTAACTCCTTGACAGAATCTGCCTATTTATAATGTAACAGGCTTTTCTTGAAACACCATTTGCAATGAAACTGCTCAAAACTAGAAGCTACTGTGTATTGACAGTATTGGCTCTTATACAGTACGTGGAGAGTGTATTGTCACTAAATGACCTGCAGAGTGGAGATTCCACCCGAGCAATAATTGCAAATTTGTTGCAAAGCATAACCAGCATCAGCAAAGTTTCAGCCAATGGACCTCTGGGTTAAACCCGGAGGTCCATTGGCTGAAACATTGCTTGTGTTTTTTGTCGATATATACAAAATTTGAAAGTTATAGCTTGGGTGATAACTCCACTCCACGGGTGATTTAGTTACAATCCACTCTCCACGTACTGTACATCTGACTGCAGAAACAAAACAATACAGCTTACGACTATGTAATCAGGATGATCTGTTGAAAACAAAACATCAATGGCTGCAGTCATATAGCTCAATCTGCTGAATACTGATAAAACATGCAATAACTGGGTTTCAGTTCTTGATTATTTTCATGCGATTCATAAAAAATGCACAACCCAACAAATAACATTAGGTATGTTTTCAAACACTTTTACTTGAACACTTTTCTTTCTTATTTACCCACTCACCATGTATTGAACATTGAAAGATTTTAAAAAATCATTTGAACTTAACACATTTCTTGGGAATGGGCCGACATGTAAATACAGGTGCAACTGTAACCCCATAAAATTGTACTCTGTAAAATCGGGGACTGGGCTTACAGGCGGGTGAGTAAAAAAATAAAAAAAATTAACCCTCATTAAAGGAGTATTCTGAAAGCAACCACACAACACATGGCATGTTCTGACTCCAGATACATGTAAACGGTTAACTGGTAGCAAAAAATGTAACCGCTAACAGCAATAACCGAACCGTAACCGATTAATCATTTCAGCACTACTACCCAGCATCAAAATGACTATACATCAGACCCTTCTGAAGTATACATTGTTACTTGACATTGACCATGAGTTCTGCTAATTGCTGTGCATGGACTGCATCTATGCAAACTCAAATATCAGGACTAGACTTTATGATTCTGGAGAATCATGGCTTTTCCCGATGAGATTCTATGATTTTTCATGACCCCACAGTGTCTGATGAATTGTTTTTAACTGTCTCACTGAAGTTCCTTCATTGATGTTATGAGAAAGGTGAAGATAGTAGTCTCAAATGACACAGTTTGATAAAAAATTGTTTAGGTAAAAACCATCATTAACGGTGGAGTGAGTTAATGTCAATATCGTCGTCCAACAAGTCAATGACCGACAAAAGGAGTTATGTTTGTTTGACACATACTCACTGAGTGCTGTGTCAATTTAAAAATGGTCCATTTTATCTCAAATGTATCCAAAATATTGATGTCTGGCAGCTTGTAGAGGGTTAACAAGTGCCAACAGGAATATTTATTCATGCAACTTGTAATGTCACACCAAGAACTGTGAATGGCCATTTTTTCTTTAAAATCTACAAGATGTTTTCAGAGAAATCCAGGGAGAACAGAAATTTTAAGCTTTTGATGGGTATCATTGTTTTTCCAGCCCAAAACGGGTTAAGTGTTGTTTTTGGAATACTCTTATTACTTCCAAAAATAATTCTCAGTGAATTCTACTTCCACTTATTTTGATCTCTCCTCCCAACTTCAGGTGCTGTGGGTACGCAAACACAGCCTATTTTATCAACATTTTGATGTTTGAGAACCTGCATAGGGTTAACAAATGTTTACAGGAATATTTTGTACATGCAACTTGTAATGTCACACTAAGATATGAGAATGGCCATTTCTTCCTGAAAATCTACGGGATGTTTTTAAAGAAATCCTCAGATAACATGAATTTTTAACCTTTTGAGGGGTATCTCTCTTTAACCAGCTCTAAAGGGTTAATGCTTGGTTTTGTGAATATCTTCATTACTTACCACTTCCAATGAAGGAGGTTATGTTTATCTCGTAGGTACACATTTGGTGTTATGGTTGCCCAAGAACAGCCCATTTTCTCCAAATGTCAATGCTTGGCAGCCTCTGGGGGGTTAACAAATGGTTACCGAAACATTTTGTTCATGCAACTTGTAATGTCACTCGAAGACCTGTGAATGGTTAATTGCTCTTGAACTTTTTTTTTGAGAAATCCACAGAAAACTGGAATTTTAAGCTTTTAAGGGGTATATCTCCTTAACCAGTTAAAAATGGGTTAAGACCTCGATTTTTGAATACATTTACTACTTACAAAAATGTTTCCCTGTCAGTTTTGCGCCCGGTAAAAGAAGTTACGTTTCTCTGTTGTATTCCCATTTGATGTTGTTGTTGTTCAAAAACAGACTATTTTTTCAAAATTTTGACATTTAGCAGCCCATGGAGGGTTAACAAATGCTTACCGGAATAATTTATCCAATCAACTGGTAATGTGACACCATGACCTATCAATGGCCATTTTCTCTTGAAAACCCTACCAGATGTTTGTAAAGAAATCCAGGGAAAACATAAATTTTTAAGCCTTTGATGGGTATCACTATTAACAACCACAAAATGGGTTAACGCTTGGTTTTTTGAATACCCTTATTACTTACAAAAATGGTCTTTGGTGAATTCCACTTCCAACAAAGGAGATTATGTTTATTTCTCAGGTACACGTTGGGTGATGTGCGTGCCTGAAAACAGTCCATTTCAACAAAATTATGATGCTTGGCAGCCTCTAGAGGGTTAATAAACGCTCACCGGAATATTTTGTCCATGCAACTTGTAATATCACACAAAGACCTGCGAGTAGTCAATTTTTCTTGAAAACCTACAGGATGTTTTTAGAGAAATCCACAGAAAATGGGAATTTTAAGATTTTAAGGGGTCTCTCTCTTTAGCCTGTCCAAAATGGGTTAAGACTTCGACTTTTGAATACCCTTACTACTTACAAAAATGTTTGCGTATAGATTGTGCGCTCGATAAAAGAAGGCGCGTTTCTTTGAGGCGTACCCATTGGGTGCTGTTGGCATCCAAAAACAGCCCATTTTATCACAATTTTGACTTTTAGCAGCCCGTGGAGGGTTAACAAATGCTCACCGCAGTATTTTGTCCATGCAACTTCTATTGTCACACCAAGGCCTGGGAGTGACAAATTTTTCTTGAAAATCTACAAGACTCGTTTAGAGAAATCCACGGAAAATACAAATTTTTGAGCTTTATGGGGGTATTGCTGTTTAACCAGCCCAAAACCGGTTAACGCTTGGTTTTTTGAACACCCTTATCACTGACAAAAATGATCCTCGGTGAATTCCACTCCCCGTAAAGAAAGTTATATTTATCTCTCGTGTATTGTTTGGGTGCGGTGGGGGCCTGAAACCGGCCTATTTCATCAAAATTTCGATGTTTGGCAGCCTGTGGAGGGTTACCATATGCATCGCCTGATATGTCGTGTGTATCAAAGGGCGTGTCATAGACAGGTCTAGCAATGACGAATGTATAAAAAAAATCTGCAAGACGTGTTTCGAGAAAGTGCCGATAAACCCCAATTTTGGCAGTTTTTTGCCAATTCTGAGGAAATAAGGGTTAAATCGAAAATTCCGCTTGGGTACATTTTTAGATTTTGTGCCCCTCTATGTGTGTGCAAAATTTCGTGAAAATCGGTTCGAAAATGGCTTCTGAATCGTACAGACAAAATGTGTGGAAAAAAAAAAAAAAAAAAAAAAAATAATAATCCGTAGAAAAACAATAGTCTTTTCCAGAGGGAAAAGCCTAATAAGTGCCTCAATCTGAACAACATCCCAAGACCAGCCCTTGAGTAGAGCTGAAATGGTTAAAGGGTTTTCTAAATCGATTAATCACATGGATTAACTGATGATGAGGCAATTAATCGGTATACAATCGGCCAGCAGTCGATAAGCACCCATCGGTTGACAATCGGTAGTCGAGGGTGAGGGATCAGTCCCCGCTGATGGTTATATGTAAAAAAAAATTGTCAAAATTTCCTCAATTTATCAAACAGATTTAAGATGTTTTTATTGAAATTACTCAAGTGATTCGTAGATCCGTTTGATCTTGTCAAATGTTGCCAAACACTGGCGGAAACTGAGAGATAACCATGTTCACTCAAGTGATGAGTGTCGGCTAAATATCAAAGAAATCCAAAAATGACAGCAAGAAATAGCAGGAATCTGCTTGCGACATTGTGTATAGTAGGCCATAAAAAATATGCTAGATTCCTCCAACTTTTTTTCATATGGGGGGGGGGGGGGGGGGGAGGGGGGGAGGAGGGGTAAGAATTTTTTTTTATTGTTTATTTCTCCAGAATACAGAAATGAGAGTTAGATTGTAGTAAAATTACGACACACAAGACCCTTCAAACTCAAGCTCACATGGTGCTATAAATTATGAATTTTATGTTTTGAATTTTTTTTTTACAAGCGTGGAACTTTACCACAAGGTAAAAATAACAAATCAAAGTTCGAACTTAGGGAAAAGGTCTACCTGTACTCACTACTGGCAGTTTGGTAGTATTGAGCAAACAACATTGCGGTCACTGTTGCAGTTCTCATTTTTATTTTCTATGAATTTACTCATGTTTATAAAATTTATATGTTGTTTCTGTGTGTGTTTTATTCAACCAACAACCTCACCCAAAACTGAGGAAAGAAATGACAATGTCAACAAAAAGTACACAAATGAATAGTCAAAACCAATTGACCGCGTTTCTGACCCCAGGTAATTAATATTCAGGAAGTAATGTTCCGAATGGGAATATTGGGATATTGTTGACATTACACTTCAAAGAAAATAACCATGTGGTTCTTTATTTATTTTGGATGTTAGACAGAAAATAAAACCCAATTTTATTCCATAAAAGGTATTCAGTGTTGTATTGATTATAAATATGTAAGTCTGAACTGTTTATTTGTAAAAAATAAGAAAAAAAATCCATAAGGCCTAAAAAAAAGTTAAAAATCTGTTTCTCAGAACCTCCCGCATGGTCCTTTTGGCTGACACATTCTCTCTTTTAATAACCAATGCAAACTTAAAAAAAATAAAAACAAATTGAGCGAGGGGGGCTCACGAGAAATACCCCTCTTTCCCGTTCAGCCATCGGAAGGCAAGTCAATTAACCATTTATCCTTGAAACTGACAAAGCCAGCCAGCATTATTATACAAAAATCTCATTTCAATTTCAAATTTTATTGTTTTCAATTTTTGTCTCAAAAACAAGCTAAAGAATCCTCATTAGAACTAGCTCATTCCAATGAGGGGTAATAAGCTAGGTTTTTCTGACAATTTTTTTTTTATAGTTACTCAAGAAATATTTTCTAAGTGCCAAATGCTATCTGCATTGGATGAACAGATATCAGATTGTTGTCAGTACAGTGGAGCCCTGTTAATTGAATAACCACTTTGCCAGTAAAAATTCTTCCATTAACAGGAGTATTCAATTAACAGGGATTAGTCATATTTCTGTATTTTAGAGACAAACGTCTATTCTATTATACATGTATCTGGTTTGACAGAGCTCAAGGAGCTCTGTCAAACCAGACATATTATATTAAATACCAGTATTTGATTTACTGAGGCAAAATTGATTTATAAACAAGGAAACTTTGGTGATTGTCAGGGTAATTTCTTGATATATCGCAGCTTTATTTATTCAATTAACAGGAGTATATGCTATAACGAACATGCAATTAACAGGTCAAATCTGTACTGAAGGTATGGCAAATAGTTTCGTGTTTGGAAATTATATTCAACAAGTTAGCCCAAAACAATTTTGGTTACGATCAATTCATCCAAACTCAAGTTAAAATTTGGAAAATACAAAAACCATATTTTCCAAGTCAAAAAAGGACCATCACTCTGGTGAAAATCAATGGACCATGTCCATTTTCAAACTTATCTGCATTACCTCCCAAGTAAGCCATATATCAAATTTGGTTATGATGAATTTACCCAAAGTTAAAATTCAGAGGCCAAAGTGTTTTAGATGGACGGACGTCTCGATTCACGGATGGGGCATCTCAATGCAAGGACAGATGGATGCATAGGCAGACAAATGGACACCGCTCATTACTATAAAAGAAAACTAAATTTACTGTCAGGAAACCAAAAATCTATTTATAGTAACAATGCCCCTGACCTTTGACCTACTGACACCAAATGCAATCCCAACGATTTCCACCTCAAATGCTTTGTTATTGCATAGAAATCAAAATTCTATTTATAGTAACAGCAGGAACCAGCCACGAGGGCAACTGGGGGCGATTATGTCACCCTTCTAAGCCCAAAGTCGCCTAGAAAAATAGTCGGGGTGGTTACAAGTCGCCCTCTAAAAATCTATGAAAATCTATTTATAGTTACAGTGACCTTGACCTCTAACCCACTGCCCCAAATGCAATCCCAATGATCGACACCTTAAATACAATCACAATATGAAGTTATAGCTTCATAAACACAAGAAAACTAAAGTTAGTGCACGTAAATCAAAAATCTATTTATATTAACAGTGACCGTGACCTTTGTCCTATTGACCCCAAATGCAATCCCAATGGTCGACACCTCAAATGCAATCAAAATATGAAGTTATAGCTTCATACACAAAACGAAAACTAAAGTTATTGAACAGAAACCAAAAATCTATTTATAGTAACAGTGATCTTGACCTTTGACCTATTGACCCCAAGTGCATTCCCAACGATCGAAACCTCAAGTGCAATCACAATATGAAGTTATAGCTTCGTACACAAAAGAAAACTAAAGTTATTGCATGGAAACCAAAACTCTATAGTAACAGCAGGGACTAGCCATGAGGGTGACTAGAGCGATTATGTCACCCTTCTAAGTCCAAAGTCACCTAGAAAATAGTCAGGGTGGTTACAAGTCGCCCTCTAAAAAGTGGCCAAAATGAGGAAACGTTGAACTGCGTGGTCCGAGGTTTACTCAGAATTTTCAAAAATCGAATGTGCTTGAGTGTGATAAATGGGCATTTTCATTTGTCAAATAAGCGACCATTTATTTGAAATCACAGGAGAATCAATTGTCCATTGTCGCTTTTTTTTTTTTTTTTTTTTTAATTTCTATTTTGTTCGGTTTCAGTCGGAGCTTCAAGTGTCAAAACGAAAATAGGTGACTTACGTGACTCAACAAAATAACCCAGCTTGAAAGTAGGTTGCATCGCTTAGGATGCCAAAAATTCTCTGCTGAAAATGTATAAACAACAGATGTTTGTTCTAACACTGTATTTTTATTTCGTTTTGCTGATGACTGCTAACTGTTGGGCTGTCTATTCCCAGAAACACACTAATAGAATAGAATTGAAACACGTGAACAAGAGGCCCCAGGGGCTCACCTGACATGGTAGTCTAAATATCAAACCAGGGACTTGACTTGAATAAGCTGCATACGCCCCACCTAAGAAAAGCATATACCAACTGGATGAAGCGATTGTGCCCAAACAATACACAGAATTTTCCTTCTATTTTTTAGTTCCTGCACTTTTACGTCCCAAAATTGAGATAAACGCATAAAAAACAATTTTTTTTTTTATTTTTGTTCGAAATTTTCGAAGTCCCAAACAAAATATTTTCAGACTAATATTTTTGTTCTTCTTCTTTATTAAAATTGACCAAAACGCATAAAAAACCAAAAAACTAATTTCCGGATTTTGGCCCAAATTTTTTAAGTCCCACCCGGACCCCAAATTTTCAGGGTAAAATTTTTTTTTTTTTTTGTCTTAAAAATGACCAAAATGCATAAAACAAAAAAAAAAACTCATTTCCAGATTTTGGTCCAAAATTTTTCAAAGTCCCACCCAGACCCCAAATTTTCATTGTAAAAAAAAAAAAAATCCAACAAGAGGATTACACATCCAGAAGTCGAGTTTTGACATTAAATTCTGAAGAAATAAGCTATTTGGAGCAACAGTGACCTTGACCTTGGGGCGCGAGACTCTGAAATTGATAGGTGTCTTCCTTTCCTATAGGGTAACCTCTGGTGTAAGTCTGGTAAAGGTGCGTCAAATAGAACTACAGTTATTGCCCGGAAACCAATTTGTCACAAAATATTCTATTAATAGTAACAGTGACCTGGCCCTTGGGGCCCAGACTCCGAAAGCAATAGGTGTCTTCCCTTCCTATATGGTAACCTGTGGTATAAGTGTGGTGAAGATACACGGAATAGAACTAAAGTTATTGCCCGGAAACCAATTTGTCACAAAATATTCTATTTATAGTAACAGTGACCTTGACCTTGGAGTCACAGACTCCGAAATCAACAGGTGTCTTCCCTTCCTCTAGGGTAACCTCTGGTATAAGTTTGGTAAAGGTGCTTCAAATAGAACTAAAGTTATTGCCCGGAAACCAGTTTGTCACAAAATATTCTATTTATAGTAACAGTGGCCTTGACCTTGGAGTCCCAGACTCCGAAATCAATAGGTGTCTTCCCTTCCTATAAGGTAACCTCTGGTATAAGTTTGGTAAAGGTGCTTCAAATAGAACTAAAGTTATTGCCCGGAAACCAATTTTTCACAAAATATTCTATTTATAGTAACAGTGACCTTGACCTTGGAGTCCCAGACTCCGAAATCAACAGGTGTCTTCCCTTCCTATAAGGTAACCTCTGGTATAAATTTGGTAAAGGTGCGTCAAATAAAACTAGTTATTGCCCGGAAACCAATTTGTCACAAAATATTCTACTGATAGTAACAGTGACCTTGACCTTGGGGCCCCAGACTCCAAAATCGATAGGTGTCTTCCCTTCCTATAGGGTAACCTGTGGTATAAGTTTGGTGAAGATACACGGAATAGAACTAAAGTTATTGCCCAGAAACCAATTTGTCACAAAATATTCTATTTATAGTAACAGTGACCTTGACCTTGGAGTCCCAGACTCCGAAATCAATAGGTGTCTTCCCTTCCTGTAGGGTAACCTCTTGTATAAGTTAGGTAAAGGTGCGTCAAATAGAACTAAAGTTATTGCCCGGAAACCAATTTCTCACAAAATATTCTATTTATAGTAACAGTGACCTTGTCCTTGGGGTCCCAAACTCCGAAATCAATAGGTGTCTTCCCTTCCTGTAGGGTAACCTCTTGTATAAGTTAGGTAAAGGTGCGTCAAATAGAACTAAAGTTATTGCTCAGAAACCAATTTCTCACAAAATTTTCTATTTATAGTAACAGTGACCTTGTCCTTGGGGCGCGAGACTATGAAATTGATAGGTGTCTTCCTTTTCTATAGGGTAACCTCTGGTATAAATTTGGTAAAGGTGCATCAAATAGAACTAAAGTTATTGCCCGGAAACCAATTGTTTATGCCCGCTGCCATCCGCCCGCCCGTCATTTCATCAAACTATAAGTCGAGCTTCACTTCGTCAAAACTCTGCTAAAAATGATTTGTCTTAAAACTGAACAAAACGCATAAAAAACTGATTTTTTTAAATTTTTTGTTCAGAAATTTTCGAAGTCCCAAACAAAATATTTTCAGACTAATATTTTTTTTTCTTCTTAAAATTGTCCAAAATGCAAAAAAAAAAAAAAAAAAATAATTTCCGGACTTTGGTCCAGAATCCCACCCGGACCCCAAATTTTCAGTGTAAAAAATAAAAAAAATGTTTTGTCTTAAAACTGAACAAAACGCATAAAAAACAGCTTTTTTTTTAATTTTTGGTCGGAAATTTTCAATGTTCCAAACAAAATATTTTCAGACTAATACTTTTTTTTCTTCTTAAAATTGACCAAAACGCATAAAAAACAAAAAAACCTAATTTCAGGATTTTGGTCCAAAATCCCACCCTGACCTCAAATTTTCAGTGTAAAAAAAAAAAAAATTTTTGTCTTAAAATTGAAAAAAACGAATAAAAAACCAAAAAACTAAATTCCGGATTTTGGTACAAATTTTCTAAGTCCCACCCAGACCCCAAATTTTCAGTGTAAAAAAAAAAAAAATTTTTTTGTCTTAAAATTGAACAAAATGCATAAAAAACCAAAAAATTAATTTTTGGATTTTGGTCCAAAATTTCTAAGTCCCACCTGGACCCCAAATTTTCAGTGTAAAAAAAAAAAAAAAATTTGGTCTTAAAATTGACCAAAATGCATAAAAAACCAATAAACTACTTTCTGGATTTTGGTCCAAAATTTCTAAGTCCCACCGGGACCCCAAATTTTCAGTGTAAAAAGAAAAAAAAAATTTTTGTCTTAAAATTTAACAAAATGCAAAAAAAGCAGATTTTTTTTTATTTTTGTTCGGAAATTTTCGAAGTCCCAAACAAAATAATATTTTCAGACTAATATTTTTTTTTCTTCTTAAAATTGACCAAAACGCATAAAAAAAACAAAAAACTAATATCCTGATTTTGGTCCAAAATCCCACGGGGACCCCAAATTTTCAGTGTAAAAAAAAAAAAAAAATTTTTTTTCTTAAAACTGAACAAAATGCATAAAAACCAAAAAACTAATTTCCAGATTTTTGTCCAAAATTTCCAAGTCACACCCGGACCCCAAATTTTAAGTGAAAAAAAAAAAAAAAAAAAATTTGTCTTAAAATTGACCAAAATGCATAAAAAACCAAAAACTAATTTCCGGATTTTGGTCCAAAATTTCTAAGTCCCACCAGGCCCCCAAATTTTCAGTGTAAAAAGAAGAAAAAAAAATTTGTCTTAAAATTGACTGAAACGCATAAAAAAACAAAAAACTAATTTCCGGATTTGGGTAAAGATTTCTGAGTCCGGACCAGGACTTCAAATTTTCAGCCTAAATATGAACCCAGGGACTTGGCTTGAACAAACTTGAATCTCACCCCCCTAAGGATGCTGCTTACCAAATATCAAAAGATTCTTATTGGTAGATCTGAAGAAGAAGATTTTTAAAAAACATTCCTCATACTGCACTAATTTAAACATTTGGGCTCCCATAAAGAGCCCAAATATGGACCCAGGGAATTGATTTCAATAAACATGTGAAACAATCTTCCAAAGATGTTATATGTGAAATTTGAAAGCTTTTGGAGCAGTGGTTTGGGAGAAAAGTAGTCTTAAATGACTCAGCACTTTTTCAAAGTCCCCAAAAAGTACCCCATGATACAACCGATAGCAATTTTTTTTTACCATTCCATTCTGTTGGTCCTAAGGAAGCTTCACACCAACTAAGAATTCTCAGTGCCATGCAGTTTTGGAGATATGGGCATTTTAATTTTTTTCTGTTTTTAGCTCCTGCGGTTCCCATGGGGCGACGGGAAAAAAAATTGGGGCACAAATTAAGTACTTATGACCCAATAAGCCCTCATATCAAATTTGGTTCACATCTGCCTCTTGGATTGAAAAATATAAATTTTGGGTGGGGTAAAAATTCTTGCCCCTCCCATAACGACGGCAAATATAGCCCCACAAACTTCTCTTGAACAAATCTGAGTCTACCCCTCAAAAGGAAGCTGCACACCTAATACCAAGTCTCTGCTACTGCTGGTTCATGAGAAGAAGATTTTTCAAGATTTTGGCACACTTTTTGGGCATGGCCCTACCAAGGCGCAAGGCAACTTGATTTGAACAAAATCAAATTGCGATGTCATAAACTATTATCTTAAATAACAAGTCTCCTTATTTTTTCTGGAGGGAGACATTCAGTCTCCCTAAAGTTCCCCCCTTGGCTGGTCCCTGAGTAATGGTGACCTTCAACTTTCACCTACAGATCCCAAAAGCAATCCCAATCATCATCCCATTACAAGCAGCCTACCTGTGAAGTATGGGTACTGTGCAACCAATGGAACAAAAGTTATTGCCTGGAAATGAGTGTGACAGACGGATGGACGGACAGACAGTTGGACGGAAGGAACAAAGTGATTACTACATATCCCACCCCCCTTTATAAAAGGGGGTATACATGTAATAAGTTATAGAATTATTTGAACACTAATAACTGCAACAGAACCATATTTATCTGCCAACTTCATTCTATGTTATTCCTCCTGGTGAAGGTTTTGAGCTTCCTTTTGGGGGCATAAAGGTACAAAAATAAAAAAAAATCAGTCGATGGGAGGGGGTGTGTGAACATCTAGCATATTTTTGATTATGGGCTTACCTCTGACGCATTTATGCACCATCTTCCTTCCAAGAAGATGAAACTAGTGTTCGTATTTATGTTTGTTTTGTTTGGTTTTATTGTGCTATGTTTCTGGTTTATCCAATATTATGTATACAAGATGGCAGCACCCAGAAGTAAAATAAATGTGCACCCCTCATCAAAAATTAAATCGTTAATTAAAGCCCTCAATATTGATAACAACACCACTAAAACCGTTGTTGGGATTGGGTGTTACACTGCACATCGGCTAATGATTACCATCAATTAAACAGAAAGCACCAACCATCTGACATCGTCATTGACAATCAGCCAATTTCATTTCCAAACATTGGCATTCGGATGACAGGTCATTTATCTTATCAGCTCATCACCATAGGATTGACCCTGGTCAACCAATTAATCACTTGCCCTCATAGGTAGCTGAATAAATGCTGTATCATTGATGATTTGCAGCAATAACCCTTTACCCAATGTAAAGGACAAAACCAGTCAGTGCTATATACAAAAATATCAATTCAAATTTTATTATGTTTTCAATTTTTGTCTCAGAAACATACCTTATGACCCCTCATTGGAACAAGCTCCAAATATTTGTGCTTAGCAAACTTTTAGTATATGAGGAGGGCGATTTTGTCAGCTGGCTACCTCCCACGCAAAACTGACCCAACGTGGGCGAAAATATCGCCCGAACATGTTTTCTGATAAGAGTGTTGACACACAGTCACTCCACCACGTTTCTCGTGACAGTAGTATAAAAGCAACATAATTCAGCCTACAATAGTGAAATCAGGATTAGACTCGTGTAGAAAGAATTTTAAACAACGGTGAAAATATCAAACACCAAAGCTCTATGTAATTCAGAATGTGCGAAATCAGCACTGTGTCCCCACTGATTGATGTCCTCTGGTCTTCAACCATGATGTAATTTTACATCGAGTATGCTGTATTTCATTATGCAGTCATCACAACACAATGGGAGAACAAAATGGAGAAAAAAAAAAAACCTCAAATACATTCTTTTTTTCAATGCGATGATTGTTACACTACATGTGTTCATTGTTCAATTCAGTTACCTCCCTTGATGGGTCTCTCCAATGTTAACTGCAAAGCAAATACTGGAGAAACACATCAAGGGAGGTAAAATTTGAAAAAAGAATATTATTTTCTGAAATGTCCAGAGCCCATCTATCTGTAGACCATACATGGACACAAGTTCACAACACACATTTTACATCAAAGTTATTATTTAAATGAGACACAAGGTATATGTGCTCCACATATTTCTAGTTAATACAGCTGAGTAGATTGTTTTCATTCCCCAAATTTGTATTTACACTATTTACCAGAATAAACACAACCCTCACAAGAGAACAATATTGTGATTATATGGTTAATTACAATCCTCTTTCCCAAATTTGAAAGAAATCACTACCTCAGTGAAAAAAAATAGAATACAGTACGTGGAGAGTGGATTGTAACAAAATCAGAGTGGAGTTATCACCCAAAGTATTACTTTCAAATTCTGTACATATGGACAAAATACACAAGCAGTATTTCAGCCAATGGACTTCCAGGATTAACCTGGAGGATCGATCATTGGCTGAAACTTTGCTTGTGCTTGTTACGCTTTGCAACAAATTTGCAATTATTGCTTGGGTGGAATCTCCACTTTGCGGGTGATTTAGTGATAATACACTCCACATGTACTTTAGATCATTTCTGTCATGATGATATTTTTATATTATATATAGGCCTATCATGCATTAACTCTTTACCCAAAGCAGATGATATCAAAATTTATTATTTTAAATATCATTTTTTTTAATTTTTCAAAAAATTTCAACAAAACCATATCATGTGACCCCTCGTTGGAACGAGCTCGTCAAGCTCGTTTCAACGAGGGGTAACATGAGGATTTGTTGAAATGTTTTGAAAAATAATATTTTTTCAACTGCTGAATTTGCATATAACGCGGGCAGATGCGGCCAATTCGTTGGGTAAAGGGTTAAACCAGAAAAATAAATCAAAGAAACACACAGTTGAAACACTGCTATAAACTTCGGCAATTATAGAATAAGTAGGACAATGAATGGGGATTACGTCATGCACAGTGCAAGAACGCAATACCATGGTTTCATGATCTTCATTCATAAATGAAAGTGTCAATGACACTGTAGCTTAACTTGACTGTGTGTTGTGTTTGATGAACAGGATAATGTTCAATGTTTATGAAAGGATTATGAAATAAGACAAGAATTGTGATAATTGGGAATATGTTAATTTCTGTTCCCTGTATGCTATGTTTTTATTAAAAATAATATGAGGTGTACACTGTACTAAAGGTCGGAGGGGTGGGTTAATATGACCTCACAGTTAATGTATGTGGCCCTCACAGTTAACGCATGTCAACGAAAGTTACCAAGTTACAGTGAAATTATTTCAAAATGAGTCATCCTATCAAGTTACATTGAAATCCCTTCATAAATATGGCCTGTAGACTGTGCTAAAGGTTTTCAGGCTTCAGGCCTTTGTAGCCATGACGGTTGACCGATTACTACTAAAAGAGGATGTCCTCATCTCGACATTATACTGAGTCATTCTACTAAGTTACAATAAAATCCCTTCACAAATACGACCTGTAGTCTGTACTAAAGTGTTTCGGGTTTTGGGCTCGGGAAGCCATCATGGTTGAATGATTGTGGCCAAAAGGGGACATTGTCATCTGGGCATTATTTGGAGTGATCCTATGAAGTTACAATAAAATCCCTTAAATATGACCTGTATACTGTGCACAAGGTTTTTGGGCTTTGGGCCCCTGAAGCCATCACAGTTGACCAATCACGACCAAAAGAGGATGTCATCACCTAGGCATTAAATGGAGTCAACCTAACAAGTTACAATGAAATCGTTCCATAAATACGACCTATAGACTATGCTAAAGGTTTCTGGGTTTTGGGCTCGGGCAGCCATCAAGGCTGAATGATTGCGACCAAAAGGGGATGTTCTCATCTAGACATTATTTGAAGTCATCCTACCAAGCTACAATGAAATCCCTTCATAAATATGACCTGTAGACTGCACTAAAGGTTTTTGGACTTCGGGGCCCCTGTAGCCATCACAGTTGCCCAATCACGTCCAAAAGGGGACGTTCCCATCTAGACATTATATGAAATAAGCCTACCAAGTTACAATAAAATCCCTTCATAAATATGACCTGTAGACTGTGCTAAAGGTTTTCAGGCTTCGGGGCCCCTGTAGCCGTCACAGTTGCCCAATCACGTCCAAAAGGGGATGTTCTCATTTAGACATTATTTGAAGTCATCCTACGAAGTTACAATGAAATCCCTTCATAAATATGACCTGAAGACTGTGCTCAAGGTTTTCGGGCTTCGGGCACCTGTAGCCATCACAGTTGACCAATCACGACCAAAAGGAGATGTCATCATCTAGGTATTGTATGGAGTCAACCTAACAAGTTACAATGAAATCCTTCCATAAATACAACCTATAGACTATGCTAAAGGTTTTTGGGCTCGGGCAGCCATCAAGGCTGAATGATTGCGACCAAAAGGGGACGTTCTCATCTAGACATTATTTGGAGTCATCCTACCAAGCTACAATGAAATCCCTTCATAAATATGACCTGTAGACTGTGCTAAAGGTTTTCGGGCTTCGGGCCCCTGCAGCCATCACAGTTGCCCAATCATTCCAAAAGGGGACGTTCTCAACTAGACATTATATGAAGTCAACCTACCAAGTAACAATGAAATCCCTCAATAAATATGACCTGTAGACTGTGCTAAAGGTTTTCGGGTTTTGGGCAGTCGTCATGGTTGACAGATCGCGACCAAATGGGGAAGTTCTCATCTAGACATCATCCGGAGTCATCATCCTACCAAGTTACAATGAAATCCCTCCATATTAAATATGACCTGCAGACAGTGTTTTGGTTTCGGTCTTGGGCAGCCATCATGGTTGACAGATCATGACCAAACGGGGATGTTCTCATCTGGGCATTATACAGAGGCATCCTACCAAGTTAAAATGAAATCCCTTCATAAATACGACTAATGGCTTTTGGGTTTTGGGCTTGGGCAGCCATACCGGTTGACCGATCGCGACAAAAAGGGGACGTTCTCATCTAGACATGACCCCAAACCTGCATATGAAATTTCGTGACGATCAGACAAGAACTACGGGGTGTAGCCTGTGCTAAATAAAAATGTGAACAGACTCACAGACTAACAGAATCACAGACTAACAGACTTCCACACGCGTGA
This sequence comes from Pictodentalium vernedei, assembly GCA_031216915.1. Lineage (NCBI taxonomy): Eukaryota > Metazoa > Mollusca > Scaphopoda > Dentaliida > Dentaliidae > Pictodentalium > Pictodentalium vernedei. The sequence continues at coordinate 802,199,194 of CM062297.1, forward strand.
TGGCAATAGCTTATCTTGACTTTGTCAAGTTAAGCTAAAAAATCACTTCATAGACACCGACTGTCAAAATATATGCGAACAAGTCAAGAAAGGGAGGAATATTGTAAGATAAACTGGTTATTACCACCAAGTAGGTTTCCAAGATGGTGTACTGAAGCCTTGACACTACCTCTGGGTCATATATCAAATATATATAACTAACAAACTCGTCAATATATGCCTAGAGACGAGGTCTTGACTTCAATACATATCGGGAACCCGTATGGTCATAATAACCTTTATTTCCAAATGAAACAAAATACTGCATTTTGATTGGCTGGGAGGTAAGGTGCAACTTGCAATCCACAGTGGCCTTTTTTTTACACCGTGGTTAACCACGGTGTAAAAACAAGAATGTTAAAAAATTTATAGTAATTTATATATTTTTTATACTTACCAATGACCCAGACTTAGCTGGTGCTAACTCTAACAATACCAGGGCCAAACACAAATTTTGCCCCCCAATCCCCAAAATTTGCATCCAAAACAAAAAGAAATCATGTCCTAAAGGACCTCCATACTATGCCTCTACTGCGCATGCGCAGTGACGCAGACGTCCCGAAATTGGCGCCAATTATCATTCTTACTGGCAGTGCCTGGTCAGCGCTATGTACTCAGCGGGGAGGCAAGAGTTCCCAACTCCAGGGAGGGCCATCCCCGTCTGGGTCATTGGTAAGTATAAAAAATATATAAATTACTATAAATTTTTTAACATTTTTATACTGTACCAATGACCCAGACTTAGCTGAATAGTAAACAGGCTGGAGGGCCTAGGACATAGAGGAAAATCCAATAAGCTCAACTATATAGTAAAGAGGTAACCCCTTAAGGAGAAAAGGAGTATTAGGCTTTACATGTATCTTTCTTATTTAATATTAAATTAGAAAGATACACTACCCTTAATAATTGAGCACAATAACATTCATGTTCTCTATTAACATCCAGTATATCCCTTATACTAATTATTTTTAAAGTAAGCCAATAAATAAAGTAGTCCAGAGAATTGAGACTCTTTATAGTCATTTAAAAGTGTCCGAGTATTGTATATTAAAGCCCGTTTGACACTTGACATATACAAATGCTTCACACCGAGCTACACTTTAAAAATAAGACATGAATGAATTTAACATTAATATTACACTTTAAAACCATCCCGGAAGCGACTCAGAAATACTGACTTGGAGGAGGCATTCCCTTGCTTTTCACTATAAAGCAGGTGACCTAAGGGAACACCCTCCCCCGCCCCCCCTTCCCCTTGCCCTGGGTCAAATAGCCCAGAGCGAAGAGGGCAGCCGGACGGAGTCACTGCCGGAACAGAAAGCCTGCATAACTATAGTTGCAACTGTTTAGTGGACGACATTCTGAGCAACAGATAACGGACCTAAACAATGCAGGTCTCCAGAAATGGACTCAATATTTCTGAAATAAAAATTTGTAAATGTGGATGGCTGCGACCAATAAGCAGCCTTCATTAAATCTGTAATAGCAACACTATTAGCATAAGCCCAGGAAGTAGAAAGAGCTCTTACTTCATGAGCGGAAATCTTAAGCACAGACTGCTGAGAAGAAGATAAACTCTCATAAGCAGTATGGATAGTTAATTGAATCCATCTAGCAATAGAATGGACTGAAATGTCCTTTCTATTAGGCATCAAAGACAGAAAGAAACGTTTCCGTCCCTTTCTGATAAACTGAGATCTCTGTTTATAGATACGTAACGCTCTAACAGGACAGAGTAAAGGCCTACGCCCGTCTGAAGACGGAAGAGCCTTAATAACAATAGGTTCCGGACATTTATTAGGAGCCTGATTCTTAGCTAAAAAACCCACATTAGTAGTGAAGGTGATAGTGTTCCCGACACTACGATAGTGAGAATCATCCACCGACAGTGCATGAAGCTCACTGACTCTTCTAGCAGAAGAGAAAGCTAAGAGAAAAGCTGTCTTATAAGATAAGAATTGAAATCTACTGTCCCAAGAGGTTCAAATGGCTTTTCCTTCAATTTAAGAAGAACCCAAGCTAAATTCCACTTAGGAATTAATCTAAGAGTTCTGGGTCTATTTATCGAAAAGTTTCTAACCAACTTAGATAAAGAGACATTAGATCCAATTTGTAAACTATCATGATGTGCATAGGTATCAGATAACATAGAACTATAACCCTTTATAGTAACAGGCTGCAGTTTGATTTCGTCAAACAAGTATACTAGAAAGTTTGCAATGTCTGGTATAGAGGGATCAAATATATCTACAGAATGATCCCTACACCAACGACGAAAAACCTTCCACTTAGCCGCATAGTTTAGCGAAGAGGAGGTCCTCCTACAGTTAGAAATCGCGTCCACTGCTCGTCCTGTAAAGTGCTTGCCATGCAAGAAGGACCGCACAATGGAAAAACGTGAAGGTTGAGACCTTGCGGGTTGTGATGGAGTTGGTGCGATTTCCCCTGCGAAAGAAGATCCTCCCGTGGAGGAAGCTTTCGGGGTAGGTCCCACAACAGACACCTGAGTAGATTTATCCACGGTCTCTGTGGCGACAGAGATGCTACCAACAGAATCTTGCATTGAGATTGTTTTATCTTTAGTAGCAATATTTGTTGAATTAACGGCGCTGGAGGATACGCATATCCTATCATTCCGTCCCAAGAGATCGACAAAGCGTCTACTGCAAATGCTCTTGGATCCGGACACGGAGACACATACGTCTGCAACTGATTGTTGAGATGTGTCGCAAATAAGTCTATCACTGGCCGTTCCCATTGGTAGCAAATCTGATTGAATACTTGTTTGTTGAGAGTCAATTCCGACGGCAACAAGCGACCCTTTCGTGAAAGGGAGTCTGCTAGCACATTCAGACGACCCGGTATGTGACGGACCGAAAGAAGAACGTGATGTTCTAGCGCAAACAGAAGGATTCTTTCCGTTAGATTGAACAACGGAACTGAACGAGTGCCTCCCTGATTCCGTATATACGCCACTACTGTCATATTGTCGGATAGGATTTGGACATGAGCCTTGTGAATAATGTCCAACCAGCGACGTAACGCAAGCCAAATTGACATCATTTCCTTGATGTTTATGTGCTTGCACAGGAATTGCGGATCCCAAAGACCCTGGCATCTCGAATCCGTTGGGATTAATGATGCACCCCAACCTGTTTGACTGGCATCCGTCATAATGGTAAAACTCGGATCCGGCAACTGCAGCGGAACTCCCTGAGTTAACCACTGAATGTTTGCCCAAGTCTGAATCTCTTGTTTCACTTGATCTGACAAGAGAATGTCTACGTCGAGCGAATGAATTTTCACACTCCAATTCTGAGTCAAGAAAATTTGAAGAGGACGTGTGCGTAACCGCCCCATCGGAATGAGATCCGCAGCGGCTCCGCACAGACCTATCAGTCTCATAAATTCTCTCGCTGTGACTTTGTCTGCGTGCAGACAATAGCGAGTGTAACAACTGACTAATTTCGCTCTGGTTAACGGCAGACGAACGAGATTGTTGTGCGTCTCGAAGCTCATTCCCAGATGAGTGAATGACTTGGACGGCACCAGATCCGACTTCTCCTCGTTTACTATAAAACCGAGACGTCGGAGCAATAGAAGAAGATTCTGAACATCGTTCTGAAGTGTTAACTCGTTGCCGTACCTCTGAAGAATGTCGTCCAGGTAGGCCGACGTTACCGCAGACGAATGAGCTCGGAAATAGATCATTACCGAGTTCATTACCCGAGTGAAAGCCCAGGCTGCTAGATTCAATCCGAAGCACATCGCCTGGAATTGATACACCACTCCTAGGACTGCGAAGCGTAGGTACTTTCGGAATGTCGGATGTACCATGACGTGAAAGTACGCATCTTTGAGATCTATGCTTGTTGCATAATCGTTCACCCGAATACTCGCTCTGACCGACCGAATCGTCTCCATATAAAATTTCGGAGCGACGATCAGCTTGTTTATCCAGCTCAAATCTATGACTGGACGGAACGAGCCGTCTGGTTTCGGAACCAGAAACAGATGGCTGTAGAATCCCGGAGATTCCTGGTTTTCTACGACCTCTACCGCGTTCTTCATTAAAAGAGACTGCACCTCTGATAGCAGAGCGTCTCTTTTCTGCGGATTTGACGGAAGATGAGTCCACTTTGGACTTCGAGTTAATGGAGGCTTTCGTTTGAAGGATATCTTTAGACCTTCCGAAGTCACTCCTCTCACCCAAGGGTCGTCCGTAATCGACGCCCATTCTTGTGAAAAGCTCGACAACCTTCCGTCAACCGGTACGCGATAGAGTTTTAAGCCATCACCTCCTGGACCTGCGAGGCCTGCGGTAGGAGAAACCACGTCCTCCACGACCCGCACCTCGCCCCGTCGACCTCGGGGCGTCCGACCGATTGTCCCGGCCCGAAGGACGTCCCGAACGAGAGTCGCTACCCTGACGGTCTCTCGAATAAGACCAAGAGGACGCACCGGAACCTCTATAGGAACCTCTCTTGGGTGCATTAGACCCAGAAGTGCCTGTCTTATTCTTGTCTGCTGTATCCGACTTCTTAGAAGCAGATTTAAACAACAGAGAATCCGAAGCTTTCTTTGTAATTTTATCATAAATAGCAGAAAGCTTGCCGTCAAAGAGAAGACCGAAGCGACTCTAAGAGAGTTCTTCACCTTAGTATCCACGAGTGTGGATGTAGCTAGGGCTGCATCACGTCTAACCAACTCCAGATTTGCCACTGAAAGGGCGGAGTTACACGTGGAATAAGCTACTGCCCTTGAAAGAAGTCTTAAAGAGGATTGTATATCCTGAAACTCTTTCCCTTAAAGGCGCAGTGATAACGCCTTAGTAAGGTGATCTGCGTAAGATAAGGCATCTAAATTGGCTCTGTTAGACGCAATAGCTGTTTCCAACACCGCGGTTGGAATAGAAGCCGACGACGGTAATGATAGCTCTAAGTCTTCCGCCTCGTCGTCCATACGCAGAGGAACTCTCGGGATACCCTGTCCTGCCATATCGAATTTATTCCTTGCATTAATGAAAGGCAGGTTGAGAGTATTAGCGGACAAGAAACCTGCTTTCCCCGTCTTGGAAGCAAGTTTAAATATAGCGTCGTTCAATAATTCAAATGTTCTTGCAACATTATTGGACTGCGACGGAAACTCGGGAGCGATGTCCCTGAACTGCTCAAAAAATTCAGAGTCCAATGACACTATAATCCTCTTGTCCGGAACCGCAGCAGTCTGGCCCGACGGAACAACTTGAGGGAGAAAGTGCCGGATGAAGTCCACGGCAGCTTTATGTTGTTCCGAAAGGGATAGCTCCAAATCATCCGCATCCCTTTCACCATCCAGTCGGACCTCATGATGTTCCCGGTCGTCCGCCCCCGATGCTTCGGCGGAGCGTACCGACCCAGCACCGTCGGATAATTCTCGATCCGACACCGTTTCTGTCGGCTGCTGGGATGCTGCGATAAGCTGTGCTATCTGCACAAGAATGTCCGGCGTCGAGACCTGCGGAGGCGCAGTCTTTCGCTGCTTCGCCGAGGGCAGCTCCGCATCAGATGGCTCCCGCATACTTTTCCTATGCGAACGTCCGGAGTCCATCGGTCTCGAATCCCTGGCTGCCGGATGGTGTGACCTGGTCGCCGAAGAATCCTTGATCGGCGAAGCTGGTAATATATCGGCGGTCACGCAGCCAAGGTGCGGTCGTGTGCGCTGACGAGAAGAGGAAGCCTTAACAGTCTCCGCGGACTGCTTATACAACGGAGCGTCCCGAGCGACGGACGTATGCTCCGCTAACGACACATTTTGTACCACAACATCTGGTCCCAGATGTTGTTGTATGAGAGAGGGGCCTCTCTCGCTCGCGGCCCGGCTGGACCTGGACGAGCTAGGAACCGGACTCAAAGGCTTCCTCCGTTCTCGCTTACTATCCGCCGTCACTGGGTGTGCATCTATTATGTTTATAGTGCTCGCATCACCCAAAATTTCCTCCTGGACCGCATCGGACGAACCCGGCTGCCGAACCATTCGGTGAATGGACGCTACACCGGGCGAGCTAGCGGACGACATTTGTCTAATCTCCATGAGCACTTTTGCCGCTAGATCTGAATTCATTTGTGACGACGGACGCACACTTGTAGAAGATAACATGGAAACATCACCCTGTTCTTGTTCCTCTGAAATAGAAACTGAGAGAGTAGAGTGACCTTGCGGAGAAAGAGCCGGCATAGCCCTTTCTCCAGAAACAACATATCGTGACACACGTTTCCAATGTTTCTCATCCCAATATTCACATATAGGACAGGGATTTATGCGAGAACACTGACTACAATTAATACAATGATCATGAAAGTCAGAGGAAGATTTCTTCCTATTACAATTTGAACAATGTCCCTTCATTGTGAAAGGACAACAAGAAGTCCTAGTTACTCGCACAAACCCCTGACACAAAGATACATAATAACATGATCCATTAATAAATGAAAAAACAATTACAAATCAAAATAATTTTGAAAAAATATTTTTTCAGCGAAGCCCAAGTTGCTGAAAAGTAACGTTGAGCCCCGATGGATCCGATGGCAAAGTGTGGTCAAAAATTTTAAATTTATATTAAATAATTAATGAGACACTTACGGATAATATAAATGTATCTTATAGTGAGATAAACTACAGCAAAGGCAAACAGCCCCCCTCAAAAAAGGCTGTTGCCAATGTAAACAAACAGTGTAAAACACCAGAAAACATAACTCCAGGCACTGAAAAAACTGGCCCGGAATCAGTCATCAAAATTACACTCTATCTGATGCAAAACAGAGACTCCCAGGGGAGAATCTGCAGAACATCAGATGGAAGATGCAGAACACAACGTTATACACCCATGGGTGAAAACGTAACTATGGGGAAAATAACAGAAAACATTCTGTAACCAAGCAACTCTCCCAGGAAATTTTAGAAATGAACTTTCTCAAAAATATGCCAAATGCATGGGAGAATTGCAAGGGGGGACTTTAGAAGGCTAGGGGAGAGGAAACACTGAATAAGCAGTGCAACATTTAGCAAGAATGACAACAAGAGGCCCATGCCTTGAAAATAGGCAACTTAACATAATTTCATCAAAAAAATTTAAGTACAGCCCTGATTATTTTTTGTCACTTCTTTTTCCTCTCCTCCTTCTATCCTCCTTAGAATCACATTTTCTCCAAAAATTACGTGTCTGGCATCCTTTAAACTGAGATTTACAAGCACAAAGATCAGTGAGATGTTGACTGATGAAGGGCCAAACAGAGAATGATAATTGGCGCCAATTTCGGGACGTCTGCGTCACTGCGCATGCGCAGTAGAGGCGTAGTATGGAGGTCCTTTAGGACATGATTTCTTTTTGTTTTGGATGCAAATTTTGGGGATTGGGGGGCAAAATTTGTGTTTGGCCCTGGTTTTGTTAGAGTTAGCACCAGCTAAGTCTGGGTCATTGGTACAGTATAAAAATATACAATAGCAGGCTATATGGCTAAAAAAACAGTACACATTTTTAATTGTTAATTCATACCGTCTGCTCAGTTATGTTAGAACAAAAAAAAAATACAGGAAATTTAATATTTATGTGCAATAAAATATTACAGATACGGGTGTAATTGGAACTGGCTCATTGAGCCAGTTCCAATGACATCCATATTTGTCTGGTTTTATTTATTAATAAACTTACAAAGTACAAATTTTCTGTCAGTTTTCTGCCCACACTGTAGGTTAAAGTATTAAGTACTCCAAAATTCTTGGAAATAAATCTGTTATCCTTGTGTTTTCCAGGGTGTATAGGAATTTACACCGGTTTGGGAACTCATACACCCTTCGGCTTCGCCTCAGGGTGTATGAGTTCCCAAATCAGAGTAAATTCCCATACACCCTAGAAAACACAAGGATAACTAATAATATTTATGACCCTACAAAGCTACAAAATGCAAATCAGAATGTTTTAATTTAATTCAAGTCCGGCGGATTTGGAAATTTTTTAATTGTCGAGATGTAACCAAAATCCTTCCAAATGTCTCCTCTTAACTCTTCTACTATTATCAGATCTCTTGATGACAGAAGAGTTCAAAGATACTACACTTCTGAAATTACTTTTATTCCATGTCTGGAATATTCTGCTTTTTTGCTTGACTTGCCCAAGCAGATTAGTCACCCTTCAATACAATACATGAGTGGAGACTAAAAATATATTCCATGGTTGTATGAAGTTGAAGTTGTGAGATTTGATTCGGTACAATTCAAAATTCTCTCTGGATTCAATTTGACCCAAAATTGGAGTTTCATATAAGGACCCTTTGGCTGTAGTCACTTTGTAAGTGATGTATTGCCTCTCCTCCATAATAACACCCTCTTCTCTTTCCCATGCTCTTTGACACACACTGTTTTATGATGCACTTCTTCCATTCTTGCTCCAACTTGCTGATTAAAATAGCCACCCCATCTCTCATGCCAGTATTCTTCGATTTTGGCATCAATATTCCTTCACACTCCCACTGCAAAACATGCATTTTAATTATGTAATATTATGCAGCTTACTGATTAGTTTCTCAGTAAGAAGCTGTTATAACATGAGGTATGGGTGAAGAAAATAACTTGTTTGACAACTGTAGGAAAGAACTAGATACAGTGGAACCCTGTTAACTGAATAGCCTCTTTGTAAATGAAAATTATTCAGTTAACAGGAGTATTCAATTAACAGGGATTGTGTCACTTTCCTGTATTCTGGAGATAACCTTAAAATTATTCTATCATATCTTGTTTGGCAAAGCTCCAGGAGCTCTGTCAAACAAGATATAATAGATTAAATGTCTGTATTGGATGTACTGAGGCCAAATATGTCTTTTAACAAAGGAAAACTGGGCTCCACTGTACTTCTATTATGGAGACCATAACCCAGGCTTGTGACTTTGACCTTTTGATCCTCAATTCTATAGGGTTCATTTCTTTCCCATAGGCAGTAAAGCAGTGAAATGTCATGATCCCACACATAAGTCTTCATAGTGTTGTCAATTTAGAGTCTGAAAACCAAATCGCACACATGCACAGACAGAGCAATCAATACAGGGTTACCACCAGTTGGCACCACTCTAGTCATGCGGCCCAGAGACCTGAGTTCTAGGCTCTGGTAGGCATAGCCAGGAAGTTTAAATTTATGACTGGAACAAACATTGCACCCTTTTCAAGACAACAAATTCGCCGTGACTATTTTACTAGAAGTCTTTAGGACTCCATGTTTTTGTATTCATAAATATCAACATTTATTATATGCTAGCCTGTGAATTATTGCAAATTATCTAAAAGATATTTCTCGAGAAACTGCATCGGGATTACAAGATACGTCGTGCGGAGTTCCACAGGGATCTATCCTAGGTCCTTGCTATTTTTGATTAATATTAATAAAAACAGTTATTTATTGATTGGTGTTTAAGGTCACATACTTATGCAAAATGGCTAATCATGACCGTGACAGTTTTACAGGTGGAGGAAGCCGGAGTACACGGAGAGAACCGAGCAACAACGAGCAGCTGCCAGCTCCAGCTCCCCAACATCATAACTCCGCACTGCAGTGCAGGCAAGGTTAGACTGGTTGAAGACATGCGTACCACTGACGTGCAGTACGCCTTAGTACACGGCGTCATCATGCCCCCATGTGGACAATCGAGGTTAAGTGCCTTGCCCAAGGACACAATGCGGGAGTCCGAATCGATCACTCAGATGGTCACCCATTCAAGGACTAACCGACATTGCTCAACTGCGGTGATCTGACGAGAACCGGTTACAGCAACACCACCGCGCCCCCTAATGATATCAGTAAATCTACAATATTAAATGTTCTTTTTTTTGCAGATGACACGACTGGCTATGTATCAGATTAACAACATCGATAGGTTAAACAACCACGTAAGTAGCGAAATCGTGAAGCTGTGTGAATGGTGTAAGGCAAATAAAATTGCCATAAATGCAAATAAAACAAAATATATTCTCTTTAGCCCCTCACATATTAAAACTGATAATTCCAATTTACATTTGGTCATGAACAACAATATACTTAACAGGTATCAAATACAGCTGACGATAAAGCTGTGAAATTCTTAGGTGTTTATTTTGACGTATGTCTGAACTTTAAGCATCATATTATGGCCATTGCATGTAAAATATGAAGGGTGATATATGCTACAAATAGCGTAAAAAAATTCCTTCCCCATAGTGCGCTTACATCCTTGTACTTTGCACTCGTGCATAGCCACTTGTTATATTGCATCCACACATGGGGACATGCCAACATCAACAATAAGCTCTTTCTCCTACAGAAACGAGCTTTACGCATTATTAACAATAAAAAATTCAATTCGCAAACAGATCCCTTATTCAAGAAAGAAAGAATTCTGAAGTTTCCCGACCTACACAAACGTAATGCCTTAGCTTTTATGTATGATTGGAACAATGGAAATCTTCCAATGAGCTTTACAAATCACTTCCAAATATTTGACAGTGTGTCTGGAAGAATAACCAGACAAACAGGTCAAGTAATAAGAGGTATCCCAAGATCAGACTTCTCAAGAAAACTCCCAGTACATTCACTTCCAAAACTATAGAACAGCCTGAGCAACAATATAAAAATATTACGTCGAGATCGTTATTTATTAAAAGAATTACCCAAATTTCACTTGAATCCTATCTTAACTCAGTGCGCTGCCATAATCTGATATGTTCCGACTGTCGCTCTGCCTCTAACTTAACATCTTAATCTATCCGTTCTGACTGCCGTTCCAACTTTACATCCTAATCAGTCATATTCGTACCGCGACAAAAAGCGCATCATCCACAGTATTTTTGTTAAGTTCTGCCAACTAATCTGAATCTTCACCACTCGACACAGACTATGCAACCAATCACAACTGCCCCTGAACATACAAATTGTGTGACGACTGATCTCACTCAATAAATGCAAGTATCCTACAGTCTAAAATATACTTTTTATGATACATATATGTAAATATTCACGCATCGCTGCTGGGTCTTTTTTTTTGTTGTTGTTTTGGGGGTTTTTTGTTTTGTTTTTTAATACTCTCAGTTTTTTTTTAACTCCTATACATGTACTGCCTCTCTCATAAACGGCCACTCATTTTCCCCTTGTCATCATTCTCTTTCCAACTTTACTGTCCAGTACACATCAGGAAGACAGCCAATCTGGCTATGTTGCCTCCTTAGGATATGCATGTTATTTATTATATTGTAAAAAGCAAGCTACCATTGTTAATATTTGTGTACCATTATATCTTAGCTTTGTAACATGTATATTGTTAAATAAAGAATTCAATTCAATTTAATACCTTAGTACACACCACCACTGTGAATTCTACAAGGACCACTGGGCAGGATCAAACCATTCACCAGTACAAAGGATTAAATGGTAAAAATATTCATAATTACACTTTGTCCAACAAAGACAATATCAAACAAGCTCGTCCCATGAGGGATCATCACATGATAAGGTTTTGTTGAAATTTTGTTTTTTCAACCGCTCAATTTGTATATTACATGGTCAAATCATGAATTGTGGTTGATTCATCAGGTAAAGGTTAATTATTTTACTACAGAATATCAGTTTGCATTATCTGCAAACTACGTGTACCTTATGAGGTCCTAGTTCTAATGCCATGTTCCTTGTTAGATTGTCTAAAGCACCTTTACTTGCACTATATGCTGCATGTTCGTCAATGGCTAGCTGCGAAGCTGTACTTGATATATTCACTATTGCTCCTCCTTCTTTTCTTTCAATCATGTTCCTAGCTATCACCTGAAAACAGAAATATAGAATAAATGTAGTTTATTAAACGTATAGTGTTTTCAAATAAAAAATTTATTCTATGAATACAATTAAGAAATAAAAAGCCAAGCCAGTGGTGGAGGAAGCTTGACCTGACTCTGTCGTATCCACATTTATGCTGGATTGAGAATTGTTACTGCCAGTGTCTGCTGATTTACTGAACGTCCATGATTAACACTAACATGTACGCATTTCAAAATCAAGGTTCATTTATTAAGTACTTTTGATAATTAATTATGAGGGTTTTTTATTGTTTGGTTACAATGCACTTCTTACATGTGGCATATATTCATATACAACTCATTTCATTGTGTTTAAGGCTTTAAGCTACAATCATTGTTTTTCGTTTCCACAGATTTCTGAGAAGCGTAAAACAGGTCATGATATAATGACCTTTCACATGGAATGTGAAAGGTCAACATAGAATAGTCCATTTCCAACTTCCTACTATGGAGATAAATCTTTAATGTGTTAAACTAATGGGAAAAATTTATTCACCTAATAGGTGAATAAAGCAAAGATTTATCCAAGGCTTCTATTATACGAATAAATGCCCATTTATGGGATAACACAGTAAATGTGCAGGATTACAGCTCTTTTTAATTCTTGTGGCAACAAACCTGGAAAGGTATCATTTGGTTCATATGACATCCAGGGCTGTCATTTTAAGAATGGCGACTGCAGTCTCCTAAACTGAAATTTGCAAGGGCGGTAAATGCCCTCCTTGCCATATACATGTAGAAGGAGAGCCATGAAAGTGATCTTTGTTCAGTAGCAGTGATTGGTATTGCTCATCTTAATATGTGATCATGCACTTTGGAAAAGCTTACTGATAGCTAGTGTCTGTGAGGCCCTTATGTCTGGCCTGCCAGCTTGAGCTGGAGGCGAGGTGTAGGGGTCCCACAGAGACTAACTGGTAGCCATTTTGCTTACTTGTCAGATACTAGTAAAATTGTCTGACTACATGCATAATTCAGGTAGAAATCCTGACATGTTCTGTAAGAATTTATTGCATTTTTCAAACCTACAGTTAAAACTAGAGAAGTCCTGTCATGAAATGTGTGCAAATAACATGTCGATCTGCGTGTTAATCTACGCGTTATGACCATAGTAAGGCTATCAAATTCTGTAGATATGGCCTATGCACAAGCAATGTTTCAGCCATGGCAGAAACATTGCCTGTGTTTGCTATGCCTAACCAGGAGAACCTGCCATGCTTTGGATACCATTCGATATGACAACTGCACACAATTCTTACACGCAATTAAACCTCGATAAGTGCACAGTTCATGACAGGACTTCTAGTTTTAACTGTACATTAGATACTATTTGCACAATGCAAACAATAAGATGTAAAGATATTGTAAAACTACCAATCTCAGGAACAGACCCTAGTGTCAAATTGATGTATCCCATGTTAATAAACATTCAGACAAAAATTTATTCGAATCAGAACTTTCATACAGAAGTTCTGACAAAAAACTGATTGCACTAACTAAACAAAATGGCTGCTGGTGGCCATGTTGAATTTTGGACTACACCCCAAAACACTCGTTCTCATCCCACAGTGATAACAAAGGTATCCAAGAAGTTTTGTAAAGAGCCGTATTGAATTGTTGATGGACGGACAGACAGACAGACGACGGGCCATGACATAACCTCAAATTTGACTTACGTCAAAGGTGAGCTAATAATTAAATTAATGGTAAGGTATTAGGCAAGGTGACCCTCTATTGGTGTATCTTATTTTTAGACGAGTTATTTTGGGCATGGTTCGAAAATACAATCCCAACATTAACAGTCTAAAAATCAAAAACTCAATACCTAATTAGCCATTACACTAACAATTCAACAGGCCTTTAAACTGGCTGAACTGGGAGACCTGACTGGAACCTGACCAGGCAGTGAGACCCTGGTCACTCAAGCACATGCCTTTGAATTCACCCAATTTACATGGCACCAAAATGGGTGGGTCTGGGCCTCCACCAAGAAATTTTCCCTAAATGATGTTATTTGAAGACATTTTGAGGATCGAAAGAATTTCAGGCATGATGTATTAAGTGTAATTTCATTACCTGATACCCCATGCAGATTTTAGAATTCATGATTTTTAGGGGGTGAAGGTGGAGGTGGAATCTGGGAGTAGCCCCCCCCCCCCACCCCCACCCCACCCTCCATGCCACTGTCATAATTTGGGACATGACCACCATATTTGGGGGGCATTTTTAAGCACTGTGAATTTCAACTTATCTAAAGGTCAAGATTCAGCTTGTCTTGTTAGTGATGTACTCTCACCTGCCAAATAATAGGGATATCACTATTATTAATTTTAGAGAAAAATCTTCAATTTCACTATTATTTGGCAATGAGACACAGAGTGAAAATGCCATCACTATTATTAATTTCAACCAAAAAAGCAAGCCATCACTATTATTTGGCCATCACCTTTATTTGGCAGACAAGAGTACATCTGCTAAATAATCTACAGAAACTGTAAAACTATTCTCATCAATATCTACATAAACATGTAACTATGCTTGAATCATTCAAACTCATTCACTACACATGGAAAAGAATTCATTCTGTAAAAGAATAATACATGTAGCCCTGGGTATATAATGGCCAGATAACGTTAAGGACTTTACCCACGACCATTATTTGGCCAAATATCCATGGCCTGGGGTATTATCTAACTTAAAACGCTCTATTTATTATATTCTTGTTTTATAAATCTACCCTCTGTGAACCTCAATCTGAAGCTAGGTCTCAAGCCCAAACAGAAAAGAGGTACCCAGAGAATAAACTGGCCCACCGTATAGGATAGCATCGGTAAATTCCCCCTCTGGTGACCTGATTCTGCAAATGACAGATTGTTTATTTCCAGGCTTGGTACTAACCCTAGTAAAGACTATCATATGTTGGCCGGCAACCATTTGTGATGTGCCTCAGGGATGTTAACCAAGAGACAAAAGTTAGGTGATTGTTACAAAGAACAGAGATCCATGTGAGCTGTGAAGGGTGACCCTGATGATCTGGCCATTTGGATTTCATAGGATCCCTTATGCTTGGGAGCACAGAGGCTCAGTGGTCAGAGCATTGAACTTCAAACTAAAAGGTCAATGGTTCAATTTTGATCAGCAGTGCCTGCTTTGTGTCCCGGAACAAGACACGTTATCCAGATTGCCCACATGGTGGCACTGTGTGCTAAGGCACAAGGCACAGTGAATGTGCACTTGCCTTCAACTGCCGCTAACCCTGCTTGTGCAAAGTTAGGATGGTGGGGAGTCAGAGACAGTTGCTTACCGATACTCACTGCTTCTCTCCAGTCTGACAAGATATGACCCTGGCTGTTGAAAGTGTCATAAAACTGCAAGAAACAATAAGCAAACCCTTTCTTCCCACAATGGAAGCTGGGAGTAAATGTGTTTGGATGACGTAGATTATCCTGCAGGGTATCCGGAGGTGGAAGTGTGGAATTAGCATTGCATAAAACGGAAGCCCTGGATCAAAATGTTTGGCAGCAGTGGGGGAAGGAGGCCTAGTTTCCCAAAATAAATTTTAATCAACCAGGGGGTCAAGGTTGGTCATGGACTGGGTAAATGAATTCTACCATCTATTAACAAAATGGTGAAAAGATGGAAGTCAATATCGTCATGAATTCTACCATCTATTAACAAAATGGTGAAAAGATGGAATTCAATATCGTCTAACAAGTGGGGAAGCTGTTGAATGGTATTGTGGTAGCCCCAAGCCGAGCTCAAAAAATCTGTGTAGGGAATAGTCCGAATTTAAGGACCATCATTTCATGGCACATTGCAAACCTGCAGAGAATTTCCCCAGACAATTGGATGTCAGAGGTCTTTCCTCAAAGATGAAAAGTAAATTGGAGAAGACTTGTCATGGACAAGGCTGATCTGGCAAAACAGACATATACAAATTTTTTGTAAAGTGTGTGTGTGGGGAGGAGAGGGGGAGGGGAGGGGGAGGGGGAGGAGGAGGGGAGGGTAATGGTAGTGAGTGAGACTGAGCTAAGTTCAGGATAATTGATAAAGAAGAACTAACGACTCGGGTCATATTTTAAGGGAACCCTGAAAGGTTGGGAATGGGGGTTGCAATACCAGGAGGTCCAGCTTACACTGGATGTACTAAAGGTCAAATAGGTTCTTCTATGTTGGAATTCAGTGACCATCAGCATAATTCTTCCAAAGATCACAAAATTTTTATTCAGTGAACAGCAGTTTTTACTCTATAACCTATAACAGGCAATATTAACAGGTTAAATTTCTACTTCAAGGTATAAATGTTTTGCAAGTTACGTGCGATTTAGAGGGTTAATCAATTGAGAAATAAAATTAGCAGGTTACAAGGTATTACAAATTTATAATTACTAGTTTATATTATTACCTGTGAAACACAGAAAACACCTTTGAAATTTACACTGAATATCCTGTAATGAAAAACACACTTTTTTCAGAATAGTAGAAGATGGTGAATATTCATTTATTTATTGGAATTCAAGCTCACTTTCAGCATCTATGGCTATAATATGATGGCATTATACCATATTTCATCTAAGTTTTCAGACACAAAAAATAATTAAAACTTTCGAAGTCTGAAAACATTGGTAGGCACGAAGTCAAGGTGAGCCAATTGTTTACAGCTACGCTATAGCTACTCACTTTAGAGGACATCCATCCCAGGCATTGGTTAATGGATCCTATTTTACCAGTAAAGCAGATCTTGTTTACCACAGTATTAAAGTAAGACTGCTCCCCTCATAGGGCTCTCACAAGGAAAGATTAAATGAATGAATAAACAAACAAAACAACGAATGAATTGAATGTATGAACGAACGAACAAATGAACAAACAAATGAAAAAACAAATGAATGTGAAGAGTTATAACCTGCTCAAAATTCTCTGTCGGCTTTTGTGATCACAGTACCGTAATGCTGTTGAGCAAGAGCTCCATATTTCCCTGAAACTCTAAGATGAAAAAGATAAATTTAAAGTAATTTGTATATTTTTAATATTTACCAATGGCCCAGACTCAGCTGGTGCAACCTCAATATTATTAAGGACCAAACACAAATTTTAAACCCTCCAAAATTTGCATACAATACCAAAAATTAAAAGTCCTATCTGGCCCTTCATACTTTTAGTACTTGCGCATGCACAGTGCCCAGGAAGAGACTGGAATTGGCACCAACATCATTCTTCCTAGTTGTGCCTACTGAAGTGATAACTCAGCGGGGAGGTATGAGTGCCCACTTATGGGAGGGCCATCCCTGTCTGGGCCATTGGTAAGTATTAAAAATATACAAATTACTTTAAATTTATCATATTTTAATACTAAAACCAATGGCCCAGACTTAGCTGAATCGTAAAAAGGCAGAGGGCCTAGGACTTACAGAATTAGCAGACCAAAATACAGCTCCTTAGCCTGCATTAGAACTCCCAAAGAGAAAGGAGTTTAAAATTTTAAGGAATTGCCTCTATATCTCGCTATACCACAATATAGAATACAAACCACTGAAATAAGCAGCAATATCCAAGTAATTCCCTATTACTTAGCATAAATGATTACGCTAAATGGGTGTAACAAGCCCCCAATTTTAAGGCTAGTCCGGAATAAGACACTTAAAATTAGGAAAAGCATGTCCGAGAGTGAGACAATAACACCCACAAACACATGCCATATATAATGTAACAAGCTGTACATAATATCAGAATAATCTACAGAACATAACAGCTTAACTCATAGTTACACACTTATTAAAAGGCCAAAAGAGGTAAGGAGAAAACAAACCTTCCCCCCCCCCTTTTTTTTTGAAGGAATAATCTTCAAAACAAAGAGGGGAGCGGTCTGGAAACAGTGAAAAAGCATTACAGAATAATATATTCGTCTAAAAGGCACCCGGCTATTAATTATTATTATTAATATATTACAGATAGGTCGAAAACCAGTGATTTAAATATGTACAACCTTAAACTTGTCCAATTGAATCCCAATGGAAAGTTATCTAATAGAACTTTTCATTTCTTAGCCAAGACACAGGTGACCACGTTCAGGTGTACAATTCTAATAAACACCCAATTGTAACTGTAGAATTATTATGAGAGTAGGAATATGCCTCGTGTGCCACTTTACGGTTGAAAACTGGATTCCGAATACGGAACGGGATACGATTAAAAAGCCCACCACGAACCATCCTCGACAATTCATTGTTCCCTAGGTCCGTTAAAACCAATGACTGTTCAGAGAAAGAATTTACCACTCCGAATAATGAAGTCAAAAATAGAGTACGTATGCATAGACGGCCTGTTGGAAACTCCATAACTGATCCAACTAGGCCCAAAATTCTCATAAACTTTATAGTAATGCAGAGCCAGAATCAAGAGAATCTATTCCATAATAAGTCTGCCTAATAATGTATACATATTATGCACACAATCAACAGAATCACACCTTGACTTTAATGTGATTAACCTGAGGAATAGACCCATATGTCATAAGAAAAGCAGACAGCGTAACTACTCGGAGTAGACTAACTGCCACATTTGGAGAATGTCACCCAGATAACCGACATGCCTGCCATACAGGAACACGAAGGCTAGTAATATCAACCGAATGTATTCATGATAGAATTTGGAATCCAAGAACAGTTACTGTTCAGGAATCATATGCTATCACTTATGAAAGATCAATCACAGGAAGCAAACCAACTAGAGTGGCTGGGCCCCTGATGTCGCCATTAGACCACAACCCACCCGCCAATCGAAGAGCAATGAAAGGCATGCATATAATTGAATGCATAGGAGGCTTACAGGAAGAACACTATGTCCTGCTGTGTAATCGCCTCTTAACATATTGGCAGGGGTGGGGGTTTGGACGAATACATCATCTCGAACTCCCCTCACCCGCAATACTTGAATCGCTAGATAAGTAAGGCCGGCGCAGTAATATTAAGGCTTGGGACAGTGTAACAAATTCCTTTTTCACTATAAGAAAAAGAAACTTCACGCTACATTCCCAAGCTATACTGCTGCTGCTATTCTCAATAAAGAGTAATACAGTTAAAAAGCTTGTAGTTAGCCAAAGCAAGTAGAATGACACTAATTCAGCGCAACTTGTAATGTTTCAGTGTTAGTTACCTAGAACAGTACAGAAACCATATGGCTCCTTCACATCTGACCGACTCCATAATGCCACTAAGGACGGATGGGAAGTGTTACGAACATGGAACTATTGCACGGAATATACCCGCTGAAACAGCGTCGACATATCCCTTAAAATCAAGACAGAATGCCATGTCGTCAAATAATACACCATATAGACATAATATCCAATCGTTAAGTAGATATATAATACACAACATTAGATTTGATAAAAATGAAAGTGGGAGACAAAAACTATGTTCTGGCACCAGATCACAAGAAACCTAGATGAACTCCTTGCATCTCGTACCAATTATAGCAGGAATATAATCTTGAAAAGGAGTCAACTATGGGCATTCGAAAGAACACTCATTAATCACACTAGGTTAATATGGCATTATCAATAGGGCTAGAAGCCTCAGCCAACTAACGTAAAAACAATACTGCTAAGGAGAGAACAAACTCTTCTCATGTAACGGTACCTTGTCCAATAGGACAGTGGTCTCAGCCTGGCTGAAGCAGCTAGAAGTTTTTCTGTTCGAGAAGACAATTAAATGACTGATAACTGCGGCCCTAGAAGCTCACTAAAGGAGACTTACAATGCTAGCTGCTAAAGACAGGGCTAAAAACACCAAACTTCTAGCTAGGCTACTAAGGTGTCAACAATAAGACTAAAGTCTATGACCGTTAAGAAAACAACACCGAGAAGGAAAAGAGCACTCTTTTCCTTTAGCGGTTATATTCCCAAAAGACAGAGGTCTCAGCCTAGCTAATGGAGCTTAGAAGACTTCATCTCCGTGAAGACGGATATCTCATTGTAAATTTTATGACTTTAGACAGCTCACTATAGAGACTTAAGTTAAGGGAAAAAAGGGCCGCACTTGATTCTTATAAGGCATCAACAAAAGGACTAAAAGCCCCAGAAACCTAAGAATACAATATTGAGAAGATAACAAGGTACTCTTTCCTTTCAACAGCCCTAATTCCAAAGAGAAAGCAGTCTCCTATTAGATTTATTTATTTATTATTTATTTATTGGTGTTTAAGGTCACATACTTCTGCACAATGGCTAATCATGACCATGTCTCCTATTAGATAGCGTAGCTAGTAAGTTTTCATCCCGTGATGACAGATAGCTGGGTGAAACTGCGACCTTGAAAGCTCACTAAACAGAGACTGACAACATTAGTCGCTCAAGGTAAGGAATAAGGACGGCTCTAATGACCAAAATTCCAAAGAGACAGTAGTCTCAGGTAGCTAGCGCAGTTTATTAGCCTTCATCTCCATGAATACAAATATCTGTTTCACCTGCAGCCTTGGAAAGATCACTAAACGGAGACTTACAACATTAGCCACAATGTATAAGAAAAAGACTGCTGTAACAATATATAAGGCCACTATGACATTAGCCGCTAATGATATATTGACACAGACTGCGCTTAATTCACATAAGCCAAACTAAGGCGACAACAAAAAGACTAATTGCCTGTGACACCTAGGAATATTACACCGAGAAGGAAAACGTAATTCTTTCCTTCTAACGGCTTATTCCAAAAAGCTAGCAGTCTCAGCATAGCTAACAGAGCCTAAAAGTCACATATCGGTGAAAAATGATAAATTCATAGTAATTTGTATATTTTTATACTTACCAATGGCCCAGACATAGCTGGTGCTAACTCTAAAATATCTAGGGCCAAACACACATTTTGCCGCCCAATCAACAAAATTTGCATGCAAAACCGAAAATTAGAAGTCCTAACTGGTCCTCCATACATTTATCCTCTGCGTATGCACAAACATCAGGAAGTGACTGGAATTGGCACCAACACCATTCTTTGTAAAAGAGAGTATCAGGACTCGATTTAACTGGATTAGCATAGCACTTTGCTCTCCAATTTCTGAATTTTGCTATTCAAGATTTATTAGTTTCAAGT
Source organism: Pictodentalium vernedei (assembly GCA_031216915.1). Lineage (NCBI taxonomy): Eukaryota > Metazoa > Mollusca > Scaphopoda > Dentaliida > Dentaliidae > Pictodentalium > Pictodentalium vernedei. The sequence goes on from CM062297.1 coordinate 802,220,169, forward strand.
GCTTTTGGATCAACTGCTAATCAATTTTCCAGGGTGAATAGTAAATTGCTATTCAAAATTTTCAGATTAAATCAAGCCCTGGAGTATTACATAATAATTCAGAGGGGAGGTATGAGTGCCCTTCCCGTCTGGGCCATTGGTAAGTATAAAAATATACAAATTACTATGAATTTATCATATTTTTACACAGTAACCAATGGATGGAGGCTTAAGACTTCTGAAATAATTCCAATCCAGCAATCCATAATGAAGGAACTTACATGTAGAACAGTTAGGAATTACTTGTATGTCTCTCTATACAGTAATAGAGGAGACATATTCTAAACAAGGAGCCCAATGAAGTAATTCCTTAATGTAAGTATGAAGACAAGTTCCTAATTTTCCAAGGCTGGCCCAGACAAAGCCCCAAAAATTAGGATGGCGTATCTGAGAATAAGAGAAAATCTCCCACAAACATACGCCTTACAATAACATTTCAGCTGTATGCAGGATATAAATACGGATAAAAACAGCATCCTTCAAAGATACATACATTTTAAGCCAGATTATGGGTAAAAACACCCCCCCCCACCTTTTTGAAGAAACCTTCAAAATAAAAAGGGGGAGAGCTCTGGAAACAATAAGAGCAGTACCCAACAACAATATAATTAATCGTCAAACATGCACTCAGGTATTAATTCATGATTAATAAATGGTGCTTAACGTTACTTCAGAACTTACATCTATAGCGACGATCCTGGAAATTAATATTGCACAGTAAATAGCATACACCGCAGACAACGTACACATATACGTCGAAAACTGGTGATATAAAATATAACATACACATATCTAGTCAAGACACACTGAATGATTCCTGAAGAGAAAGTACACTTCCTACATGATCCATTGGCGGCCACTGTACAATAAATTCCAGTAACAACACTCTCCAACGTGAATAATCCGATATCTATGATCGTAAAAGCATGTGTAATATGAGTACCAAACAAAATAGAAACTTGGATCTAGAGATGTACAAAGGTATGATTAACAGGCTCCTACACAGACCGCCCCCAAAATAAATTATTATTTCAAGGTCATCAAATACTATAAAGCTTTAGCCTAATAATAATAATGCGTGATCGCATACATATTAGCATGTAATCATCTGAATACCAGTTAACTGGATATGCAGCCTGCAAGGTACTCAAGAGTAGCAATTTAATTGTGATGATTTATTAATAAACGCTTGTATATAACAAATCAACCAAAATAATAGGGCATTAATTCAGCTAAAAAGTGGATGAGTCCTTGAGGTCGCCACAGAAAACTACATAAATGCATAAAATGCATGTATTACAACAATAAAGCTTGCGGGAAGAGAACTACATCTTGCCCGGTAATTGCCTATAGCACATAAAGAAGTGTCTGAGTGTAGGGGGAGGGGGGGGGGAGGGGAATTCGAAGTCATAATGAAATCTCCTCACCTGCATTGTTCAATCGTACTTGTGTCAGTTAACAGAACAAGAGGCCCCAAGGGGCCTGAGGGCACTCACCTGACATGGCAGCCTAAATATCAACCCAGAGAATTGATTTCAACAAGTTGCATCTGCTCCTCCTAAGAAAAGCTTATACCAAATATCCAAAGATTCTGACCAGTGGATCTAAAAAAAAAGAAGATTTTTAAAGAATATTCCTCATATTGAACTAAGTTATAATTCGGGCTCCCACAGGAGCCTATATATGAACCCAGGGACTTGGCTTTAACAAACTTGAATCTCACCCCCCTAAGGATGCTGCACGCCAAATACCAAAACATTCTGACTGCTGGATCTGAAGAAGAAGATTTTTAAAGAAAATTCCTCATTTTGAACTAAGTTATCATTCGAGCTCCCACAGTGAGTTCAAATATAGACCTAGGGACATGACTTGAACAAGTTTGAATCTCACCCCCCAAGGATGCTGCATACCAAATATCAAAACATTCCGACTGCTGGATCTGAAGAAGATTTTAAACGAAAATTCCTCATTTACCACAGTGAGCCCAAATATGAACCCAGGGACTTGGCGTGAACAAACTTGAATCTCATCAGCGCCCCTCTACCCCCCCACTTGAATCTCATCAGCGCCCCTCTAACCCCCCCCCCCCCCCCCTCCCCCCTCTAAGCATGGTGCATACCCAATATCAAAAGATTATGCCTGCTGGGTCTTGAGAAGAAGATTTTCAAAGAAATTTGCCTGAAATGCACTAAGTTCACATTTGGGCTCCTATACTGAGCCCAAATATAAACCCAGGGGGCCGAATTGAACAAACTTGAATCGGATCCACCCCACAATGTTGTATACCAAATATCAAAAGATTCTGCCTGCTGGATCTGGAGAAGATTTTTTAAGAAATTTGTCTGAAATGCACTAAGTTCGAATTCGGGCTTCTATAGTGAGCCCAACTATGAATCCAGGGGGCCGATTTGAACAAACTGGAATCAGATCCACCCCACAATGTTGCATACCAAATATGAAAAGATTCTGCCTTCTGGATCTGGAGAAGAAGATTTTTGAAGAAATTTGCCTGAAATGCACTAAGTTCAAATTTGGGCTCATATACTGAGCCCAAATATAAACCCAGGAGGCCGATTTGAACAAACTTGAATCAGATCCACCCCACAATGTTGCATACCAAATATCAAAAGATTCTGCCTGCTGGATCTGGAGAAGAAGATTTTTGAAGAAATTTGCCTGAAATGCACTAAGTTCGAATTCGAGCTTCTATAGTGAGCCCAAATATGAATCTAGGGAGCCGATTTGAACAATCTTGAATCAGATCCACCACACAATGTTGCATATCAAATATCAAAAGATTCTGCCTGCTGGATCTGGAGAAGATTTTTTAAGAAATTTGCCTGAAATGCACTAAGTTCGAATTCGGGCTTCTATAGTAGGCCTAAATATGAATCCAGGGGGCCGATGTGAACAAACTTAAATCAGATCCACCCCACAATGTTTCATACCAAATATCAAAAGATTCTGCCAGCTGGATCTGGAGAAGAAAATATTTGAAGAAATTTGCCCAAAAGCACTAAGTTCGAATTCGAGCTTCCATAGTGAGCCCAAATATGAATCTAGGGTGCCGATTTGAACAAACTTAAATCAGATACACCCCAGAATGTTGCATACCAAATATCAAAATATTCTGCCTGCTGGATCTGGAAAAGAAGATTTTTGAAGAAATATGCCTGAAATGCACTAAGTTCAAATCTGGGCTCCTATAACTGAGCCCAAATATAAACCTAGGGGGCCGATTTGAACAAACTTGAATCAGATCCACCCCACAATGTTGCATACCAAATATGAAAAGATTTTGCCTGCTTGATCTGGAGAAGAAGATTTTTGAAGAAATTTGCCTGAAATGCACTAAGTTCGAAATCGGGCTCCTATACGGAGCCCAAATATGAACCCAGGGGGGGCCGATTTGAACAAACTTGAATCAGATCCACCCTACAATGTTGCATACCAAATATCAAAAGATTCTGCCTGCTGGATCTGGAGAAGAAGATTTTTTAATCTTTTTCCCATTCCCGACGGTGTTAAAAAGTGCTGACTCGCACTTTTTCAAAGTCCTGAAAAAAGTACCTTGTGATCAAACCGATAGGGATTTTTTTTAACCATTCTATTCTACTGGATAAAAGTAAGCTTTATGCAAAATAAGAATTTTCTGTGCCGTGTAGTTTTGGAGATATGGCAGTTTTAAGGTTTTTCCTATTTTTAGCTCCCGGGGTTCCCACGGGACAATGAGAAAATTTTTTTTTTGCATCAATCAACTACTTATGACCCATTATCATCTCATATCAAATCTGGTTCAAATCGACCTCATGGTTCAGAAAATAGAAATTTTAGGCGTGGCCAAAATTTTTGCCCCTCCCATAACGCAGGCAAATAATGCCCGACAAACTTCTCTTGAACAAACTTGATTCTAAACCTCAAAAGGACTCTGTATACCACATATCAAGTCTCTGCTACTGGTGGTTCATTAGAAGAAGATTTTAAAAAAATTTGCCCATTTTGTTCCCACACCTCTGCTCAATATGAGCCGAAACCTAATTTGGATAAAAATCAAAATGCCCCTGTATAACCACTACTTACATGAAATTTAATTAAAATGTGGCCAGTGGTTTAGGAAAAAGAGGCTCAAACACCACCTTCACGCAGGACGACGGATGACACGACGGACGAAGCATGATAAGAAAAGCTCCCCCTAACTTTCAGTCAGGTGAGCTAAAAATATAGGAACTGCAATGGTTCTCTCACGGTGGGGGGGGGGGGGGGGGGGGGGAATTCGAAGTCATAACGAAATCCCCTCACCCGTATTATTTAATCATACCTCTGTCAGTTAAGATAAAAAATATAGGAAGCGAAATGGTTCCCTCACGTCTAACCGACTCCATATGCCACTATGGATGGAGTGGAACGTGAAGAATAAAACATCCCCTGAAAGAAGACCCTCTCTGGGAGAAAGCTCCTGGGGAGCATCACATAACCGACACTTGAGAATACTGATCCAAGATTCTTGTGACAACAGAGGTGCTACCAGTAGGATTCACTGTTTAAACTTAAACATAAGCTATGGAATCAAATGAATAGGAGGATACACATATCCTATTATTCCTCCCCATGAATTTGCAGAGCGTCTACTGCCTGCGCTCAATAATCTGGACATGGCAACACAAATGACGGTAACAAGTTTCCGGTGTGCCGCAAACTATAGAATCATGGGGTGATCCCACTGATAGCAAAACTGTACAAATAAACGCATGTTGAGCGTCCATACATATGAAACAGGCGACCTTTCCGAGGAACGAGTCTGCTAGTACGTTCAGACGACCCGGTATATGATGGATAGAGAGACATGAAAATGATTCTCTGTTAGGTATTATAACAAAAGTGAATGGGTGCCGCCCTGGTTCCTGATGTACGCTACCACTATTGAGTTGTTCAACAAACTCTGAACAAGCGTGAACGCATTGATATAGCGCTAACAATATTGACATCATTCTTGATGATTATGTGTTTCTACAGGAACCGAATGCCTCAGATCCCTGCAATTATAGTCTGTAGGACTCAGAGCTGCGCCCCAAACTATAGATTCATACCCGTCATAATCGTGAAAGCCAGATCTGGCAGTTGCAGCGGAACTAATGAATTAACCACTGAAAATCTGCCTCAATATGGACCTTTTTGTTTACTATATCCGTTAAAACAATACTGGTCCTGAGCGAATGCATTGTCACACTCCAGTTCTGTGTAAGAATAACTGGAGGGGGCATGTGCGTAAGCGACCCATCTAAACCAGATGCGTAGCCACTCAGCACATCTCCATCAGTCGCATAAAACTAATTCGATCTGGATATGGCAGACGAACCAGATTGTTATGAGACATTACCAAGTTAGTATTCGAGTGACAGCGCAGGGCGCTATCTCCAGACCAAAGCTATCCTTAGATCTGTGCTTATAGCATAGTCAATCACTCGAACACTCATTTTAACCGACTAAATGATAATCAAGCTCCAGTCTATTATCTGTCGAAACGAGCTCTTAGGCTTTGGTACGAGTAACAGGTGGCTACAGAATTCCAGAGAATCTTGATTCTCGACGACCTCTATTAACATCATTGTCAAGAGAACCTTTACTCCGATTGGAGAGACTCTTATGCATGGATTAGACGGAAGCATTGTCCATCAAACATTAAATTAGTTATGGTTCTCTCGGAAAGATAGCCGCAGGCCTTCCAAAACCACACTTCTGAACTACTAGTCTCCGTAACAGTTATCCAGATTAATACTCATCTTGATAACCATCCGTCAACCGCAAAACAACAGAGGTCCAAGCTCACACCTGTAGCACCTTTAGGGGCGCCTGTATTCGAGTCGCTATGTGACAATCCCAAGAGTAATTATAGGAGAGTAAACTATACCCTCACAAGGAGTCCTTATAGGCGACCTTCTGTCTAGGACATCCTCCCTTACTCCTTTCTGCTAATGCATGTCGAAAATACGTCGACATAAGGAGCAGAGTATTGATGCTTTCTTTGTAGCTTGTTCATAAACCAATGAAAGCTTATCATCAAAAACTTAGTGTACGGAAACCAGAGCGACTTTAAGAGAGTTTTTCACCTTGTCATCTATTAAGGATGATGACAAAGGGCTCTGTCACGTCTATTTAACTCCGAATTAGCAACTTGTTAAGACAGAGTTATACATGATAAATATATAGCCCTGGAAAGGATTCTAAATGAGGTACAAACGTCCTCCAATTCCTTTCCGTAGAGACGTAGCATCACAGCTCTTAACTGGTAGAGTGCTGGAAGCCCATATTTGGGCTTTATTCTGAAGTGCAGGTGCTACAACTTAATTGCTTCATATTCTGTGGCCGTGCTTCATATTATTTTTGAATTCAAATTATTTAGTCTGGGAGTATTTGCCCTGTTACAATTTATAGGAGAGTGCCACTAGGCACTCTCCCATAAATTGTAACAAGGCAAATAGACGTGGACAAATTTGGATGACCAAAAATAATTTAGCACTCTACCAGTTAAAGGTGATCTGCGTAATATAGTGAGACTAAATTCGCTTGGAATGAATAAATGTTGTCTCAATTATGACCAAGCGAATAACGAATGACGAAGGTAAGGCCATAGCTAGGTCCTTAGCCTACTCATTCAAACGCAGAGGAACTTTTAAGACATCTTCACTGTTTTCCGACCAGCGGAACTACAGAAGATGACAAGAAACCGTCTTATTTCTTTCCACTGGAAAGTTGAATGTGGAGTCGTCTAAAAGGCCAAAAGCCTGCAACACCTGTCTATACTTCACCGGAAAAGACATTCCTTCTCTTTTTCTGGATAATTTAGCGTACAACAACGGTAGCAGTTTCTTGTAAATAGACGCATCATTCTGATTCGTTGGAACACATTCAGGGTAGTGTTGATGGAATAAATCCTCTCAACCCTGTATTGTTCCGAATGTGGAGGGTAAATTCCCTCCATATCCCTTCATCATTCGTCTGAATCAGTTGAAATCATGGTCAATGGTATCTGAATGCGCAGGTAACTGGACCAACCCAGCACCATGCGACAGCTCAGATTTTGAGACTGCCGGCGATTGCTACTGCACTTACTGGGATGCTGCGAGGAGCTGCGCATCTGCGTCAGCAAAACCGTAATGGAGGCCTAAGGAGCAGCGGTCTTCTGGACGCCAGCTGCTCCCGGGACAGTATGTCCGAGATGGCACTTTCTCCGGACGTTCTGATATATGAGGCCTCATCTAAGCTATTGAATAGTGCTACTTTCGTTTGAGCTGTCACAGCATTCTGATTCTCAGGAACAAACTCAGGGCAGTATAGATGCATAAGCACTATCTCCACCCTGTTGTTCCGAAATGGAAATGTAATTCTCCTCCAAATCCCTTTCATCCTCCAACTGAATCAGATTATGCTCACGGTCATCAGCATCTGAACACGCAGATGACTGGACCGACCCAGCACCTTCCTACAGCTCAAGTTTTGAGACTGCAATCGTCTGCTTCTGCATTTGCTGGGATGCTGCGATGAGCTGCCCAATCTGCGACAGCAAGTTCGTTACGGAGGCCTAAGGAGCAGCGGTCTTCTGTTGCATGGCTGCCGGCTGCTCCTGGGACAGTATGTCCAAGATGGCTCTTTTCTGCGGACGTCCATATAAATGAGGCCTTGTCTCCTTGGCTACTGTATGATGTGACTTCTCTGACGAAGATTGACTTCCTCGGCAATGCAGGCTGGATATCAGAAGTCATGTAGCCAAGGTGCAGTCATGTGTGCTTGGTAGACGTTGAAGAAGCCGTAAATATAGCCGACCCTGGCTGTAAACTACACAGAGCGTCCCAGACAGGAGGCGTGGACATATGCTCCGACTGACGCAAGTTCCGATCCATATCATCTGGCCCCAGATGTTATAATAAAAGAGAGGGAAGGGGGGGGGGGGGGGGGCTCTCTCGCTCGCGGTCCTTCAGACCCTGAACTTGCTGGCTTCTTCCTATCTGTCGTGGCAGGTTGAGCCTTATATTGATATTATATTATAGTGCTCGATCTACCCTTTCCATTCTCCATGACTCGCTCGCGGTCCTTCAGACCCTGAACTTGCTGGCTTCTTCCTATCTGTCGTGGCAGGTTGAGCCTTATATTGATATTATATTATAGTGCTCGATCTACCCTTTCCATTCTCCATGACCGCAACGGAGGCACCCGGCGTCACGGTACCCTCAGGCGGTGTACCGGTTCAGCAAGCTGGCAACAGGGATTTGAAACCACACTGTGGTTTATTGCCCTGTCAAATATTCATGAGCACTTTTGCCGCTAGCTCTGATTGACTAATTAATGTGACGACGGAAGCACACTATCTGACGGCGTCATGTAAACATCACCATGTTCTTGTTCCTCTGTAAATCTAAACTGATAAACTAGAGCGACCTAGGGCGAGAGGACCGGTGGCAGCCTCTCATTATGAGAGGACCGGCAGTGGTCCCTCGCTAACAACATACTGTGACACCTGTCAGCAACGTTTGTCATCCCATGCGACACATATGAGCAAAAATTAGTATAAGTACATCGACTACAAGCAAGGCAGCCTACAAGAAAATAAGAGGAACGACTTTCTCGCCTTGCTTAAAGAGCAATATGTTTATATAATGAAGCAGACTAAGTCGATACTTCCATTGTACTTCCACATTAAATACAAATAAAAAGATACATAACAAAAACATTCAAAATATAAATCGAAAAATAGTTTACACCAAAAAAATTTTCGAAAAATTTTCACAAGAGCCCAAGTTCACAAAAGGAACAAAGTGCCCAAATGTATCCCAAAAGAGCCCAAATGTGGACAAAATTAATTTTTTCCTCCCAAAAATTAAATGACACACTACAGGACTGTATAATGTATCTTACAACAGACCTACCATATTAAAAATAGGAACCAACACATAAATAACAAACGTTGCTAATGTAAACAACGTCCAACTGAAAACCGGAAACAAGACCCCAGGCAACACGGCCCGAAGTCAGTAACAGATTTTTGAACTATCCGATGTAAGGCAAGATCTTCATCAGAAGAAAAAACAATACATTGGAAGTATGATGCATGACTAAAAACGCCTAAACACCCTAAGGGTGAGGACGTAACCCCGGGAAAATGCAGAAAAAACTTTCTATATAATTCGTTAAACTCCCAAGGAATTTTATATAAAAAATAAAAAAAAACAGGCCAAAAAGCTTGGGAGTTTAACAGGGGGGATTCAAGGGAGGTTAGGGAAGGAATACTTAACCAACAGTGGAAAAATCATTATCAACAATGATGACGTCAGGCTCATGTCCAAAAATTAGGGAACATGAACTAATTTTTATCAATATTAAAAATTTCAGCCCTGAACGTTTTCAAACCACCGTTTCTTCCTTCCTTCATCCAATTGTGTCCTTGGATCCACCAATTTAACCATTGATCTGTGTCTGGCATCATTATTAATAGAGATTTAAAAAGCACAAAAGTCAGTTTGTTGTTATCTGAAAAGGTCCAAACAAAGAATGGTGATGGCGCCAATTCCAATCACTTCCTGACGTCTGCGCATGCGCAGAGGGTAAATGTATGGAGGACTAGTTAGGGCTTCTAATTTTCGGTTTTGCATGCAAATTTGGGGAATTGGGAGGGGGGGGGAAATTTGTGTTTGGCCCTAGATATTTTAGAGTTAGCACCAGCTATGTCTGTGCCATTGGTTACTGTGTAAAAATACAGATATCTGTGTGTAACCCTGCGGCCTTAGACAGCTCACTAAACGGAGACTTACGACATTAGCAGCTAATGTATAAGAAAAGACCGCTCTAACTGTACATAAGGCTACTATGGTGTCCACAATAGCATTAAATGCCTCTGATGCCTAGGAATACAACACTGAGAAGGGAAAGACATACTTACTCCTTCTAACGGCTCTATTCCTAACAAGACAGCTGTCTCACTCAGCCTATCTAGGAGCTATCAATTTTCTATTCATAAGGAATAGGTCATTGCCTTTCTTGTACTATTGCTAAGCCAAGGGTGGCATTGTTAATCAATCCAATATAAATGCTGACTGTAGCCTTTAACAAATATACAGGTAAAGTATTGTAAAGGTAGGCGACAGTTAGATGCTAAACTAGAAAAGAAATCTTTGAGTCCCAGAGTGGGTCTGACTGAACCCAAAAATATTTGTTCTCATAGCACAGTGATAACAAAGGCACCCCAAAACACTCGTTCCTGTCCCAAGGTGATAACAAAGGTACCCAAGAAGTTTCATGAAGATCGGTTGATAAATACAGCCTCTAGCCTGAGCCATATTGACATGTGCACTTACTGTCTATAAGTAGCACTGAATGAATCAAAGTCCATCTAATTTGCATAATGTCTGCACGAGAAAAAAGCCTGTATTATATGTAATGTATTCGATGTTACTAAACATTCATACAAAAATTTATTCAAATCAGAACTTTCATACAAAAGTTCTGTACAAAAAACTGATTGCACTAATTTTGGTATAAAATGGCTGGTGGTGGCCATCTTGAATTTTGGACCACACCCAGAAACACTCGTTCTCGTCCCATGGTGATAACAAAAGTACCCAAGAAGTTTCGTGAAGATCGGTTCATAAAAACAGTCCCTAACCCGAGCCATATTGACATGTGTACTTACTGTGTATAAGCAGCACTGAATAAATCAAAGTCCATCTAATTTGCATAATGTCTGCATGAGAAAAAAGCCTGTATTACATGTGATGTATTCGATGTTACTAAACATTCATACAACAATTTATTCAAATCAGAACTTTCATACAGAAGTTCTGTACAAACAAGAGGCCCCACGGGGCCTGAAGCGCTCATCTTGAACAGAACACAATATTAACGGAGTCGAAGAATGAGTACATTACGCAAACCATCTCCATAGGCTACACTGTCAATCCGTGAGTCCCTCAGGATTGACAAAAATAAACCGGGCATCACACCTTTTCTTCAGTTGATCATAAAGTAAAATGTAGAGTTCCCCTATGAAGCCCCTTGATACAAACTTTGTGGATTAATCTTCGTTACACAACTCTAGAGGGTACTGAATACAAAATTCTTAATTCTTCTGCAAAATGGCCAATTCCGGCTCCCATAGAGAGCCCAAATATTAACCCAGGCTCTTGATTTGAACACAGTTGAATCTGACTTCCCTAGAGATGTTGTGTATCGAATATGAAAGCATTCTGACTGTTGGATCTGAAGAAGAGAAACTGTAAAGAAATTTCTTCGAATTGCACTAAGTTCAAATTTGGGCTACCACAGCGAGCCCAAATATTAACCTATGGATCCGATTTGAACAAACTTGAATCTGACCCCCCTAGAGATGTTGTATTCCAAATATGAAAGCATTCTGATGTGTGGATCTGAAGAAGAAGATTTTTGAAGAAATTCCCTCATATTGTACTAAGTTAAATTTCATGTTCCCATATGGAGCCCAAATATTAACCTAGGCACTCGAATTGAACAACCTGGAATCTGACCCCCCTAGAGATGTTGTATACCAAATATGAAAGCATTCCGACTGGTGGATCTGAAGAAGAAGATTTTTAAAGAAATTTCCTCATATTGCATTAAGCAAAAATTTGGGCTACCATAGTGAGCCCAAATATATACCTAGGAGTCTGATTTGAACAAACTTGAATCTGACCCCCTTAGAGATGTTGCATACCAAATATCAAAGCATTCTGACTGGTGGATCTGAAGAAGATTTTTTTAAATTACCCTCCATGTTGAACAAAGATAAAATTTGGGCTTCCTATATTAACCTAGGGACTTGGTTTGAACAATCTTGAATCTGACCCTCATAACAATGATGTATACCAAACATTAAAAGATTTTGACTGGTGGTTCTGAAGAAGAAGATTTTTAAAGAATATTTCCCATATTATCCTATGTTAAAACTTCAGACTCCTGTAGAGAGCCCAGATATGAACCAATGAGCTTTATTTCAACAAACTTGTACCTGACCCCCCCCCCCCCCCCCCCCCCTCCCCCCTATGACTGCTGTATACCAAATATCAAAAGATTCTGATGATTGGTTCTGGAGAAAAGATTTTTTAAAATTTTTGCAAATATGCTGACTCAGCATTTTTTCGTTGCCCATTACAGAACACCCTAACATAACCGATGGCAATTTTTTTTTACCATTCAATTCTACTCGTCCTAAGGATACTTCATACCAAATAACAGCTCTCTGTTCCGTGTGGTTAGGGAAATATGGGCGTTTGAAAATATTTCTATTTTTAGCTCCCAGGGTTCCCATGGGGATGCGGGAATTTTTTTTTTGCATAGGTCAAGTACTTATGACCCAATAATACCACAACCAAATTTGGTTCATACCAGACCATCGGTTCAGAAAATAGAAATTTTGGGCAGGGCCAAAAATCTTACCCCTCCTATTACATAGCCAAATATTATTTCACGAACTTCGTTTGAACAAACTTGATTCTACACCTCATATGGAAGCTCCATAGCAAATATCAAGTCATTGTACACATTGGTTCTTGAGAAGAAGATTTTAAAAATATTTTGGAGCATTTTCCCCCACTCCCTCCCTATGGGGCTGGGCATGTCGAGTTGAACAAAAATGAAATGCCCCTTTGGGACTATCACTCACACAAACTTTCACTTGAATTGGCCCAGTGGCTTTGGAGGAGAAGACCCAAACATGGTGTAGACGGACGACGGATGGAGGGCGATGAGATTAGCTCAGCTTGACTTTGTCAAGATGAGCTAAAAACTGATTGCACTAATTTTGGTACAAAATGGCTGGTGGTGGCCATCTTGACCGCACCCAGAAACACTCGTTCTCGTACCAAGGTGATAACAAAGGTACCCAAGAAGTTTCATGAAGATCGGTTCATAAATACAGCCCCTAGCCCGAGCCGTATTGACATGTGCACTTACTGTGGAAGTAGCACAGAAAAAAATCAAAATTCATCTAATTTGCAGAATTTCTGCACGAAAAAAACCCACGTATTACATGTGATGTATTCCATGTTACCAAACATTCAGACAAAAATTTATTCGAATCAGAACTTTCATACAGAAGTTCTGTACAAAAAAACTGATTGCACTAACTAAGGTACAAAATGGCTGCTGGTGGCCATCTTGAATTTTGGACCGCACCCAAAAACACTCGTTCTCGTTCCACGGTGATAACAAAGGTACCCAAGAAGTTTTATAAAGATCGGTTCATAAATACGGCCTCTAGCCTGAGCCGTATTGAATTGCTGACGGACAGACAAACAGACGGATGACGGACCATGGCATAACCTCAAATTTGACTATGTCAAAGTTCAGCTAATGAGAATTTAAAGCACAAATGTCAGTTTAGTTGTTACTAACTTTGGGCCAAATAGAAGAATGATGTTTGCGCCAATTCCGGTCTCTTCCTGGGTACTGCGAAAGTACTAAAAGTATGGACTTTTAATTTTCGGTATTGTATGCAAATTTTGGGGATTCGGGATTCAAAATTTGTGTTGGGCCCTTAATAATATTGAGGTTGCACCAGCTAAGTCTGGGCCATGTTGAAGATGGGCAATAACTCTGGCAAGGATTGAAGCTACAGAAATTCAATTTACCATTTCCACCATATGCACAGGCCAAAGAAGTCTGTAACTGGCATTAACCTACAAATAGGTTAATTCCATGACCTCCATATCACAAACTGTTCATCTAGTTGGCCTCAGACCCAACATTGGCAGATTTTTAACAATGATCTCAAATTGTTGTCTAGTAGCAATACATGATCTCAAAACACAGGGCTCTGTAAGTATTTAACCTCACAGGCACAAAATTATGTATGCACTGTAAAACTAACCCAACCCAATAAAATACACAATGAAAGGGACAATAAGTTGAGATTTTGGAAAAAAAAAAACACTTGACCACTTTACAAAACCACAATTTCTGTTATGGAAAAGTACCCTTATGTTTTATATATCATTTGTATGAAAGTGCCCAATTCAATTAAATAAATTAACTTGAAGGCACAAATTTATATCAGACATTTGAAAAAGGACAGGCAGAAGTTTTTCAATTCAATTAGGCGATCACTCATGGCAAATTCTGTGCAATGTCATATTCCATATTCACTGAAATTAACTTTCTTAAAAAGACAAAGGTGAAATTTGTATACATGTGTTTCTATTTATAGTGTATGTGCCCATGCAATCTATTTCAAATTTCTGGTGTTAATAAACATGCTGAGGGTTTATTGGGAGCATAACTAAAATTTATTTGAAATAATACAAATTGTTTATCTAATAATGCCCAAGTCTTGCTAAAATAATGCACAGTTGTTGTTCTTGTTTACTTCTGATAACTTTCACACCACTTTTTTATATCTTAGTAATGTCATGTGTTCTGGAATTTCAACTGCATTAAACCTTTCTAATAAGTAATTTTGCATTGCTTCTAATGTTCTAATATCTTCCACTAAACATACAGTGGTTTTTAACATGCACACATTTTACTTGCAAGCAAAATCTGGGAGCCGATATCTTTTCAGATTAGGCCTAAAAAGGGTAAAAGTACATTTCTCAGGCCCTCCTGAATGGTCCTTTTGGATGCAGCATGCTCTCTTTTTATAACCAATGCAAAAGTTTAAAAAATAAAAAATGACAATAGTTTATGTCCAATATTTTACCGAAGTTAATAAAATTGATAAATTTGTCCCTTGAGTGAAACAAGGCTTTGCTATGCTTTACAAAGCCTCCTTGCACTCAAGGGACAAAATGCACCACCACCCATGCTAGTCTGTAGATTATGAGGACTAAAACATAAAACAAACCAAGAACATGAATTTTTGATGGCAAAGAAATAACTACAATGAAAGTGTCAATGACAGTGTAGCTTAACTTGGCTGTGTGTAGTGTTTGATGACAAGGATAATGTTCCAATATTTATGAAAGAATTATGAAATAAGACAAGAATTGTGATAAAGGAGAATATGTTAATTTCTGTTCCCTGTAGGCTATGTTTTCAATAAGAATAATTTGAGTGAAGGCCATACTAAAGAATTAAGACCTGTGTTGATGTGGCCTAACGGTTGACATAATGCCAACCAAAGTTACAAAGTTACAGTAAAATCATTCCAAAACGAGTCATCCTTACAATGAAATCAATTCATAAATATAACTTGTAGACTTTGCTAAGGGAATCCAGTTCATGTGACGGTTCGGTGGTCATGGTTGACTGATCATGACCAAAATAGGAGAGTCTCATCTAGACATCATACCAAGTTACAATGAAATCCCTTCATAAAAAAACAACCTGTAAGCAGTGTTAAAGGAATCTAGGTCAAGTGACCAGGTGGCGGTAATGGCTGACTGATCATGTCCAAAATATGCCAGTATCATCTAGACATCATACCAAGTTATCCTTCCAAGTTACAATGAAGTTGCTTCATAAATATGAACTGTAGACTGTGCTAAACAAATCTAGGTCACATGTCTGTGCAACTGTCACAGTTGACCAATCACTGCCAAAATAAGATGTTCTCATCTAGATATTATGGAGTCATCCTACCAAGTTACAATGAAATCCCTTCGTAAATACGACATGTAGACTGTGCTAAAGGTTTTTTGGTTTCGGGCTCTCGCAGCAATCACGGTTGACTGATCGCGACCAAAAGGGTACGTTCTCACCTAGACATTATATAGAGTCATCCTACCAAATTACAATGAAATCCCTCCATACTAAATATGACCTGTAGACTGTGCTAAAGGTTTTCGGGTTTCTGGCTCTCGTTGCCCTAGCAGTTGACCAATCAAGACCAAAAGGGGACGTTCTCATCTAGACATGACCTCGAACCTTCATATGAAATTTTATGACAATTGGACAAGAACTACAGGGTGTAGCCTGTGCCAAAGGAAATGTGAACAGGCTCGGAGACTTCTATACACGTGATGGCAATAGCTTATCTTGACTTTATCAAGTTAAGCTAAAAAATAGAATAAAAACGCTTGCCTGCACGCATGCAATTTTACAAAAATGGCCTGAGAAACAGAAGATCTACTTTGTGAGGTCTTAGTGGCTTAACACTGCCAAGCTGCTTCAATGACATCATCTATTCTGATGAGAGAACAATGTGGTTAGGTTCTTTTACTTATTATTACTTGGAAAGTGCTATTATGTGACACATTGTGGGAAAGGCACCAACATCCCTTTCCAACACTAAGTCACATAATAACAATTCAGTAGTTTAAGGTGACAAACTGCGACAAACTCCAGATATAACCTGGATGAATCTTCTTCAAATGCCATTCAGATCATGAGATGGGTGTAAGAGCCAGGTGTTTTTTTTTTATTTCCGGTTCAGTTCTGGTTTTTGCAGCAAACCAGAAACCTGAAACGCAAGACCCAGTGTTTGTGCATAGATTGATTGAACTATCTTATTGGGTGGGAACTGGACTAGTGGCCCCTATGGACTCTTGTCATTTAGTCTATCTGGCAAAGTGGCAGATTAGTCATGTTCTCAATGTCATATTTGTTCCCTTGTCGACTTCCTCGCTGGACAAGTCAAAAAAGGAGACAATGTGACAATGAGAACATAATCTGGATTAGATGAAATTTATTCATTGTTACCCTAATTTAGGATTTTTTCTGACTCAAAGGCTTAGCAACTGATCCTCTAGAATTCCAAAGAATGATCAATGGGAAATTAGGCTGAACCCAACAGAGATACTTACAGACAGAGCTTTTGTGTCGGGTGGTGTTGTACAAACTATTGGGGATATTTTTTAAAGTTAACCCTTTACCCAACGTAACAGCGCAAACCAGCCAGCACTATTCACAAAAATCACCAATTAATTTTCATTATTTTTTTCATTTTTTATCTCAAAAACATAGGTTATGACCCCTCTTTGGAATGAGCTCGTTCCAAAGAGGGGTCATAACCTATGTTTTTGAGGCAAAAAATGAAAAAGATTTAGTTATTCAAGAATTTTGTTTGCAAGTGTCGTCTGCTTTTCATGTTAGGTAAAGGGTTAAGGAACCTGAAGTGTTATTTACTATGTTCTTAAAAAATGGAAAAACTGAAGCGAACCCAAGGTTTTTTCCTAAAAAGGAACCAAAACCGAATCTGAAAATTCGAAAACCTCCAAGGTAGATGACATTATGTTATATCCATCAGGATTTGGCACAAATACACTTGGGCTGGTTTATTATCAGCAAAATCGAATGTTGGTAGACTTATTTAACCAATAAACCTTTCGGGTGAATTTAGATTCACATAACTGTCATGAGAATGGAATGAATGTTCTTGTGAATTATTATGACCTGTGGCATAATACACAGGTGGATGGCAAATGTCAATTTGTTATGTCGCACCTTTCAAAAGGTGGGATTGCAGGCCTAGCATTCTTTAGGAGTGCAGGAGTGCTGCACGCCTACTGCACGCCTAGAAAAAATTCAGGAGGGCAGTTTTTTGCACCTCTAGATTTTCTGGACCTGTTTGGGACTGCCTTTAAAATCTATTATCATTTTGTCCCCTGAGTTCCAATGTGTTCTCTGTGCCTACTGGCACAGAGAACACATTGGAACTCAGGGAAGGATTTGTCAATGTTGCATTGATTCACAATAATTCATAACCCATTCTGTGCTGCATTTCGATACATTTTGTGTGTAGAAGACAGTCACATAAGAATTGAATGCAACATTTTGAATAATGAGATGTGTGTGCCAGTTTTTACACTATGTAGCTGAATGTTGTACAAATTTTCAGTCACAATATTAATACCTTAAAGTGAATATAACCAAATAGCATATAAGTTTTGCATTGAAAATTTCAGGTGCAATTGCACTCCTAAGCAATCTGAGGAGGGCAATTGTTTTGAACTCCTGGATTTTCTAGATTGCCAGGCCTGGGGATTGACAAATTACCTAATGGACAGATCATAGTCTCCACACCTGACCAAAAAGAAAATGCAAGTAGTCTCCAAGAAGTCTCATGAAAAATTTCCAGGTCATTCACCTTTCTAAAATAAAATATTACATAACCCCACCAATAATCACTTACACACATACAATGAAAATATTGTGAGATCAGACGAACAATCAGAGGCAATAGCAAAGGAGAGGAGGTGGGCTTTCAGGGAGTTGTGACACCTCACTAATAATTTTTCTGGTTAAGGCATTTTCTTCTGGATTGGATTCTCTGATTTCAATTCACTCTGGCTAGAAATCATGTACAATCTTAAGAGACTAGATTTGATACTTGGACGCACATGTATGTCACACACAGGGGGCAAACAAATGGATGGCTGTGGTTCTCAATCTGGGCAGTAGGAGACCCAGCATGACCAATTACCCATATGGAACATACTAATTAAACAAGAGGCCCCACGGGGCCTGAAGCGCTCATCTTGAAAAGTACACAATATAAAAAGAGTCCAAGAATGAGTCCACATTAAGCAATCCATATCCATAGGCTACACTCTAAATCCTTGAGTCCCTCAGGAGAGACAAAAATAATCTGGGAATCATGCCTTTTCTTCAGTTGATCATAATGTAAAATGTAGAGCTTCCCTATGAAGCCCCTTGATACAACCTATGTGAATTAATCTTAGTTACACACCTCTAGAGGGTAATGAATACAAAATTTTTAATTCTTCAGCAAAGTGGCCAATTCCGGCTCCCAAAGGGAGCCCAAATATTAACCCAGGCTCTCGATTTGAACATAGTTGAATATGACTTCCCAAGAGATGTTGTGTACCAAATATGAATGCATGCTGACTGTTGGATCTGAAGAAGAGAAATTTTAAAGAAATTTCTTCATATTGCACTGAGTTAAAATTTGGGCTATCATAGCGAGCCCAAATATTAACCTATGGATACGATTTGAACAAACTTGAATCTGTCCCCCTTAGAGATCTTGTATACCAAACATGAAAGCATTCTGACAAGTGGATCAGAAGAAGATTTTTGAAGAAATTTCCTCCTATTGTACCAAGTTAAATTTCAGGTCCACATATGGAACCCAAATATATTAACCCAGGCACTTGAATTGAACAAACTGGAATCTGCCCCCCCCCCCCCCCCCCCCCTCCCTAGAGATGTTGTATACCAAATATGAAAGCATTCCGACTGGTGGATCTGAAGAAGAAGATTTTTAAAGAAATTTCCTCATATTGCACTAAGTAAAAATTTGGGCTACCATAGCGAGCCCAAATATAAACCTAGGGATCAGATTTGAACAAACTTGAATCTGACCCCCCTAGAGATCTTGCATGCCAAATATGGAAGCATTCTGACTGGTAACTGAAGAAGAAAATTATCCCCCATATTGAACAAAGTTAAAATTTGGGCTTCTAAAAGATTCTGACTGGTGGTTCTGAAGAAGAACATTTTTAAAGAATATTCTCCATATTACCCTATGTAAAATATTTGGGCTCCTGTATTGAGCCCAAATATGAACCAATGGGCTTTATTTTACCAAACTTGTATCTGACCCCCCTATGAATGCTGTATACCGAACATCAAAAAATTCTGATGATTGGTTCTGGAGAAAAGATTTTTAAAAATTTTTGCAAATATGCTGACTCAGCATTTTTTCGATGCTCATTACAGAATGCCCTAACATAACCGATGGCAATTGTTTATACCAATCAATTCTATTGGTCCTAAGGATACTTCATACCAAATAACAGCTCTCTGTTCCATGTGGTTTGGGAAATATGGGCATTTGAAAATATTTCTATTTTTAGCTCCCACGGTTCCCATGGGGATGCGAGATTTTTTTTTTTTTGCATGGGTCAAGTACTTATGACCCAATAATACCACATATCAAATTTGGTTTAAACCAGACTATTGGTTCAGAAAATAGAAATTTTGGGCGGGGCCAAAAATCTTACCCCTCCCATTACAAAGCCAAATATTGCTTCAGGAACTTCATTTGAACAAATTTGATTCTACACCTCAAAAGGAAGCTCCATAGCAAATATCAAGTCATTGTACACACTGGTTCATGAGAAGATTTTAAAAATATTTTGGAGCTTTTCCCCCCACTCCCTCCATATGGGACTGGGCATGCTGAGTTGAACAAAAATGCAATGCCCCTTTGGGACCATCACTCACACAAATTTTCACTTGAATTGGCCCAGTGGCTTTGGAGGAGAAGACCAAAACATGGTGTTGATGGACGACAGATGACAGACGGAGAGCGATGAGATTAGCTCAGCTTGACTTTGTCAAGATGAGCTAATAAGCTGTTGGGAAGCCCTGCATCACAACTTCTATATATGTTTATCATCAAGTAAATTTCCAAGAACTCTTGAGTTTTTTTTCAGCTAAAATCCCTACTGCAGTGGAGCCCACTTAATTCGATATCTCTTAACTGAATAACCCTATTAACTGAATATAATTTCCCAACACAAAACCATTTACCATACCTCCAGTACAAATTTGACCTGTTAATTGAATATAGGTTAGAGAGTAAACTCCTGTTAATTGAATAAAAAATCTTGTAACCTGTCGAGAAATTACCCTGACTCTCCCAAGTTTTATTTTGTTTGTAGACCTATTTGGCCTCAGTACATCCAGTACAGACATTTAATCTATTATATCTTGTTTGACAGAGCTCATGGAGCTCTGTCAAACAAGATATAATAGAATAAATGCTAAGTTTATCTCTAGAATACAGGAAAGTGACACAATCCCTGTCAATTGAATATTCCTGTTAACTGAATAATTTTCATTGACAAAGTGGCTATTCAATTAACAGGGTTTCACTGTATTTTAATATTCCAACTTCATCATGAAGGCATGCATTGATGAGGTAGTAGGAATATTTTATCAGTGGCGACTTGAAACATCATAATCAGGATAAGTCTGGTTTATACCCACCACGTCCACCTAACCTGTCATCTTAGCAATACCCCAGCTGATATGATGGATTTTAGGCAATGAAATATCAACAAAAGTTGCTTTACAAATTGTCCATTCATTGATTCATTGTTAAGATTTCACAGGCAAAAAGACAGGGGATTCCACAGGTTTTTACCTCTGAAACACTGTTAAGCATGTAGTCTCTCTCACAGTTAATAACAAATTAATGAACAAATGGTCAAGGAAAGTTTTGATGATATTTTATACCTTGCTGCTCAATTCAATACTGCACAATATCAACTCAAACAGGTTTTGAATCAATTTCACAAAAAATGCCAGTTTTTTAAAAGTTATCTCGCCATGGGGTGCCCAAAATCAGGCTTCGCACACGTATTTGATGCAATAACATTTGCGGCAGGGTAAATAACCAAGTCATATCAAAATAAGAGGCGCCTTGGAGCCTGAGGCGCTCACCTGACCAAAGTTTTTTGAAGAATGGTTTAATTACATATATCCCTAGTTTACACAACAGAGGAATGAAGTTATTCAATTATTTATAAGTCTGCTGTCCATGCCAGATGATTTTTTTTCTAGTATTGGGATGCTACACAGAAATAATGCCCAGATTTTCAGCAATGGAAAAATAGAGAGTCCAAATATCAACCTAGGGACTTGACTTGAACAAACTTGAAGGATGTTGTATACCAAAAACCAAAAGATTCTGACTGGTGGTTTTGGAGAAGATTTTGAGAATATTACCAATTTTGCACTATGTTAAAATTTGCCTCCCACCCCAACCCAACTCATAGGGAACACAACTATCAACCCAGGGACTTTATTTGAACAAACTGAATCTGAACTCTCAAAGGATGCTGTATACCAAAGGTCAAAAGATTCAGATTGTATCTCCAGGAGCATGTTTTTAAAGATTATTTTTCATCTTCGACAAAGTTAAAATTCAGGCTCAAATAGGAAGTCCAAACATTAACACAGGGACTCGAATTGCACAAAATTAGATCTGACCTCCCTAAGGATGCTGTATACCAAATATCGAAAGATTTTGACTGGTGGATCTGAAGAAGAAACTTTTTAAAGACATTTCCTCAAATTGCACTAAATTAAAATTTGGGCTACCATATAATGCCAGGACCTAGGGCTTCACGGTATTGGAAATTGCAATACCGGTAACGGTACTGAAAGAAATACCATGGTATATCATCAACACTAACAAGAAGTAAGTTTCAGTTTTGAATTGAAAACAAGTCTCGTGTCACAAACAAACTTGAATCTGACCCTCCTAGAGATGTTGTATACCAAATATCAAAAGATTCTAATAGATGATTCTGGAGAAAAAGATTTTTAAAGAAATTCCCTCATTAACCCAGTTAATCGAGTTGAACAAACCTGAATCTCACACCCCCAGAGATGTTGTATACCAAATATGAAAGCATTCTAACTGGTGGACCTGAAAAAGAAGATTTTTAAAGAAATTTCCTCATACTGCACTAAGTTAAAATTCAAGACAACCACAGGGAGCCCAAATATTAACCCAGAGACATGATTTGAACAAACTACAATCTGACCCACTTAGAAATGTTGTATACCAAATATGAAAGCATTCTAACTGGTGAATCTTAAGAAGAAGATTTTTTAAGAAATTCCCTTAAAATGCATCAAGTTAATATTTGGGCTCCCATAGGAAGCCCAAATATCAATCCAGGCACTCGAATTGAACAATCCTGAATCTGAATCCCCTAAAGATGTTGTATACCAAATATGAAAGCATTCTGACAGGTGGATTTGAAAAAGAAGATTTTTAAAGACATTTCCTCATATTGCACTAAGTTAAAATTTGGGCTCCAACAGAGAGCCCAAATATTACAAATATTAACCCAGGGGCTCGATTTGAACAAGCTTGAATCTGCCCCCCTCTAGAGATGTTGTATACCAAATATGAAAGGATTCTGACTGGTGAATCTGAAGAAGAAGATTTTTAAAGATTATTCCCCATATTGCCCTATGTTAAAAATTTGGGCTCCTGTATTGAGCCCAAATATGAACCAAGAGGCTTCATTTTAACAAAACAAACTTGTATCTGCTTCCCCTATGGATGCTGTATACCAAATATCAGTGGTTCTGGAGAAAATTTTTTAAAATTTTTTTGCAAATATGCTACCTCACCATTTTTTCGATGCCCCCTCCCCCAAAAACAACCTGACAAAACCGATGGCAATTTTTTTTTCCCATTCAATTCTACTGGTCCTAAAGATGCTTCATACCAAATAACAGTTCTCTGTTCTGTGTGGTTTGGGAAATATGAGAGTTTTGGGCGGGACCAAAAAATCTTGCCCCTCACTTTACAAAGGCAAATATTGCTCCACGAACTTCGTTTGAACAAATTTGATTTGACACCTTAAAAGGAAGCTACATGCCAAATATCAAGTCATTGTACCCACTGGGTGATGACAAGAAAAATTTTTTTTTAAATCTGGAGGCTTTTCCCCCATCCCCCATGGGGCTGGCCAATTGCAAGTTGATTTGAAAAAAAAAAATGCGATGTCCGAACAAGCAAGCACCTAAATTTAACTAAAGTTGGGGGGACAGGCCCAAACACTATGTTCACAGACAACAGACGACAGAGGGTGAGTGATCACTCTAGCTCATCCTAAATTTCAGTCAGGTGAGCAAAAACAAGAGGCCCCAGGGGGCCTGAGGGCGCTCACCTGACATGGTAGCCTAAATATCAACCTAGAGAATTGATTTCAACAAGTTGCATCTGCTCCTCCTAAGAAAAGCCTCCCACCAAATATCCAAAGATTCTGACCAGTGGATCTAAAAAAAAGATTTTTAAAGAATATTCCTCATATTGAACTAAGTTATAATTCGGGCTCTCACAGGGAGCCCATATATGAACCCAGGGACTTGGCTTTAACAAACTTGAATCTTACCCCTCCCCCCCCCCCCCCCACCCCCACCCCCCTCCTAAGGATGCTGCACACCAAATACCAAAACATTCCGACTGCTGGATCTGAAGAAGAAGATTTTTAAAGAAAATTCCTCATTCTGAACTAAGTTACAATTCAAGCTCCCACAATGAGCCCAAATATGGACCTAGGGACATGGCTTGAACAAACTTGAATCTTACCCCCTAAGGATGCTGCATAAAAAATATCAAAAGCATTCATCTGCTGGATCTGAAGAAGATTTTTAAAGAAAATTCCTCATTTTGAACTAAGTTGTCATTCAGGCTCCCATAGTGAGCCCAAATGTGAACCAAGGGACTTGGCTTGAACAAACTTGAATCTCAGCCCCCTAAGATTGCTGCATGCCAAATATCAAAACATTCCGACTGCAGAATTTGAAGAAGATTTTTAAAGAAAAATTCCTCATATTGATTAAGTTATAATTCGGGCTCCCACAGGGAGCCCAAATATGGACCCAGGGACTTGGCTTTAACAAACTTGAATCTCCCCCTAAGGATGCTACACACCACATATCAAAACATTCTGACTGCTGGATCTGAAGAAGAAGATTTTTGAAGAAAATTCCTCATTTCGAACTAAGTTACAATTCAAGCTCCCACAGTGAGCCCCAATATGGACCTAGGGACATGGCTTGAACAAACTTGAATCTCACCTCCCTAAGGATGCTGCATACCAAATATCAAAACATTCCGACTGCTGGATCTGAAGAAGAAGATTTTTAAAGAAAATTCCTCATTTCAAACTAAGTTACAATTCAAAATCCCACAGTGAGCCCAAATATGGACCTATGGACATGGCTTGAACAAATTTGAATCTCACCTCCCTAAGGATGCTGCATACCAAATATCAAAACATTCCGACTGCTGGATCTGAAGAAGAAGATTTTTTAAGAAAATTCCTCATTTCGAATTAAGTTACAATTCAAGCTCCCACAGTGAGCCCAAATATGGACCTAGGGACATGGCTTGAACAAACTTGAATCTCACCCCCCTTAAGGATGCTGCATACCAAATATCAAAACATTCCGACTACTGGATCTGAAGATTTTTAAAGAAAATTCCTAATTTTGAACTAAGTTATAAGTCGGGCTCCCACAGTGAGCCCAAATATGAACCCAGGGACTTGGCTTGAACAAAATTGAATCTCACCCCCCTAGCATGGTACATACCCAATATCAAAAGATTCTGCCTGCTGGATCTTGAGAAGAAGATTTTCAAAGAAATTTGACTGAAATGCACTAAGTTCAAATTTGGGCACCTATACTGAGCCCAAATATGAACCCAGGGGGCCGATTTGAACAAATTTGAATCAGATCCACCCCACAATGTTGCATACCAAATATCAAAAGATTCTGCATGCTGGATCTGGAGAAGAAGATTTTTTAAGAAATTTGCCTGAAATGCACTAAGTTCAAATTCAGGCTTCTATAGTGAGCGCAAATATGAATCCAGGGGGCCGATTTGAACAAACTTGAATCAGATCTACCCCACAATGTCGCATACCAAATATCAAAATATTCTGCCTGCTGGATCTGGAGAAGAAGATTCTTAAAGAAATTTGCCTGAAATGCATTAAGTTCCAATTCGAGCTTCTATAGTGAACCCAAATATGAACCCAGGGGGCCAATTTGAACAAACTGGAATCAGATCCACCCCACAATGTTGCATACCAAATATCAAAAGATTCTGCCTGCTGGATCTGGAGAAGAAGATTTTTTAAGAAATTTGCCTGAAATGCACTAAGTTCTAATTCAGGCTTCTATAGTGAGCCCAAATATGAATCCAGGGGGCCGATTTGAACAAACTTGAATCAGATCCACCCCACAATGTCGCATACCAAATATCAAAAGATTCTGCCTGCTAAATCTGGAGAAGATTTTTTAAAGAAATTTGCCTGAAATGCACTAAGTTCCAATTCGAGCTTCTATAGTGAGCCCAAATATGAACCCAGGGGGCCGATTTGAACAAGCTTGAATCAGATCCACCCCACAATGTTGCATACCAAATATCAAAAGATTCTGCCTGCTGGATCTGGAGAAGATTTTTTAAGAAATTTGCCTCAAATGCACTAAGTTTGAATTCGGGCTTCTGTAGTGAGCCCAAATATGAATCCAGGGGGCTGATTTGAACAAACTTGAATCAGATCCACCCCATAATGTTGCATACCAAATATCAAAAGATTCTGCCTGCTGGATCTGGAGAAGAAGATTTTTACAGAAATTTGCCTGAAATGCACGAAGTTCGAAATCGAGCTCCTATACTGAGCCCAAATATGAACCCAGGGAGCCAATTTGAACAAACTTGAATCAGATCCACCCTACAATGTTGCATACCAAATATCAAAACATTCTGCCTGCTGGATCTGGAGAAGAAGATTTTTTAATGTTTTTCCCATTGCCTACAGTGTTAAAAAGTGCTGACTCAGCCCTTTTTCAAAGTCCCGAAACTGTACCCTATGATAAAACCGATGGCAATTTTTTTTTCCCAATCCTTTCTGTTGGTCCCAAGAAAGCTTCACGTTAAATAAAAATTCTCAATGCCATGCAGTTTTGGAGATATGGGCGTTTTAATTTTTTCTATTTTTAGCTCCTGCGGTTCCCACAGGGCTACGCTAAATTTTTTGTGTGCATAAATTAGGTACTTATGACCCAATAACCCCTCACATAAAATTTGGTTCAAATCGGCCTCTCGGTTCGGAAAACTTAAATTTGGGGTGGGGCCAAAATTCTTGCCCCTTCCATAAAGTCACCAAATATTGCCCCTCAAACTTTTCTTGAACAAACTTGAGTCTACACCTCAAAAGGAAGCTGCATACCAAATATCAAGTCTCTGCTACTGCTGGTTCATGAGAAGAAGATTTTCAAAGATTTTGGTGCCCCTTGGGGGGCGTGGCCCCACCCAGGAGGAGGGGAAACTTCATTTGAACAAAGCTGAATTGACATTAGGTAATAAACATTTACCCTACATTTGAAAAATATTGGGCCAGTGGTTCCTTCGGAGAAGTTGGTTTTGTAAAGTTTACGCCGGACGACGGACGAACGGAAAGCGATTAGTAAAGCTCCCCTTGAGCTTTGCTCAGGTGAGCTAAAAAACAAGAGGCCCCAGGGGGCCTGAGGGCACTCACCTGACATGGTGTCTAAATATCAAACCAGGACTTGACTTGAATAAGCTGCATACGCCTCTCCTAAGAAAAGCATATACCAACTAGATGAAGCAATTGTGCCCACACAATACACAGGATTTTCCTTCAGTTTTCAGTTCCTGCACTTTTACATCCCAAAATTGAGATAAACGCATAAAAAACAGATTTTTTTTTATTTTTGTTCAGAAATTTTCGAAGTCCCAAACAATATATTTTCAGCCTAAATTTTTTTTTCTTCTTAAAATTGACCAAAATGCATAAAAAAACAAAAAACTAATTTCTGAATTTTGGTCCCACCCAGCCCCCAAATTTTCAGTGTAAAAAAAAAAAATTTTTTTTGTCTTAAAATTGACCGAAACGCATGAAAAACAAAAAAAAAATTTCCGGATTTTGGTCCAAAATTTCTAAGTCCGGAACGGGACCCCAAATTTTCAGCCTAAATATGAACCCAGGGACTTGGCTTGAACAAACTTGAATCTCACCCCTCTAAGGATGCTACATATCAAATATCAAAAGATTCTTGTTGGTAGATCTGAAGAAGATTTTTGAAGAATATTCCTCATACTGCACTAATTTAAACATTTGGGCTCCCATAGAGAGCCCAAATATGGACCCTGGGAATTGATTTCAATAAACCTGCGAAACAATCTTCCAAAGATGTTATATGTGAAATTTGAAAGCTTTTGGAGCAGCGGTTTGGGAGAAAAGTAGTCTTACATGTTTATTCCATTACCCACAGTGTTAACAAATGCTGACTCAGCAGTCTCCAAAAAGTACCCATGATAAAACCGATAGCAATTTTATTTCACCATTCCATTCTGTTGGTCCTAAGGAAGCTTCACACCAAATAAAAATTCTCAGTGCCATGTAGTTTTGGAGATATGGGCGTTTTAATTTTTTTCTATTTTTAGCTCCTGTGGTTCCCATGGGGCGACGGGAAAAAAATTTGGGCATAAATTAAGTACTTATGACCCAATAAGCCCTCATACCAAATTTGGTTCAAATCTGCCTCTCGGTTTGGAAAATAGAAATTTTGGGATTGGTAAAAATTCTTGCCCCTCCCCCAACAATGGCAAATATAGCCCCACAAACTTCTCTTGAACAAATCTGAGTCTATGCCTCAAAAGGAAGCTGAACACTTAATATCAAGTCTCTGCTACTGCTGGTTCATGAGAAGAAGATTTTTTAAGATTTAGGCACACTTTTGGGGCGTGGCCTTACTAAGGAGCGAGGCAACTTGATTTGAACAAAATCAAATTGCGATGTCATAACAAACTATTATCTCAAATATCAATTAAATTGGTTCAGCAGTTTGGGAGGAGAAGACGCAAACACCATGTTTACGGACAGTGAGTGATCACTATAGCTCTCCTGACTGAAAGTCAGGTGAGCTAACAAGCATATGCAAAGGGGTGGCAAAATACACCTCCTGCAAAGAGAGAAGTGGATCTAAAGGTGTAGAAAAAAGGATCATCTCACAATGCCTATGCCAAAAGCAAATTTCGTGAAAATCTGATTGCATTTTTCACAAAGTCATTATGAGACAAATGCTAAGTTTTCAACAAAAAGCAGTGTAACTCCCCAAAAACTGATCAAATTTCCAAATACCATACTTGATCGAGATCTTCTCCAAATGTATGCTAAGACAAAGTTTCATGAAAACCTGATTACATTTGTTCAAGAAATCGCATTCACAAAACTATTATCAGATAAACACCGAATATCAAACAACTAGAGGCTCTACAGAGCCTGTAATTGCTCACCTGGAAATACATATAAAAATGTGATTTCCCATAGGCTTTCCATGGTAACTATGAGCTGCAATTGTGGCCATGTTTGCAACATTACATCAAAATTACATGAGGATCATTGGTAGAAGGTGTCCAAGTCTTCAATCACGTGAAGTTTCAAAACATTTGAATCCATCAAACAGAATCATAGAATGTCTCTGGTGGCCATATTTTCCAGCCAATGGGAACAAAAAGAGGATCGTTTGTAGAGGGCCTCCTATAGACCATTCTTGCCAAGTTTTGGTTCATGTCAGCTCAATAGTTCCAGAGAGGAGATGAAAATGCGATTTCTTATAGTTTTTTTTCTATAGTAACTATAAACCGCAATTGTGGCCATGTTTGCAAAACGATCAACATTAAAATGAGGAAGGTTGGTGGAGGGTGTCCCAGTTATCAACTATGCAAAGTTTCAAAACATTTGGCCCTGTGGTTTCAGAGGAGAAGAGTTTTCAAAATTGACCAATCAGAATCAAAGAATGCTTCTGGTGGCCACGTTTTTTCACCCAGCAGGAATAAAATGAGTAACAGTTGTAGAGAACCTCTCATAGACAATGCCTGCCAAGTCTGGTTCACATTGGCTCAGTTCTTTAAGTGAAGATGATGAAAATGTGATTTCCCATAGGGTTTCTATAGTAACTATAAGCCACAATTGCAGCCATAATTGCAACTCGATGAAGATTAAAATAAGGATCGTTGGTACAGGGGGTTACAGTCATCAGTCACATTAAGTTTTTTCAAACCATTTGGCCTTGTAGTTTCAAAGAAGATTTTCTTGAAAATGTACACATTTATAAAATTCTGTTTCAACAAAACAAATCAATAAAAAAAGGGTTAAAATAATTTGAAAATTACAATTTCTTCAGACAGTATTCTCTTTCAAAATAGCTTTTGGATAGGTAAAGGGCTACAGGAATCTTAAAAGATATACAATAATTACTGTCATCTGAGCTGACATGATTGCAAGATAATAAACAAACTTCCCCAGATTTTCTAAATGTGTCAACATTTATCAAACATAAGTAGATTACAGCTGAAGATATCAACCTACAGTTGCACTTGTTTTACAGTACAAGTCAAAATAAGTTGTGTAGGATAATCCTATAAACTATGTATCTGTTCTCTTCCTACACTGATAAGACCAGAAGCTGACATCATTTTCTGGAAAGCTCTCACTGATGGCTTTTCCAGAAAATGTCAGATTCTGATCTTGTCAGGGCAGAAGCTGCAGTCTTCTTAGTTTATTGCAGTTATGCTACAGCTTATTTTGACTTGTACTGTATACACAATATTTTTGGGTTTTTTTCCCCCAGTTCTCAATGGATAAAAAACTGGAACCAACCCTTACCAGATTCTCAAAAAACAAGTATTTTGCTGACAGTACTGATCTTCATGCAGACAGGAGAGTCATTGGGTTAAGCATTAGAATATAGCCTCTGGTGGCCACATATTTCCATCCTCTCATAGACCATTCCTGCGAAGTTTGGCTCATGTCGGCTCAGTAGTTCCAGAGAAGATGAAAATGTGATTTCCCATAGGGTTTCTATAGTAACTATAAGCTGCAATTGTGGCCATGTTTACAACCCGATCAACATTAAATGAGGATCGTTGGTAGAGAGGGTCTCAGTCATCACTTATGTGAAGTATCAAAACATTTGGCCTGGCAGTTTCAGGGAAGAAGATTTTTAAAAATCCACCTATCAGAATCAAAGAATGCCTCTGGCGGCCATGTTGTTCAACCCACGGGAACAAAATGAGGATTGTTTGAGGACCTCCCATAAACCATCTCTGCCAGGTTTGGTTCATGTCGGCTCAGTAGTTCAGGAGAAGAAGATGAAAATGTGATTTCCCATAGGGTTTCTATAGTAACTATAAACTGCAATTGTGGCCATGTTTGCAACCCGATCAACATTAAATGAGGATCGTTGGTAGAGGGGGTCCCTGTCATTATTTATGTGAAGTATCAAAACATTTGGCCTGGCAGTTTCAGAGGAGAAGATTTTTGAAAATCCACCAATCAGAATCAAAGAATGCCTCTGGCGGCCATGTTTTTCAACCCACAAGAACAAAGAGCATTGTTTGTAGAGGACCTCCCTTAGACTATCCCTGCCAGGTTTATTTTCACATCGCCTCAGTTTTTCCAGAGAAGCTGAGGAAAATGTGATTTCCCATAGGGTTTCTATAGTAACTATAAGCTGCAATTGTGGCCATGTTTACACCCCGATCAACATTAAATGAGGATCGTTGGAAGAGGGGGTCCCAGTCATCATTTATATGAAGTTTCAAAACATTTGGCCTGGCAGTTTCAGAGGAGAAGATTTTTGAAAATCCACCAACCAGAATCAAAGAATGTCTCTGGAAGCCGTGTTTTTTATCCAACGGGAACAAAATGAGGATCATTTGTAGAGGACCTCCCATAGACTATTCCTGCCAAGTTTGGTTCACACTGGCTCAGCAGTTACAGAGAAGAAAATGAAAATGTGAAAAGTTTACGGACGCCAGACAACGGACGACGATGGACGCCAAGTGATGAGAAAAGCTCAAATGGCCTTTTAGGCCAGGTGAGCTAAAAAGGGGCATAACTCCTATTAAAGCCACCCCCCCCCCACCCCCCAAATTGGGGAATATCAAACTTGATCAAAATCTTCTTACAATGTATGTCTGCAGCATAAAAATGTGATTACATTTTTTCAGGGTATTGCATTCACAGTGTCATTATCAGATATACAGAAAGTTCTAATAAAAAGGGGTATAACTCCTACAAAACCTGACAAAATTTGGTGAACATCAAACTTGACTGCAGGGATGTGGCAAGAGGAGGGGCTGTGGGGGAGGGGGTGTCAGCCCTACCCCACCCCCCAATCCTGCCAAAAATTTCCTGTAGTTGGAAATTCCATCTATCTTGATTTTAGAGCTTCTTTGATGATGGTGATGTCTCCTTTACTTCCCAAAATCCCAACTCGGTTTCAAATCAGCAAAAATTCCAACTGTTACTATTTACAACTACAGTGTACGCAATATCGAGCTTCGTAAGTATGCATGATGTCAACCAGTACGAGATTTCTATAGTATGGTACGTATTGTAATAAAAAAAAATCCTTGAAATACACTTCAAGAAAATCACACCATGTAAAATTGCTATCCTGAGTTAATTCCATCATTCACAGTTACAAAATGATGAAATATCGAAAACTGATCATTCCTGCATAAGATCTGATTTAATGTTAGAACAGTGTGAATTGCTCAAAGTTCTCAGCCTGAGCATTTGTTTAGCGCATACTCAATTCCCAAAATAATACCAAATAATAACAAGAGAAACACAAAGCGTGGCATATGCCCCCTCCTGCAATACCATGGATAGCATTACGCCATCAAAAGCATGACATGTGCCTGCAGCAATCTGTACTAATATAAACAAGGATTTGACCACCGAGGTGGTATTAGTCCCCTACTGCGCTTTTGTGACTTAAGGTGTTTTTGTCACAGAAGACACTAAAGTATATAAGCATCTTGGATTTTGAAAAAAAAATATTGAGCATGCATAATCCCCTCACAACCCTTTATCCATGTACCATATATGAAAGGTGTAGCTTGAACCATGTTGGAGGGAGGGGTGGTAACATAAAATAGAGAAAAAAGCTTAAAAAACACAACAAAAGTGGCCACCATTCTGCCATCTTGGATTTTGAAAAATAAATAGTGACTGTGCAGCATCCCCTCAGAACCATTTATCCATGTACCAAAGATGAAAGGTGTAGCTTGAAGCATGTTGGAGGGAGAGGTGGTAACATAAAAACAGACAGACAGACAGACTGGCGGACAGACCGATAGATGTTAGATTTTGAAAAAAAAATATTGAGCGTGCATAATCCCCTCACAACCCCTTTATCCATGTACCATATATGAAAAGTGTAGCTTGAACCATGTTGGAGGGAGCGGTGGTAACATAAAATAGAGATAAAAGCTTAAAAAACACAACAGAAATGGTTGCCATGGCGCCATCATAAATTTTGAAAAAAAAATATTGAACGTGCAACATCCCATTACAACCCTCTATCCATGTGCCAGATATAAAAAGTGTAGGTTGAACCATGTTGGAGTGAGGGGTGGTAACATAAAATAGAGACAAAAGCTTAAAAAAACACAACAAAAATGGCCACCATGCCGCCATTTTGGATTTTGAAGAAAAAATATTGAACGTGCATCATCCCCTCCCAACCCTCTATCCATGTGCCAAATATGCAAAGTGTAGCTTGAACCATGTTGGTGGGAGGGGTGGTAACATGAAAATAGGGAAAAAAGCTTAAAAAACAGAACAAAAATGGCCGCCATTCTGCCATCTTCGATTTTGAAAAAACAATTTTGAGCGTGCATCATCCCCTCAGAACCATTTATCCATGTACCAAATATGAAAGGTGTAGCTTAAAGCATGTTGGAGGGAGAGGTGGTAACATAAAAAACAGACAGACAGACGGACAGATGGACGGACGGGCAGACAGACAGACAGGCGGACAGACAGACGGACGGAGAAAAAATATTGAACGTGCAACATCCCATTACAACCTCTATCCATGTGCCAGACATAAAAAGTGCAGGTTGAACCATGTTGGAGTGAGGGGTGGTAACATAAAATAGAGAAAAAAGCTTAAAAAAACACAACAAAAATGGCCACCATGTCGCCATCTTGGATTTTGAAGAAAAAACATTGAACGTGCATCATCCCCCTCCCAACCCTCTATCCATGTGCCAAATATGCGAAGTGTAGCTTGATCCATGTTGGTGGGAGGGGTGGTAACATGAAAATAGAAAAAAAAAAAGCTTAAAAAACACAACAAAAATGGCCGCCATTCCGTCATCTTTGATTTTGAAAAAAAAATTTTGAGCGTGCATCATCCCCTCAGAACCATTTATCCATGTACCAAATATGAAAGGTGTAGCTTAAAGCATGTTGGAGGGAGAGGTGGTAACATAAAAAACAGACAGACAGACGGACAGATGGACAGACGGGCAGATGGACAGACAGGCGGACAGACAGATGGACAGAGAAAAAATATTGAACGTGCAACATCCCATTACAACCCTCTATCCATGTGCCAGATATAAAAAGTGCAGGATGAACCATGTTGGAGTGAGGGGTGGTAACATAAAATAGAGAAAAAAGCTAAAAAAAACAACAAAAATGGCCACCATGCCGCCATCTTGGATTTTGAAGAAAAAACCGTGAACGTGCATCATCCCCCTCCCAACCCTCTATCCATGTGCCAAATATGCGAACTGTAGCTTGATCCATGTTGGTGGGAGGGGTGGTAACATGAAAATAGAGAAAAAAAAAGCTTAAAAAACACAACAAAAATGGCTGCCATTCCGCCATCTTGGATTTTGAAAACAAAATTTTGAGCGTGCATCATCCCCTCAGAACCATTTATCCATGTACCAAATATGAAAGGTGTAGCTTAAAGCATGTTGGAGAGGTGGTAACATAAAAAACCGACAGACAGATGGACAGATGGACGGTACGACAGGCAGACGGACAGACAGACAGATGGACGGAGTGCAATCCTATAGTCCCCTTACGGTTCCCGTATGGGACTAACAAGCATGGCAAAAATTATTTCAATCCAACATATGATGACAGAGCTAGACCAGCAAATATGTTGGACGGACACATTTTTCAATCATCCCCTAAGTTAAACAAGGGAAAATAACGTTGTAAATACTCATACGAAGATATTAATTCTACAGTAGGATCTGTTCCCCCATGCTGAGGAACAAGCATGGTAAAAATTATTTGGATTCAATGTATTGTAACAAATGCCACTTTTTAAAGATCTATACCTTAAATGCAACCTTTTTTTAATGTATTCCCGCCCCAATATTTTTTTTAAATTGTTTACAACGTCCCAAAAAACATTTCAGTGGATTCCAGTGTTTAGGGGTATCGGTACATTCTGTAAGTTTAACCTGGTGTAAGTTGGGAAACGTCACTGTGGTAATCAATGCATACCGTAGGTTATAAATTGTTATCTGTTGGATGTTAAGCAGTATAAATGTGTTGCCACAACTCCTTCTATCAGTAAAATTATCCAGGACATAACATAATGTTAGTTTTGTGCCTTTATTTGTTCAAATTCACTCATCTTTATTTTAACATGTGAGTTGTTGTTGTTGTTTTCCATTTATCACTATCCGTTGATTAAGGTCTCTGGTAAGTTTCCACAGGTACTTTTAACTGCACAATATACTTTTGCACGGTCATTTATATTTGTTATTACGCAATATGGACGGAGAAAAACAATTGTATTAGATATTTTTAGCAGTTGATTCTAAAAAAAATCAAGACAGCTTCTTTTATAATCTTCTGTAGTTCCACAGGATGCTGAGATGTATCTCCAAGCAAAGTTTTTAGATCTATAAGGCGTTTGGCGACTTCTACTTCATGATTGACAAATCCTGTCTCAAGTGAAGTTACCATTTCTTCTCTTTGTTGTGTGTACAACTGACAATCCAGTAGAAAATGACGTATTGTTTCTGCCTAGCCACATTCACAGTTTATGTCACCATCTTCAGAAAATTTTCCAAAGTGAGATTTCAGGTTGGAGTGGCCTGTTCTGAGATGCTGGTGTTGAGTGTCCAATTTTGAGTTGCAGGAGAGCACTGATTTTAGTTTTGGAAGATTTTCAATGCTGGGAAACAATGATACTGTATGTTCTGCTTTATCAAGATGATTGCAGAGAACTTGCCACTTTTTAACTATTGTGTTCTTTATTGATTTGATAATTTCAGATGTTGTATTAGGAGTGTCTGTTGATAATTGACATGATGTTTTTGCATCTTCTGCCGCTTCCTTAGCTGCTTTGTCTGCAAGATCATTTCCTGTGATGTCAATATGGCCAGCTATCCATTTTATTTCAACAGAGCTGTTGTTCTGTTCAATTGATTTTAGCTCTTTCCATCAATCTTTCACTATACTATAGTATGTGTCAGGAATACTATTTTTCATTACAGTTGTTATATAGCTGAATAGCAATCACATATAATATTTATTTTCTTCGGACCACGATTATGAACCCAGTTTGATGTGAATTTAAGGCCTATATTTAAACCTTTCAATTCTCCATGATAGCTGTTCCTTTCAGCAGAAATAGCCTGTTTGATTGTGATTGGTTCAGAAGTGAGACCGTCAGGAAAAATAATAGCTGATGAACCTGTCGGACCAGGGTTACTCAATGCGGACCCATTGGTGAAAATAATCATACTGTTCCTATCTAGATTATTTAGTTAATAATTTCATTCCTTGCCATTTCTTCTTGATTACTGTTTCTATTTGCAGAACTTCCGAATTTTTGCTTAGATGATGATAAAGTTATATATGGTAGGAAATGGCAACAGTCTTCCTCATATCTGGGTTCTTCTTCAATATGTAAATCAGTGGTGCCTAACATGTATCGAGCAGCTGATTTTATTAATTTAATTGGCGTTAGCTGTGTTTCTATATCGGATGATGTTAATTTCTTCTTCAAATGATTACTTTCTGGTTTTCTGATTATTCTAATATATTCTCTTGTTGCAATCTCTTTTAGCCTCAGGTGGAGTGGTGTGGTGTTGGTGATAATTTCAAGAGCCTCAGTGGACGAGGATGGCATTGCACCAGTAGCTTTTAGTAATCCTAGTCTATGAACATGCATAAGATCCGGAAAATTTTTGTCTTTATCAGAACCAGTAATCCATGATGGGTATGCATACTCAATGATTGTTGAGACAAATGATTTATACAACTTCATAAAAGTTTGAGTTTTGGCATTTAACAATTTTGAGATGCTGAAGATTGCTTTAGTAGCTTTGGATGTTACGTAAGCTATATGTTCTTCAAAAGTTAATTTGTTATCTAATACTACACCAAGCAGTTTCTTAGATTTTACTTCTTTTAGTGTTTTCCCATTTAACTTTATTTGTGGTCTAGCCGTACTTGATTTCTCACTTCTGAGATGCATGAAATCACTTTTATCAATATTAATGTAAAGCTGCAACTTGTTGCACCATTCACATATTTCTGACAGACTCTTATTCATGATGTTTTCAGCTTCTTGCAGGTTGACATTTGAGGCTGAATTTGTCATATCATCCACAAACTTGATACACTGGATTATTGGAATGTCGCTTATGTAGAGGATGAAAAGAAGAGGGCTTAACACAGAGCCCTGAGTCAGTCCTACATCAGTTTGGATCCACTGACTCTTAAAACTGTCCACTATATTTCTTGATCTTCTCTCGTTCAAAAATGAATAAATATAGTTTACTATTTTGCCATCTAAACCAAGCTCTAGAAGTTTGAAGATTACACCATTTCTCATCACAGAGTCAAAGGCCCCCTGAAGTCAACAAAGGTCAGTATGTGGTGTTTGTGTTCATTGACAGCCTCTTTAGCCGATTGAGTGACATCTAATAATGCTTGAGTTGTACTCTTGAATCTCCGAAAAGCGTACTGGTTTTCATCAATCCAACCAAAAGCTTCAGCTTTCCAGATGAGTCTTGTGGTGATTATCCTCTCCAGTAGTTTACCAACTATACTAGTAAGGCTGATCGGACGATAACTTTTGGCTTTATTGTAATTCTCTTTTCCTGCTTTCTTGATGTAAATTTTGTTGTCTTCTTTAAATGCTGATGGGATACTACCTTTATTCGAACATTTATTAAAATAGGATGTCAGGGCTGAAATCATTGTTTCGCCTCCTTCTTTGATCATAATTGGCAAAATTTTGTCTGGACCTGGTGCAGAGAGATTGTTCATATTAGTTATTGCCGCCTCTACTTCACAAAAAGATATTTCACTGTTCTCAGCTTCTGGTTTAATTTTACAATCTTTCTTTGTAGACTGATTACACTTCAATTTATCTGTGATTACTTTGTTTACTTTCTTCTCCCAATCACGGTCAAAATTGCCTGAGTTGGCAAACTTTCTTTCAATATGCACTTCTTGTAAGTTTAAAGAGATTTCATTGTCATCCATGGCATACTGTTTGGGTGAAACTTCCAAGGGTTGTACAGTGTTTTTTCTTTTGCGATCGTTTAGTTTTCTGATTGTATTCCAAAATTTTTGCTGGGAACAATTATGTAAAGAGTCACAGAGCTTTGATTCTTGAGAGAGTTTGACCTCATCGACGAGATTTTCTAATTCTGATAGAGCTTGTTCATCCTTGATGCGATTGTGAGGGTCTGATCTACACTGCCATAAGCATTTTAGTTTTCGACAATATTTTATTTTTGTTCCTATCTCTTCATTCCAATATGGTTTGGAAAAGTTTGTCACAGTTTTAATAGGAATTATTTCGTCAGCTGTACTTAGTAACAAAAGGCAAAAGTCTTTGTATGATTCATCTATAGTTTTTTTTATCAATCAGTTGAGCCCATTCTTCTAATTTAGGTTTTAGAGATGATGTCCATTTTGACCAGTCACATTTCTCTAAGTTCCATTTGATTTTTGAATCCTTACTTTCAAAATTTTTCAATGTCAGTTCTATAATATGATGGTCGGTTCTAAGTACTGTAAATTTATTCAGTTTCCATTCTAAGCTTGAAGGTAATCCTTTACTTAGTGTTAGATCTATTGCGCTACTAACGTCAGTTCGATGCCTTGTATGCTCACCATTATTATGCACTTGAAGATCAAAAGCAGTTACAATTTCTAGTAATTTTTGCCCATTTTAAAGGAGGGAGTATTCTTGAAAATGGAATTATTTTCCCAGAGTGAGTTTCTGGAGTTGAAATCACCCACCAGAAGAAGATTTTCATTTTTCCTATAGTTTGTTCCAGAATGTCGATGTCTCCAATTGGTGGAAAATAAATATTTCCGAGAATAAAATGGAAGTTTTGATGAGAGATTTTACACCACACAGCTTCCATATTGCAATCCAGATCTCTCAATGCTAAGTACTTTATATGTGGCTTTAGTAGAATTGCAACACCACCTCCTTTGTTGTTGTTTCTGTCCATTTTAATACAATTCCAGTCTCTGAATGAGAGCTGGCCATCTCCAACTTTAGTTTCTTGTAAACAAAGAATGTCAATATTTCTTGAGTCCACATAATGTTCCAAGAGCTTTTTGGAGGTACTGTATGTATTTATGTTCAACTGACAAATTTTCATTTTGACGACTAGTAGTTTTCAAAAATTTCAAAGGCGCAGATCTGTTGAAATCATTGATTTGCAGAGTGTATTGAAAGAAGTCACAATATGTACATAAAGTTACTATTTTTATCTACAAGCAAGTGATGATTGATGTGATGTTTGATAATTGATGAAAGTGGATTTAATTACTTCTTGTTTATTCAACCTGTGTTCGTGTTGCTAGTAATTTACAAATGTTTATGTACTTAATACACTTCGTAGAACTAGCTTTATGGCTGCTTCCACAATTTATACAATTTATGTTGTCTGAAGTGGTTGAGCAATCTGATGATTTGTGATCCTGAGAACTGCACGAGCTGCAGGACTGTTGATTTGTGCACAGGCTGGATATATGACCAAATTTGTTACAGTTGAAACACCTGATTTGGTCTTATTTTCTGGAAAGGATGACAAGTGTAGACATGTGAGCGTATATTTTGTACTACAAGAAGTCAAGGACGTCACTGTCGAATTGCCTACTGGGAAATCTTGACCTATAAAAGCTGACTTGGAATTTCCAAGTTCACCTGAGTATTCCGTAATATAATTTTCTCATTAATGGGTTAATTAAAGTTTTAATTATGGGTAATATGTTTGATTTGGGGAAAATACGGCTTCTGGATTATGCCAGCACCTGTGTTTGCCTCATCCAAGCATAGTTTTTGTGTTAACGTTCTGGCAGGCATTTGGCTTTCGGCAGAATTCTGCAGGGTTCAAAGTATCACCTTTGCGGAATTCTGGCAGAAGTCATGTGACTTGGCAGAATTTTAACACTATAAATTTTAACACTATAAAAGCAGCCGACTCCCGTTGCCCGTTTGCTAGAGTCCGAAAGGAACAAGCCATTTTAATTGAAGCCGTAACACTGCAAGTGTTAGCCCAACATTTTATTTTATTATTTTTATTTTCTTTATTATGTTGCCTGAAGTGGCAGAAATAATAACACTTTATTTTTATTTGACCCAGTTAGGATAGGATTTAGAGTCAGTGCCTGAAAGGGCAAAAGGCTCAAAAGTTTTATTTTAGTTGAAACTTTTGGCAGAATTTTCTTTAGTTTAGGCCTGAAAGGGCCACCGATTATATTTATTTTTCAAAAATGTTTGCATTGTTGTTTCACACAAAAGGCTTGAAAGAGCCAATGTGAATGTTAATAACTTTTAAAAGGCACTACCCCTATAAAGAATAATTGACACTATTTAACCCCCCCCCCCCCCCCCAGGTCTTCCCATTTTATTATTTATTTAATCTCTCAGTATCACACAGAAGGCTTGAAAGAGCCAGTGTGAATTTGTAATAGACCCCATCCCAGTTAAGGCTATATACATTATTTTTTTTATTTATAAACTTGTATACACTAAAGCTTGAAATAGCTGTGTTTTGCAGAATCTACCACACCCCACCCAAATGTCAGTCTATTGAGCAAAGGATTGTTTAAGTCATATGGATTAGGATCCATCTCCATGATAAGACTACAGAGCCTGAAGAGGACAGAGTTTTATTTAGTGAGATGGTGCTGTATTCCATCCACAGGAAAGTAAATTACGCCAATCTTCACTTCTCATGACCCTACCACCCACCACCCTCTCCTTTATTTCAGACGAAAATCTTTAAGTTTACATAAATTACCCTAAAAGTGTACTGTTGTTAAACCTACAAAAATTGAGATACATTCAACAGATCATGATTTCCCACACAAGTTTTTTGATACTAACATGGCTCGTTTCAGAGAATTACAGTGTTGCAGATTTTGAATGGTTGAGCGTTCACAAATGTCTTTGTAAATAAATCTGTCATAAATATATAGCAACCTATAACCAGTTATAACCCTTGCCCATAAAATTATTGTACCGTTTCCTTTCTGGTGTTAGTAAAGAATAATACCTTCAAGTATTATTCATGGTGAGGGCGGTGGGAAAGAGCTCGCATATCTAACTCTTTCCAACTGGCTCCACAATGAATAACCAATGGGGTAATATTCCAAATTGTGTTTTTGCAATATAAGTTATCCTGTAAAATAATATGGAATCACCCTCATAAGTTGTATGTTAAATTTTCCCATAGACCCCTTCTAGCCTAAAGCCCATCTCTGGTAAATAACTCAGTTGCTCAATACTCTGTCATAACCCCATCCCTGGGCACTACTAAATAAACACCCCTGTGCCCCTTTCTTTATTCCAAAGGTTTAATGACACATCTGAGTAACATCAAAGCCTGAAAGGGCTAGAATGTGTCAGATACTCTTGGAACATCAGAGCCTGAAAGGGCTAGTATGTTATTGTTACATCAAGGCCTGAAGGGGCCAGAATGTCTTATTGTGTTAAAACACAAATGGTTCTCATACTTGGGTGATGAAAAGTATCGGTATAAAATGTGTGTAATTGCCTTTTGAGCAAAGGTGGCTTGAAATTCATTATATCCCCATGTGTGAGTGTGTATGGATTACCCCAGAATATAAAGCTACTGTCAATTAGTAAGTGCTTGGGAAACATAGTCAGCGGTGTTTTTTTTTGTTGTATTGCATGCCGTTCCTGAGTACTGTACTTTGTCCCTCATGAAAGTGAACCTGGAATCATTGTTCATATTTAGAAATCTCCCCAACCACCTGAATGCTATTAAATAAAAAGTTTTAGTGTTTATCCTAGTTTGATGTGTTGGATGTTGTTGGAGGGATCTCATGCTATGTCTCCTTTTCACCTGCATACAACAACTCAAACTCCACTTCACCCGTATGTTTGTAAAACATGCACCTGTAAATTGTATATGCCCTGGTTTGATGTGCTGGGTGTTGTTGGAGAGACCTTATGCTATGGCTCTTTCCAGCTGCATACAGCACCTCAAGCGACTTTTAGCCCATGTGTTTGTAAAACACATACCTATAATTAAACTGTGTTTTACTATATGTGTAAATCACATATTTCCTGTTGCGTAGCCCCAACCCTCCATATCCTTTCCATCCATAGTCCAGCAGTCTAATCATACCCTACTTAATTACATTAACTGTAAATGGTAGAGTAATTATATTAATCTGGTGTTCTTTTGTACACCTCCTTTTGTCATCCTGCACAGTGGTAGTGAGAGTATGAAAAGTGCTCTTCCCAGCACCGCACAGGGTGATGGTAAAGTGGTATTATTGTTGGAACATGTTGTCCAACTAGTTAGTATGTTGTATACTCAAAAGGGAGTATAGTGTGGAGATAAACTGTAGTGTTTTTGCTCTTGTTTAACAATTTTATAATCATTTTAAGCACATCTGCCATAGTTAAGAATGTGTACGCTATACTAGTGTATCGGTGGAACAATCACTGAGGATGATGACAGGGGTTAGCTGTTATCATTCTCTGGGTCTGAACCATGGGTATACTGTTGCACTGGGTTTGGGGTTGGTCTGTCATGGCTCCTAAAATTTGTCTATCTGTGGGTTGGTCACTGAGGAGGCATGGCAGGGGTCAGCTGTCATGATCCTCTGGGTCTGGACTACAGCTTTACCGTTACAGTATGTTGACAGAGCTAGAGCAGCAAATGTGTTGGATGGACACATTTTTCAATAATAATCCCCTAAGTTAAACAAGGGAAAATAACTCTGTAAATGTTTATGT
Source organism: Pictodentalium vernedei (assembly GCA_031216915.1). Lineage (NCBI taxonomy): Eukaryota > Metazoa > Mollusca > Scaphopoda > Dentaliida > Dentaliidae > Pictodentalium > Pictodentalium vernedei. The sequence goes on from CM062297.1 coordinate 802,262,760, forward strand.
GAAGATGTTCATTCTGCTGTAGGATCCGTTCCCCCATGTTGACGGACAAGCCTGGCAAAAATTATTTGAATCCGACAAATAATGACCTGTCTAGAGCAGCAAATTACATTGGACGGACACTTTTGCATTACGCATGAACGTACGCAGCTCTCCACTAGATACTCCCTCCGACTAAGTTGGGGGCATAACAAGCATGGCAAAAATTATTTCAATCCAATGTTTGATGACAGAGCTAGAGCAGCAAATATGTTGGACGGACACATTTTCAATCATCCCTTTAGTTAAACAAGGGCAAATAACACTGTAAATGTTCATGCGAAGATATTAATTCTACTGCAGGATCAGTTCCCCCATGCTGAGGAACAAGCATGGTAAAAATTATTTGAATTCAACGTATGAAGACAGAGCTAGAGCAGCTAATATGTTGGACGGACACATTTTCAATAATAATCCCCTAAGTTAAACAAGGGAAAATATAACTCTGTAAATGTTTACGCGAAGGTGTTAATTCTGCTGTAGGATCTGTTCCCCATGTTAACGGACAAGCATGGCAAAAGTTATTTGAATCCGACAAATAATGACCATGCTAGCACAGCAAATATGTTGGTCGGACACAGCTCTCCACTAGATAGCCCCTCCGACCAAGTTGGTGGCATAATAACCTGATAATTCTTTCATAAATGTGTTGGCATTTCAGTTACTAGAATCAATTTTATGTCCCCTCTCATGGCTTCATTTTCGAAATGTTTCTCGGTAGTGAATTTCCAACTATGGGGGGAACCAGGAGAGGTGTTTCCCCCTCTCGGTCCCTCCCCCAGTTGGAAATTCACTACCCTTCCCCCCCCCCCCCCCCCCCCCCCCCCCAATCAGAAACCTCTAGCCATGTCTCTGCTTGACTGATATCAATCCCAAATGTATGCCAACAGCAAGTTTCGTTAAAACTCAATTATATTTGTTCAAGTTATTTTGTTCACAATGTCATTTTCAGCCAAATACCAAATTTCTAAGAAAAAGGGGCATAACTCCTACAAAAGCCAAGAAAATTTGGTGAATATCAAACTTGACCAAGATCTTCTCACACTGTATGCCTGCAATAAGTTTCATGAAAATTTGGTTACATTTATTCAAGTTACTAAGTTCACAGTCATTATCACATAAACACCAAATTTTCAACAAAAAGGGGGATAGCTCATACAAAAGTGAAAGAAATTTGGTGAATATCAAATTTGTCTGAGATCTTCCCACAATGCATGTCTATAGCATGATTCATGAAAATCCAATTACATTTGTTCAAGGTATCACGTTCCCAAATGAGCAGACATATGCATGGATGGACGGTAGGAAGGACCCATTTCTATATCTGCATCTGTATAATCACATGCACTCACCAGCGACTTCTACCTGAATACTTGAAATACAGTAGAACCTGTTTTGAGAGACCACCCTTTGGGCCACACAAAAGTGGTCTCTCAAGACAGGTGGTCTCTCATAACAGGTTTCAGGTTTTCTCAAGTCAGTGAATAGCCAACCACAAAATTCAGAAATGGAGAAGAGTAGATTTTTATAATTACTTTGTTGTTGTTCTTTTTTATGAAGTTTTTGTATCAAATTGAAATGGACTGTTATAAAAATTATAAAAATAAATTAGTGTTGAAAATAGATTTTCAACACTAATTTATTTTTATAATTTTTATAACAGTCCATTTCAATTTGTTACAAAAAGATTTTCATCACAAATTTATTTTTATTCCTATCTGTCACATTTCAGGTATTATGAAATTGTTTATTCAGCAATAATCCTAATCTTTTCACAGGGGTCTTATAAAAACATCTCAGTCTATAATGAGTTAGCAATTGAAACCCAATTAAGAGCTTTTAATACTTTTAATTATGTTAGTATAACCACAATGGATTTTCCAATTCCAGAACAGGTAAAACGTTTTTGTCATGGTTTCAGTCTTCAAAGGGGTGGTCTCTCAAGACAGGTCCATTATGGCATAAAAATACAAGTTGGTACCAAGTCACAGTGGTCTCTCAAGACAGGTGGTCTCTCAAGACAGGTGGTCTCCCATAGCAGGTCCATTATAGAGTAAAACCAGTCGGTGCCTGGCAGAGGTGGTCTCTCAAGACAGGTGGTCTCTCAAGACAGTGGTCTCTCAAGACAGGTTTTACTGTATTTGAGTGCAAATAGTTTGTAAAACTAGATCCCGTTCCACCAATAATGTCGACCTTCTAAAACACTACTTCCCATTCAAATAAGTTTTTAGGGATGCCTGTTCATCTCATGATCAGTAAATGAGACAAAATAAAGTGAACTTGCTTGCAAATTAGTTTTGAGTTATGCAATCCATATTGACCACGCACCTGTCTACTTCCTTTTCTTCAAAGTCAACAAATTTGCTCAATGAAGCAACACCTGCATTGTTCACCAATAAATGAATTGGCAACAAATTTTCCACTGTTTTCTGTACATCATTCCATTTGGACACATCGGCCAGCACACACTGAATCCCTGGGATCTGAAAGAAAAGAAGATGAAGCTTTGCAAGCACATCTGAATGAAAATGCACTTTTTTGAAATAAGAGATCTCATTTCATCTCAAACAAGAGATTGTCACTTGGAAGTGACTATGCCCCTGATGTGGCAATGACTTTGATCTGTGACCTTGGCCTCTATCGAGCAAACAAATGTGGCCAACACATAGTCTCCCCATAAGCAACTAGAGCTGTAGGTTAACTGAAACCGAACCGAGGTTTTTAGTTTTTTTAAAAAACCGAAACCGTCGACATCCCATAATCTAAGGTTTTTCGTTTTTTTATTAAATACTCTCTTGCTGCAGAAATTCACAGAATGTAGCCATCCCAGAGTAGTGAGAGTACCCAGGCAGTGCAAATAGCAGTGTCTGGGTACTCTCACTACTCTGGAAAGGCTACATTCTGTGAATTTCCAGATTTCAGTTTAGTTGTGTTTGCATCTTTCCTCATGTTGCGTGTAGGTGTCAGACCTCGAAAAATGGCCAAGCACAATAAAAGTTCTGTATATTTAGGTAATTATTATATTGGCCTTCCTGAATCTTCATGTATTATAGCTTATTTCGGGCATTCATTGAGTTTCACTCAATTTCACTACCATTCAGTTATGACTCCGGACATATGAATGAGTTTTATTGAATTTTACTTGGCCTCATGAACAAACCGAAAACCGAACCGAGGTTTTTCTCCACCTGAAAAACCAAAACCGAAACCGAACAAGAAATTTAAAAACCTACAGCTCTATAAGCAACATGTATGCCATGTTACAACAAAATCCAATAAAGCATCTCAGAGTTATGGAGTGGACACACAAATCTTCCTGATGGACAATTGACCTTGATCTGTGACCTTGACCTCCATCAAACAAAAAAACATTTTGTGCGTGACACATCATCTCCCCATAAGCAACACGTACGGCAAATTTCAACAAAATCCAAGGAAGCATCTCAGAGTTATGGAGCGGACACGAACATCTTCCTGATGGATGGATGGACAGACAGATGGATGGAAATGACAAACACTATATGCTCCTGAAAAAAATTTTCGGGGGCATAAGAAAAACAGATTTCACTTCACTTAACAATTATTCAAATCACAGGACATAATGTGTGACTCCCCACTTGTAAAGCTGAAAAATCTTATTCCAATGAGGGTCACTAGTTGTGTATTATTAAAAACAAGCTATTAATTGAAACAATATATTTTGATCTTGAAATTCATATTTAAAAACTTCCACAACCATGTATAAGTACAGTGGAATCCTGTTAATTGAATAGCCACTTTGCCAATGAAAATTATTCGAATTAACAGGAGTATTCAATTAACAGGGATTGTGTCACTTTCCTGTATTCTAGAGATAAATTTAGCATTTATTCTATTAAATCTTGTTTGACAGAGCTCTATGAGCTCTGTCAAACAAGATATAATAGATTAAATGCATGTATTGGATGTACTGATGCCAAATAGGTTTATAAACAAAGGAAAGCTGGAGAGAGTCAGGGTAATTTCTTGACAGATTGCAAGCTTTTTTATTCAATTAACAGGAGTTTACTCTATAACCTATATTCAATTAACAGGTCAAATTTGTACTGGAGGTATGGTAAATGGTTTTGTGTTGGGAAATTATATTCAATTAACAGGGTTATTCAGTTAAGAGATATCCAATTAAGTGGGCTCCACTGTATTTCCATTAGTTCCATGTATCCTACATCCTGAAAAACATGTAACCAACTAACCCCGTGCATTTTTACAGCCTAAGTCAGTGTATATTGTCATGTAGTGTATGATATGGTAGCCGATCAACTAATCGTGTGTAATGCCTATGGTCAGCCAATGTACGTTAACTAAACAACACTCTATGCAATGCACAGGGTTAGTCCCTCTTTTCTTTCTGGTTATAAATAAGATCATCTCTATTAAGTGACTAACCCTGTGAGTAACAGTGTTGTTTAGTTAACGTACATTGGCTGACCATAGGCATTACACACGATTAGTTGATCGGCTACCATATCATACACTACATGACAATATACACTGACTAAGGCTGTAAAAATGCCTTAGGGAGTGTACATTTTCAGGTAGTGTGTAATATGGCAGTTACCAATTTTTTATAAGCAGAAAGTGTTTCTAAACCTGTACACTGCACAGGGTTAGTCACACTTTCTGCTTATAAAAAAGTTTCATTATTAACTGAACAACTAATCCTGTGCACTGTACAGCCTTAGTGTAAATTTCATCTGTAGCAACTCTTTATTTAACGTAATGTAATGGCAAAAACCAGCCAGCAATATTCTCAAGAACTGACAAGAAGCATTTTAGCTTATGGCCAATCATTGGATAGACTGTGGAAATGGTTTTTTAAGTGAATTCCAAAAATGCAAACATATTCTACATTGAATGAATAACCTGTCTGTAGTGATGAACCAATAATCAGAATCGGCAATTGGAACTGGCTGGTTATGGGACATTAGCCGATTATGACAACTGGCAGTTAAAAACCGGCAGTTTCCGGTTATTCTATATTTAACACTGACTATTAACAAGAGGCCCCAAGGGGCCTGAGGGCGCTCACCTGACATGGTAGCCTAAATTTATATCAACCCAGAGAATTGATTTCAACAAGTTGCATCTGCTCCTCCTAAGAAAATCTTATACCAAATATCCAAAGATTCTGACCAGTGGATCTAAAAAAAAAAAGATTTTTAAAGAATATTCCTCATATTGAACTAAGTTATAATTCAGGCTCCCACAGGGAGCCCATATATGAACCCAGGGACTTGGCTTTAACAAACTTGAATCTCACCCCCCTAAGGATGCTGCACACCAAATATCAAAACATTCCGACTGCTGGATCTGAAGAAGAAGATTTTTAAAGAAAAGTCCTCATTTTGAACTAAGTTACAATTCGAGCTCCCACAGTGAGTCCAAATATGGACCTAGGGACATGGCTGAAGAAGAAGATTTTTAAAGATAAGTCCTCATTTTGAACTAAGTTACAATTCGAGCTCCCACAGTGAGTCCAAATATGGACCTAGGGACATGGCTTGAACAAACTTGAATCTCACCCCCTAAGGATGCTGCATACCAAATATCAAAACATTCCGACTGCTGGATCTGAAGAAGATTTTTAAAGAAAATTCCTCATTTTGAACTAAGTTATAATTCGGGCTACCACAGTGAGCCCAAATATGAACCCAGGGACTTGGCTTGAACAAACTTGAATCTCACCCCCCTAAGCATGGTGCATACCCAATATCAGAAGATTCTGCCTGCTGGAACTTGAGAAGAAGATTTTCAAAGAAATTTGCCTGAAATGCACTAAGTTCAAATTTGGGCTCCTATTCTGAGCCCAAATATAAACCCAGGGGGCCGATTTGAACAAACTTGAATCAGATCCACCCCACAATGTTGCATACCAAATATCAAAAGATTCTGCCTGCTGGATCTGGAGAAGAAGATTTTTTAAGAAATATGCCTGAAATGCACTAAGTTCAAATTTGGGCTCCTATACGGAGCCCAAATATAAACCCAGGGGGCCGATTTGAACAAACTTGAATCAGATCCACCCCACAATGTTGCTTACCAAATATGAAAAGATTCTGAAGCTGGATCTGGAGAAGAAGATTTTTTAAGAAATTTGCCTGAAATGCACTAAGTTCGAATTCGAGCTTCTATAGTGAGCCCAAATATGAATCTAGGAAGCCGATTTGAACAAACTTGAATCAGATCCACCCCACAATGTTGCATACCAAATATCAAAAGATTCTGCCAGCTGGATCTGGAGAAGAAGATTTTTTAATAAATTTGCCCGAAATGCACTAAGTCCGAATTCGGGCTTCTATATTAAGCCCAAATATGAATCTAGGGGGCCGATTTGAACAAACTTGAATCAGATCCACCCCGCAATGTTGCATACCAAATATCAAAAAATTCTGCCTGCTGGATCTGGAGAAGAAGATTTTTGAAGAAATTTGCCCGAAATGCACTAAGTTTGAATTCGAGCTTCTATAGTGAGCCCAAATATGAATCCAGGGGGCCGATTTGAACAAACTTGAATCAGATCCACCCCACAATGTCGCATACCAAATATCAAAAGATTCTGCCTGCTGGATCTGGAGAAGAAAATTTTTTAAGAAATTTGCCTGAAATGCACTAAGTTCGAATTCGAGCTTCTATAGTGAGCCCAAATATGAATCTAGGAAGCCGATTTGAACAAACTTGAATCAGATCCACCCCACAATGTTGCATACCAAATATCAAAAGATTCTGCCTGCTGGATCTGTAGAAGAAGATTTTTTAAGAAATTTGCCTAAATGCACTAAGTTCGAAATCGGGCTCCTATACTGAGCCCAAATATGAACCCAGAGGGCCGATTTGAACAAACTTGAATCAGATCCACCCTACAATGTTGCATACCAAATATCAAAAGATTCTGCCTGCTGGATCTGGAGAAGAAGATTTTTTAAGAAATTTGCCTGAAATGCACTAAGTTCGAAATCGGGCTCCTATACTGAGCCCAAATATTAACGCAGGGGCCGATTTGAACAATCTTGAATCAGATCCACCCCACAATGTTGCTTACCAAATATGAAAAGATTCTGCCAGCTGGATCTGGAGAAGAAGATTTTTTAAGAAATTTGCCTGAAATGCACTAAGTTCGAATTCGGGCTTATATAGTGAGCCCAAATATGAATCCAGGGGGCCGATTTGAACAAACTTGAATCAGATCTACCCCGCAACATTGCATACCAAATATCAAAAGATTCTGCCTGCTGGATCTGGAGAAGAAGATTTTTGAAGAAATTTGCCTGAAATGCACTAAATTCAAATTCGAGCTCCTATAGTGAGCCCAAATATGAATCTAGGGAGCCGATTTGAACAAACTTGAATCAGATCCACCCTACAATGTTGCATACCAAATATCAAAAGATTCTGCCTGCTGGATCTGGAGAAGAAAATTTTTTAAGAAATTTGCCTGAAATGCACTAAGTTCGAATTCGAGCTTCTATAGTGAGCCCAAATATGAATCTAGGAAGCCGATTTGAACAAACTTGAATCAGATCCACCCCACAATGTTGCATACCAAATATCAAAAGATTCTGCCTGCTGGATCTGGAGAAGAAGATTTTTTAAGAAATTTGCCTGAAATGCACTAAGTTTGAAATCGGGCTCCTATACTGAGCCCAAATATGAACCCAGGGGGCTGATTTGAACAAACTTGAATCAGATCCACCCTACAATGTTGCATACCAAATATCAAAAGATTCTGCCTGCTGGATCTGGAGAAGAAGATTTTTTAATGTTTTTCCCATTGTCTACAGTGTTAAAAAGTGCTGACTCAGCACTTTTTCAAAGTCCCGAAACTGTACCCTATGATAAAACCGATGGCAATTTTTTTTTACCAATCCTTTCTGTTTGTCCTAAGGAAGCTGCACACCAAATAAAAATTCTCAGTGCCGTGCAGTTTTGGAGATATGGGCGTTTTAATTTTTTCTATTTTTAGCTCCTGCAGTTCCCTCGGGGCTGAGGGAAAAATTTTTTTTGCATAAATCAAGTACTCATGACCCAATAAGACCTCACATAAAATTTGGTTCAAATCAGCCTCTCGGTTTGGAAAATAGAAATTTTGGGCGGGGCAAAAAATTTTGCCCCTCCCATAACGACGCCAAGTATAGCCCCACAAACTTCTCTTGAACAAAGCTGAGTCTACACCTCAAAAGAAAGCTGCACACCAAATATCAAGTCTCTGCTATTGCTGGTTCATGTGAAGAAGATTTACAAAGATTTTGGTGCCCCTTCAGGGCGTGGCACCACCCAGGAGGAGGGGCAACTTCATTTGAACAAATCTGCATTGGCATTAGGTAATAAACATTTAGCCAACATTTGAATAAAATTGGGCTAGTGGTTTAGGAGGAGAAGTCGATAATGTAAAGTTAACGCCGAACGGACGACAACGGACGACGGACAGAAAGTGATTAGTAAAGCTCCCCTTGAGCTTCGCTCAGGTGAGCTAAAAATCTCTTGATACTTGGCCATTTCAATAAAGTTTCCCGATTAAAAACCTGTGTAGTGCATAGCAGAATATTTAGGGATTTGCAGAGATATTACAGAATTTACCATCTGCAATCGGAATGAGATCGCCACCATTTCCCGGCTACTCAAAGTCACTAGCCATCAATAAAGGTGCTGTACAGAGTTGCACTGGGTACAGGTATAAATAAAATGTGTTCAGCCGGTTGTCTGTAGTACTTCATGATGCAAGCATCACAATACAATAAGAAATTAAAATTGGAGAAAAAACTGTAAAATACTCTTTTTTCAATGTTAGATGATTATTAGGCAACATGTAGGTCACATGATTGTCACAAACACATTTTCAGTTTGTCAAGTTCATTTTTTAATTCAGTTTCCTTCCTTGATGTTTCTCTCCAATGTTGATTAAAGAGTACCTGTGAACACTGGAGAAACACATTAACGGAGGTAACAAGTTGAAAAATTAACATTAAATAACAAAATCGGACATATCGCGTGAGTATCTGTAAACCATGCGTCATACAACTTCACAACACACATTAACATCAAAGTTATTATTCAATTAAGACACAAAGTATGTGTGCTCAATACATTCCTGGTTACAATATTGTATTAACACTATTTAGGGAATAAACACGATCTTCACAAGAGAACAATATCGTGTGATTGTATCGTTAATAGCGATCTTCTCTCTCACCCCAACCCCTAAAAATGCAAATATTATTTTGGCTAGTATTGCCCAGCACTAAACATGCATACTCTGAGAACATATGTGGTATTAAGCATTCATAATTGGAGAGTTATCAATTAAATTCTGTAGTATAACAGGAACCAGCAGATTTTCTTCTGTGTCCTATTTCAATCATCTGAACCAGCATCGGAATCGGCATAATCGGCAGAGAAATAATCGGTTCATAGTAAGTTTTGCTAATCGGTTCATCAATACTTGTTTGAAAGAAAAAAATTTGGAAGAGAACCGTTGATCAACATTATAAGTTGTGCTAATCAATTTCAAATATGATTCTCTGTTGTGACATAAAAGTTGAGAACAAAATATTTTGAAAGGATAAAACAGATAAGACATATCCAATACCCGACAGATGGAAAAGCATGGGATTTTTTAGAGTGAGAGATGTGGAATATGGTTCCAATTTTTATTGGGTATTGAGGCCCATATTCAGCCTCTGTTGCAATCCAAATTTACCCCTTGCTCTGCAGCCACCAATCTAGGCTACTGACAAGTTTAAGTCTAATGAATCAGTCACATCCACCTATGTAATATGCAAATTCAGCAGTTGAAAGAATATTATTTTTCAAAAAATGTCAACAAAATCACATCATGTGACCCTTCATTGGAACGAGCTCATTCCAATCAAGGGTAACATGCTGGGGTTTTGCAGAACTCTTTTGAAAAATTTGGAAAAATATTATTTAAAATAAATTTTGATATTATCGATATGCATTGGGTGTTAAGCCAGTTCCAAAATGCTGTTTGTAATGGAACTACACTCATGCATAAAATTTGGTGAAGATCAAAAATGCTGCCAAGATATTTTTTTGGTCACCTAGTATTTCTGGTGTCTGTTCACTTTCTTGCATGACACCTTTTCTGTGAAAAAGTAATTCATGTCATGTCATAATGTCAATCATACGTACAGTACAGTCGCCATGGACTGGTCACCATCCACGGGTGGGCAATATTTCCACGGATGCAATAATATTAGATTCCAAACACTAATTATGGGAATAATCATCAAAAATTTAATTAATGAAGCACCGTGTACAACCTGGTGCTTCATTTATTAAAATTTTGCTGTTGTTAACTTTTATTTCTCGGTAAACGCATGCGTGGACATTCCTGCCCACGTCTGGATTACGACCAATCCATGGCGACTGTACTGTAATAACCAATCAGATGCATTCTTACATTACACGATAAGTACTGCTGTGGGCCATCTTCCACTAATTGTTTTCCCAACCTATATTTCAACCCCTGTATTCTATCAGGTAACAATGAATTCAGAAGGGAGCGTGGTGGCTCAGTGGTAGACTGTTGGACTTCTATGCTAGAGATCCCGAGTTCGATCCCCGTCCGGGACGACCCACGTTGTGTTCTTGGGCAAGGCACTTTATCCTGGTTGTCTACGTGGGGGCACGATGACGCCGTGTACTAAGGCATACTGCACGTCGACGGTGCACATGTCTTCAACTGCTGTAACCCTGCTTGAGAGGAGCTTGAACAGAGAATGTTGAGGAGCTGACAGTTGCATTCATTGCTCGGAGGTTCTCTTTGGGTACTCCGGCTTCCTCCACCCGTACAACTGTCACGGTCATGATTAGCCATTGTGCATAAGTATGTGACCTTAAACCCTAATAAATAAATATAAATAATGAATTCACAAAACAAACATGATATACTTACCATATTTTTATGCTCCAGAAGTCTGAAAAGGGGTAAACGGAAAAATGTGTCATCTGTAACAAGTAAAGATTACCTTTTAGTGTTGCCTTAAGATTTAATTTGTACAGGCCTGTAAATGGTTTGGTATCTGACAAATATATGTAATCAAAGGATTATTTTATTACAAAGTTTCCAGTCAAAATGTGTCCGACTACACTTTCATAAATATAAAGGTCTGACAATCCAACAAAGATTTTGGGGGTTTTGTCAGATAGTGACTGTTGTACTTACTCTGAATATGAAAACTACAATACAGCCGCCATGGACTGGTCATAATCTATGTGTGGGCAGTGATGTCCACACATGCATTTACCAGGTAATAAAAACCATCAGCAATATTTGACATTTATGAAGCACAGAGTTGCACCCAGTGCATCATTACTTAAATGTTTGATAATTATTCCTCTAATTAGTTTTGGAATCTAATATTATATCGGCTGTGGAAATATTACCCACTCGTGAAAAATGACCAGTCCATGACGGCCACACTGTAGACAATAGAAAATTCTAGTACTGGTACTCTCTCATCATCAGATCACAATTTAGTGTCAACACAATTACTCCAGAAGCTCAAGATTTCAGAAACAAAAGTTTTCTTAAAATCAAGACTTACTCAAGAAAAAGGAATCGCATTTCTTCAACAAGTGAGATTCTACAGTATTTTCAGAGCTACAGTTAAAACTAGAAGTCCTGTCACGAACTGTGTGCTTACCTGCACGCAATTGCCATATGATATTGAATGGCATCCAAAGCACGGCAGGTTCTCCTGGTTACTCATAGCAAACACAGGCAATGTTTCTGCCAATGGACCTCCAGGTTACCTGGAGGTCCATTGGCTGAAACACTGCTTGTGCACAGGCCATATGTACAGAATTTGATAGCTGTACTATGGTCATAACACGTAAATTAACGTGCAGATCGACGTACTATTTGTGCGCATTTTATGACAGGACTTCTAGTTTTAACTGTAAGCAGATAGAAAGTTTTGACTGGATTGTGACCTTGTCACAATCTGGTCAAAATTATCTCAAAATTATCTGTCTACTTTCTTGATCACAGTACTGTAAATAGCTCTTCATTACAGTACTGTGATCACAAAAGTGGTATATTTCTCGATCGAACCATGATCAAATCGGGAAACACTTACACATCAGGTGTCAAGATTTTATAAATAAAATATTGTGAAATCAAGACCAAATTAAGAAAAGAGCAATGCAAAGTGTGGAAAATGTCCCTGACTGTGTCGTAAAAGGGTAGGCAAGTCTCTCGGGGCCATAACCAAATCAAAGGTAGCTTCCTGTAGACACCAATAATGCATCAAAAAAAAAATTGATTTGAGTCAGCATTCATTACTTATTGGACGGAAACCAAATTTAATATGGCTACCATGGTGGCCATAGAGAATTGGCTGGCAGAGAATTGGCTGGCTGATCCAAAATCAAAAAGAAGTTTCCTCGACACCAATAATGCATAACCAAAAATTGAAAATGATTTGAATCAGTATTCATTAGTTGACGGAAATCTAAATTTTATAGTAAATTTCCTTTCTTATTATACCTACCACAATTGTTTACTTCAGGCTTGCACTACAGTGGAAGTCCCTAACTCGGATAAAATACTTTCTAATTTTGTCTTTCCCAAGCAAGTTGGGAAAGAAAAGTGGTGCAAAAGCACCAATAAAAAATAAGCCAAAACTGGACGAGTGCAACCGGCGCAGACCCAGTACAGGACGCTCTCTCCCAAGTACAACTCCATGACTTCCGTTGCCAGTGCGCATGTACCGTCTCTAAAGACTCATTCTTTTTGAATCCGTCAACGTTAGAGTTATGTGATCAGTGGGGAGGAAAGATTCTTTACCCGTAAAGAAGATGGGAGGGCCTCCATGTAAACAATTGTGGTAGGTGTAATAAGAAAGGAAATTTACTATAAAATTTAGATTTCTTATCAACCTACTCACAATTGTTTTCTTCAGGCTGAATGGACAAAAGGCTGGAGGGAATCGCATAACCAACCCACACATAACCCCAGTGCACTGGAACCGTGAAGGAGAAGGAAGAGGTCCCGAGGCTTATCAACCATAATGTCGCAATCATTGGTAAAGGACAATGAAAAGAGACATATGGGCCTGTGTGACACACAGACAGAAAAAGGGCAGTAACAGCACAAGGCTGAAACTGACCTTCAAGAAGCCTAATGGCTATGGCAGACAACAGCCTGAGCAGAAGAAAGAGGACCCAAGGCAAAAAGGTCCTCCGACTGCTCCTGCAACTGGCGCAAATAAAAGGTGGAGAAAGTAGAAGCATTTCTCCAGTAGGCTGCCTGCATAACATCCGACAACTTGACAGAGTTAGAATAAGCCCAAGAGGTGGACAGTGCCCGCACCTCGTGGGCAGAAATACGATTGGTAATACAATCGCCAGCTGCTAAACGACCATAAGCTGTACGAATAGCAAGACAAATCCATCGAGAAATGGATTGAGGAGAGATCTTCTGTCGACCCGGAATGAGAGACAGAAAAAAACATTTCCTGCCTTTCCGTATGAAGCGTGTCCGATCAAGATAAATGCGAATAGCACGGACTGGACAGAGCAAAGGGCGATTACCCTCAACAGAAGAAAGAGCCCTGATACAGAAAGGAGGAGGAGTAGTATCTGGTAACTGATTCTTGGCCAAAAAGGAGCAATCAGTGGTAAAAGTAACACTGTTGGGAGAGCTCCTAAAAAAGGCCGGGTTAACCGAGAGGGCGTGAAGCTCACTAACCCGTCTGGCCGAAGCAAATGCCATCAGAAAAGCCGTCTTATATGTGAGAAAATGCATATCCACCTGGGATAAAGGTTCCAAACCCCCCCCCCCCCCCCCTAGCAAAGCAACACCCACGAAAGATTCCATCGTGGAGTAAGCTGCAAAGAAAAGTGCCGAACAAGCTTGGAGAGGTAAGGATTAGTGCCGATACGACGCTTCCCCACATAAGAAAAAGTCTCTGAAAGCTTAGACCTGTAACCCTTGATGGTAACAGGCTGGAGACCCTGAGAATCAAACAGATATACCAGAAACTCCGCAATCTGTGAAATCGAAGGATTGGCATAATCAACAGAGTGATCAGCACACCATCGACAGAAGACCTTCCATTTAGCTGCATAAGCTAAACCAGTGGAGTGCCTCCTTGAAGAAGAAATGCACTCCAGTGCTCGTCTCAAAAACCTCTACGGAGGAGACAGGACCTGACAAAAGATATGCGTGAAGGCACAACGAAGTCGGGTCGACGTGAAACCTCCTCGGGCGACCTTGACAAAGAAGGTCGCGACGTAGCGGGAGACGTGCCGCTACCCCCCCCCATCAGTGAGCGGAGCTGATTGATCCACACCTGCTGAGGCGACAGGGGAGCGATCAGAATGATTCGACAACTGCAGGTTCGAATTTTGGCGAGAACCTGAGGAAGAATCGTAACCGGGGGAAGGCGTAGCCGACTAGACCGTTCCAATCGAGTGACAGAGCGTCCACGGCAAAAGCCAGAGGATCTGGACACGGGGACACGAAAGTGTCCACCTGATGGTTCCAACGAGTCGCAAGGAGGTCGATGTGGGGACGTCCCCAGAGATCGCAAAGCGACTGGAACACTGCCCTGTGAAGCATCCACTCGGTGGAAATAACCCTGCCCTGTCAGGACAGGGAGTCGGCTAGGATGTTCAGACGACCGGGAATGTGACGAACAACCACTCCGGCGTGAACATCCTGAGCGAGCAGTAGAAGATCCCGAGCTAATTCGTACATCGGAACCGAGTGCGTGCCGCCCTGGTTCCGAATGTAAGCAACCACTGTCGAATTGTCGGATAGTAGAAGGACCTGGCGATTCGACAGGTGAGGGATCCACTGCCTGAAACTCAGAAGAAGAGCAAGAAGCTCCTTCTGGTTGATGTGCAGAGCTGCTTGATCCTGGTCCCACATCCCGTGTAGGGAAAGACCGAGAGGATCCAACGTCGCACCCCATCCGAGATCGCTGGCATCTGCCGTCAGAACGCGATCGGACGTGGGTAAGTCCAGTGGAACACCCTGAGTAATCCACTGAACATCTGTCCAGGGAAGAAGGTGAGGATACAGAGAGTCCGGAAACGGAAGCACCTGATCCAGAGAATCTACACTCGGCCTCCAACGACTGAGCAGAAAGTGTTGGAGAGGTCTGACACGCAGCCGACCTAGAGGAATGAGATCCGTCACCGAACCGCAGAGACCGATCAGCCAGAGAAAACTCCGAGCGGTCGCGGACATGGACTGGCACAGAGTCAGAGCAAAAGCTGAGAGAATCACAGCCTTGGCCTGGGGAACCGCTACCAAATTGAATTTGGTTTGGAAAGACATTCCCAGATGACAAAACGACTGAGAAGGGACCAGGTCCGACTTCTCCTCGTTGACTCTGAATCCTAGCGACGTGAGCAAGCTCAACGGAGTGGCGACATCCGACTCCAGTAAGGCAGCATTGGAATGCCTCTGGAGGATATCGTCCAGATATGCCGAAGTAGTCACCCTGGACTGTGTGCGATAGAACGCTATCACATGCGACATCAGTCTGGTGAACGCCCAAGGAGCCAGGTTGAGGCCGAAATGCATATCCATGTGAGAAAATGCATATCCACCTGGGATAAAGGTTCGAACCCCCCCCCCCCCCCCTAGCAAAGCAACACCCACGAAAGATTCCATCGTGGAGTAAGCTGCAAAGAAAAGTGCCGAACAAGCTTGGAGAGGTAAGGATTAGTGCCGATACGACGCTTCCCCACATAAGAAAAAGTCTCTGAAAGCTTAGACCTGTAACCCTTGATGGTAACAGGCTGGAGACCCTGAGAATCAAACAGATATACCAGAAACTCCGCAATCTGTGAAATCGAAGGATTGGCATAATCAACAGAGTGATCAGCACACCATCGACAGAAGACCTTCCATTTAGCTGCATAAGCTAAACCAGTGGAGTGCCTCCTTGAAGAAGAAATGCACTCCACTGCTCGTCTCAAAAAACCTCTACGGAGGAGACAGGACCTGACAAAAGATATGCGTGAAGGCACAACGAAGTCGGGTCGACGTGAAACCTCCTCGGGCGACCTTGACAAAGAAGGTCGCGACGTAGCGGGAGACGTGCCGGAACCGCCGCCATCAGCGAGCGGAGCTGATTGATCCACACCCGCTGAGGCGACAGGGAAGCGATCAGAATGATTCGACAACTGCAGGTTCGAATTTTGGCGAGAACCTGAGGAAGAATCGTAACCGGCGGGAAGGCGTAGCCGACTAGACCGTTCCAATCGAGTGACAGAGCGTCCACGGCAAAAGCCAGAGGATCTGGACACGGGGACACGAAAGTGTCCACCTGATGGTTCCAACGAGTCGCAAGGAGGTCGATGTGGGGACGTCCCCAGAGATCGCAAAGCGACTGGAACACTACCCTGTGAAGCATCCACTCGGTGGAAATAACCCTGCCCTGTCAGGACAGGGAGTCGGCTAGGATGTTCAGACAACCGGGAATGTGACGAACAACCACTCCGGCGTGAACATCCTGAGCGAGCAGTAGAAGATCCCGAGCTAATTCGTACATCGGAACCGAGTGCGTGCCGCCCTGGTTCCGAATGTAAGCAACCACTGTCGAATTGTCGGATAGTAGAAGGACCTGGCGATTCGACAGGTGAGGGATCCACTGCCTGAAACTCAGAAGAAGAGCAAGAAGCTCCTTCTGGTTGATGTGCAGAGCTGCTTGATCCTGGTCCCACATCCCGTGTAGGGAAAGACCGAGAGGATCCAACGTCGCACCCCATCCGAGATCGCTGGCATCTGCCGTCAGAACGCGATCGGACGTGGGTAAGTCCAGTGGAACACCCTGAGTAATCCACTGAACATCTGTCCAGGGAAGAAGGTGAGGATACAGAGAGTCCGGAAACGGAAGCACCTGATCCAGAGAATCTACACTCGGCCTCCAACGACTGAGCAGAAAGTGTTGGAGAGGTCTGACACGCAGCCGACCTAGAGGAATGAGATCCGTCACCGAACCGCAGAGACCGATCAGCCAGAGAAAACTCCGAGCGGTCGCGGACATGGACTGGCACAGAGTCAGAGCAAAAGCTGAGAGAATCACAGCCTTGGCCTGGGGAACCGCTACCAAATTGAATTTGGTTTGGAAAGACATTCCCAGATGACAAAACGACTGAGAAGAGACCAGGTCCGACTTCTCCTCGTTGACTCTGAATCCTAGCGACATGAGCAAGCTCAACGGAGTGGCGACATCCGACTCCAGTAAGGCAGCATTGGAATGCCTCTGGAGGATATCGTCCAGATATGCCGAAGTAGTCACCCTGGACTGTGTGCGATAGAACGCTATCACATGCGACATCAGTCTGGTGAACGCCCAAGGAGCCAGGTTGAGGCCGAAAGGCATGGCCTTGAACTGGTAAACTCGCCCCAGAAAAGCGAACTTGAGATACTTCCGTGACGTCCGATGCATCGGAACGTGGAAGTAAGCGTCTCGCAGGTCCATGCCGGCTGCGAAATCTCCCTGGTGAATTGATTGGCGGACCGACCTGAAAGTCTCCATGCTGAACTTGGGAGCAATGATAGACTGGTTCAGGATACTCAGATCGATAACCGGTCGGAGTCGGCCGTCCTTCTTCGGCACCAAGAACAGGCGGGAATAGAAACCCACTGACTGAATGTTCTTGACGACCTCGATCGCCCCCTTTGCCAGGAGATTGGCAATCTCCGTGGACAAAAGTTCCCGACGTAAAACGTCTGAAGGAACTGTGGTTGGAAGAGGCACCCTTGACAGAGTGGGGTGCCGTCGGAAGGATATTCGCAGCCTGGACCGAACAACATCTAACACCCACGGATCGGATGTGATGGTGGCCCAATGGTCTGCGAACTCTGCTATCCTTCCTCCAACCTGGGACGAGTCGAGGTGAGGACCTTCATTTCGAGCCCCGACGAGGCCCACAAGAGGAGAAACAACCTCCTCTACTAAATGAAGAATCCTGAGACTTCCCTCAATTCTGCCGACCCTTACCTTTACCCCTTGAGTAAGAAGTAGAGGCGGCGGCAGAAGGACCAGCCTTTTGCTTCACAGAGGAAGCAGAAGGGTACTTGTTAGGCTTGGAATGGCCCTTGCCTCCCCTAGAAGGCTGATCAAGCTGACAAAACAGCAGCTGATCTTTGGAATGACGTAAGACGTCAACCGGACCGTCGACACGGAACCATGGAAAAGTTGCGGACCTGCCAAAGAAGCAGATCGAAGAGCAGCACGCTGCTCCTTGGGAAGGGATCGTCCTGTGTCCAGCACAGCGTCCCTTCGAACTAATTCCAGATTAGCCGTGTTACAGGCATGCGTGTGAGTAAGGTGCATAAGTGCCTTGGACAGCACACGCAAAGGAGCCTGTACCGCGTCAAACTTATCTGGGGGCAGATAAGCAGCCAAAGCTTAGACGACATGATCTGAGAGAGAAAGCATGCCAAGCATCTCTCTAGATAAGCCCAACGTGGACTCCAGAGTCGTCATTGGAATGACAGCAGACTTGGGCTTGGAAAGCCCGAGGAAAGTGGAGTCCTGATCCAGAACCGTCAAAGTCTGGCAGACCGACTGATTGGCGGAATCGTAGGAACGATAACGCACAGGAGGCAAAAAGGTGTCAACCCTGGTGAAGAACGAAGTCTTCAAAGCCTTGGAATTCAGCTTGGAATCCAATGCTGAAAAAGCTTCAACCACCTGTACCGACTGGCACGGTCTAAGGCGCCCAGAAGCAGGTTGCTCCATAGGCTGTTGGCGCGCGACCGATGATCGCGGCCAGGCTGACACTGTCGGCTGGTTAGCAGGTTTGAGATCAGGCAGAAACCCAAACACAAAGTCAAGAGCCGCCCCCAAGTCCGAAGACTGCTGGCCCTTGACCTCAAGCATGTCGGACTCCTCCCCAGAGTCGGAAGACACATAGCCCATCGTGGGCAAACCAGCTGACGCCTCCCATGGTGTCGGGACACCAGGGGAATCAGAAACCGGCCTGTTTCCAATCCCGGGAGACGGCGCCATAGGAGGCGCCTGGAAACCACTCATAGCCTCGCTGGAAGCAACAGGAAGGCTCTTAGAAAGAACCTGAGTGAGTAAGGAGAGGACCTCCCTAAGCTCACTGCCCGTACCGACCGGTTCGACAGGGGAGCGAACCGGCAAAGTGGCTTCACCTCTGACCCTCTTAACTAGCGAAGGGTCACGATCCTCCAAAACACCCGACGCGGGAAGACAGGCGGCAGCCGAAACATCTGAAGGCAGACGTGTATAGGGTTACGAGGCACCACGAGGATCAATATGGCGAGAACTCATGAGAGTCACCGCGGACCTCTGCGGGGCAGAAGGTCCAGGCTGCACAAAAGGCGTTGGTCCCCCAAAACTGGTCCTGAGGCCAGAATGAGTAGACGGAAACGCCACGGAGTTCATAGTGTTTCCACTAAGAACATCCGAATCCAAAGACACAACTGTGGTGCTCGACGGCGAAGAGACCACAGAGATGGGTTCGGCCGGCAGCCTCTTCCGACTTCGCCGAGTTGAAGTCAGGGAAGGCTGAGGCCAATATCCCACGTCTACAGTACCGGACATTCCTGCAGTCCCCTGCAGCGAAAAGCCGAGGCCGGCTGAAACTGATGACGAAGCAGACGGACCAGCAGTAGTAGTAGATATGTCGAGAGTCGTTGAGGCTGGTGAAATAGTGGAGAGAGCACACCGGCTCGGCTCCGAAGGAGGAGTCACAACCCTAGTGACAGCCTCAGATGTCGACTGGAGGGGGACCGTAGTCCCGGAACCAGGCACCTCTTCACCAGAACACTCAACGGCTCCCGCAGTATCCACCACAGGAAAAGACTGCACATCCCCCATGGAGGAGGAATAACTCTCACCAGACAAGGTCGGCTCGGGAGGCCCCGAACGACCACGTTCTCCTTTCCCACGGGAGCGGGAGGCACGGCCACGAGAACGAACGACATGGTTAACTGACGCCCAGAAAGTGGATGACCATGATCCACAGACACCACATGGCCGCTCGAACACCCATTACAGGAGGAACAAGACGAATGTAAATCGTCCACATGCTTTGGCAGCAGACACTGCCCACAAGGAATTGTCCTGGGTATGATAGAGGTGAGAGGAGCAGAGAAGGTGAAATCAGAAAACAGAAGAACACCCCCAAAGAAGAGAGAAAGGTGATAGAAACAAAGACCCCAGACGGTCGACCAGGAACCACACAACAGGATGACTACTCTCAAAAGAAAGAAGAAAAACTGTAGGAGTGGTACCCCACTGACACCTAACTCTAACACAATTAGAAAATTTAGCAAAAAAAGCATTAACAATAATTGTGAAATAATATAAGTCCGAACCGCATGGCACACGAAATTCGCACGCGACTCGAGAGAGAACAATTAAATATACATTATGGATATATAATATAAAAGAGAATATAAAAAACACTGTTCCTGAGAATACAAAGGATACACTGAGGTACAATGAATCAGGAATCATCAAACATCGAGCTGGAGGAACACTGATAAGCGTGCAAAAACATCTCGACACGAAGCGGATTATAAAAAGAATGAGTCTTTAGAGACGGTACATGCGCACTGGCAACGGAAGTCATGGAGTTGTACTTGGGAGAGAGCGTCCCATACTGGGTCTGCGCCGGTTGCACTCGACCCAGTTTTGGCTTATTTTTTATTGGTGCTTTTGCACCACTTTTCTTTCCCAACTTGCTTGGGAAAGACAAAAATAGAGAGTATTTTATCTGAGTTAGGGACTTCCACTGTAGTGCAAGCCTGAAGTAAACAATTGTGAGTAGGTTGATAAGAAACCAAATTTAAGATGGCCACCATGGGAGCCATCTTGATTCAGCTGACTGGCCCAAAAACAAAAGAAAGCTTCCTGTAGACATCAATAATGCATCCAAAAAAAAAAATTGATTTGAGTCAGCATTCAATATTGGATGGAAACCAAATTCAATAGGGCCATCATGGTGGCCACAATGAATTGGCTAGCTGATCCAAAATCGAAAGGAAGCTTCCTCTAGACACCAATATTGCAGAACCAATATTCAAAATTGATTTGAGTCAGTATTCTTGAGTTATTTGATGAAAACGAAATTCAAGATGGCCACCATGGAAGCCATAATGAATTAGCCACTGGTGGCCATCTTGGATCATCTGACCGGACCAAATTCGAAAGGAAGCTTCCTCTAGTTACCAACAATGCATAATTAAAAAATAAAAATGATTCAAGTCAGCTGTAGTTCACTAGTTAATGGTCAGAATGAGTAGACGGAAACGCCACGGAGTTCATAGTGTTTCCACTAAGAACATCCGAATCCAAAGACACAACTGTGGTGCTCGACGGCGAAGAGACCACAGAGATGGGTTCGGCCGGCAGCCTCTTCCGACTTCGCCGAGTTGAAGTCAGGGAAGGCTGAGGTCGATATCCCACGTCTACAGTACCGGACATTCCTGCAGTCCCCTGCAGCGAAAAGCCGAGGCCGGCTGAAACTGATGACGAAGCAGACGGACCAGCAGTAGTAGTAGATATGTCGAGAGTCGTTGAGGCTGGTGAAATAGTGGAGAGAGCACACCGGCTCGACTCCGAAGGAGGAGTCACAACCCTAGTGACAGCCTCAGATGTCGACTGGAGGGGGACCGTAGTCCCAGAACCAGGCACCTCTTCACCAGAACACTCAACGGCTCCCGCAGTATCCACCACAGGAAAAGACTGCACATCCCCCATGGAGGAGGAATAACTCTCACCAGACAAGGTCGGCTCGGGAGGCCCCGAACGACCACGTTCTCCTTTCCCGTGGGAGCGGGAGGCACGGCCACGAGAACGAACGACATGGTTAACTGACGCCCAGAAAGTGGATGACCATGATCCACAGACACCACATGGCCGCTCGAACACCCATTACAGGAGGAACAAGACGAATGTAAATCGTCCACATGCTTTGGCAGCAGACACTGCCCACAAGGAATTGTCCTGGGTATGATAGAGGTGAGAGGAGCAGAGAAGGTGAAATCAGAAAACAGAAGAACACCCCCAAAGAAGAGAGAAAGGTGATAGAAACAAAGATCCCAGACGGTCGACCAGGAACCACACAACAGGATGACTACTCTCAAAAGAAAGAAGAAAAACTGTAGGAGAGGTACCCCGCTGACACCTAACTCTAACACAATTAGAAAATTTAGCAAAAAAAGCATTAACAATAATTGTGAAATAATATAAGTCCGAACCGCATGGCACACGAAATTCGCACGCGACTCGAGAGAGAACAATTAAATATACATTATGGATATATAATATAAAAGAGAATATAAAAAACACTGTTCCTGAGAATACAAAGGATACACTGAGGTACAATGAATCAGGAATCATCAAACATCGAGCTGGAGGAACACTGATAAGCGTGCAAAAACATCTCGACACGAAGCGGATTATAAAAAGAATGAGTCTTTAGAGACGGTACATGCGCACTGGCAACGGAAGTCATGGAGTTGTACTTGGGAGAGAGCGTCCCATACTGGGTCTGCGCCGGTTGATCTCGACCCAGTTTTGGCTTATTTTTTATTGGTGCTTTTGCACCACTTTTCTTTCCCAACTTGCTTGGGAAAGACAAAAATAGAGAGTATTTTATCTGAGTTAGGGACTTCCACTGTAGTGCAAGCCTGAAGTAAACAATTGTGAGTAGGTTGATAAGAAACCAAATTTAAGATGGCCACCATGGGAGCCATCTTGATTCAGCTGACTGGCCCAAAAACAAAAGAAAGCTTCCTGTAGACATCAATAATGCATCCAAAAAAAAAAATTGATTGGAGTCAGCATTCAATATTGGATGGAAACCAAATTCAATAGGGCCATCATGGTGGCCACAATGAATTGGCTAGCTGATCCAAAATCGAAAGGAAGCTTCCTCTAGACACCAATATTGCAGAACCAATATTCAAAATTGATTTGAGTCAGTATTCTTGAGTTATTTGATGAAAACGAAATTCAAGATGGCCACCATGGAAGCCATAATGAATTAGCCACTGGTGGCCATCTTGGATCATCTGACCGGACCAAATTCGAAAGGAAGCTTCCTCTAGTTACCAACAATGCATAATTAAAAAATAAAAATGATTCAAGTCAGCTGTAGTTCACTAGTTAATGGTCAGAAACCAAATTCAATATGGCTGCCATGGCAAAAAAAAAAAAAAAAGAAGCTGGACCAAAATCGAAAGGAAGCATTGTCTAGTCATCCACAAGTTACCCCAAAAATTATGATTTGATCAAAAAGAAAAAAGTTAACAGATGGACACCAGACGAGAGATTCTCGGGGGCATAAAAAAAACAAACATAAAGTGCAACTCATAATAAATGTTCTGAGTTTTCTCTTCCATTGACTGAAATTCTAGTGTACTGTGGTGAGAAAAGTGGAAAAATAATTTTGACTGGCTCTGGCTGATCATGACCCAGTCGTGATCTGGTCAAAATTCTCTGTCTGCTTTTGTGATAACACCACAAAGTGTAACCAGCCTATTCTAACTGGCATGAACCTAAATATATGCTTCATTTTTGTTCGGTCATACTTTATGATCAAGAATTTTGGATGATGTTGAGCAATGAGATTGTAAAAGTTCACTGTACCTCTTCTCTAAGGCTGTCCAGGTCTTCTTGCGTTCTGCTTAAAGCCACTACGTCAGCTCCACATGCAGCTAGTCTCTTAGCAATTTCTCTGCCAATACCTAGAATCAAATTTTTGAAAAATATTATTAAAACCTGTTTAGATGAAATTTGAGCGAGACAAAAATCATATCTTCTCTTGTGAAAGAGTTCTGTGGAGTCTTGAAATTTCAAATTCGGTTTCTGTATTTTTAGAATGATTTACCTCAGTATCTGTATGGTATTTGGTGTCAACAATGTATATATATGCTAGGCCTGCACGGTATATCGATAAACCGAGAAATATCAGTATTCAAACCAATATCGATTGAATACCGGTGTAATTACAAAAAATATTGGTTTATCGTCATTATTTTTTTACCCACAATTTAATTTTCAAGATGTCTTGAGTTTTTTAACTGTAGCTCAGAATGAATAATATTATCGCTTTACCCAAGGAATTGTACGCATGTGCTCACGTAATAATATTAAAAAAATAATTTTCAAAAATTTCGACAAAACTATATCATGTGAACCCTCATTGGAACGAGCTCAAAGAGCTCGTTCCAATGAGGGGTCACATGATATTGTTTTGTAGAATTTTGGGGAAAAATTTGATAAACTAATAAGTAAAATAATAAATTTTAATATCATCTGCGTTGTGTAAAGGGGTTTTTCGAACCGCATCATCAAGGCATGCTGATTCGTTCCGACTGTGTTGCTCCACGTCTCGATTGTGGTACTTATGTTCAGATATCTGAACAGTTTTGATATACCGGTATACTGCAGTATTTTTTTTTTAATACCTATATCAGTATTCTGTTTTGAATATCATGCAGCCCTTTGTCTTTCACTAGAGTTCCGATATCAGTTGACAGTTTGATTATACTGCCCAGCTGGAGGTCATGGTTTACATCGGAGAAAGAATTGTCAAAATGTTGTTAGTAACAGGGGCACTCAAAAGTGGTCAATTGATGTAACAAACATGATGTGATAAAAATGCCTCCTGGGTATTTTCTCTCAGCTTTTTTGTTTCATCAAATGACTGGTGGTGAGTGGCTTCAGGAACACATAGTCTATGGGCTCTTCTTGAAAGAAATTTTGTGTAATGTTCTGTCGTTTGCCCTTTTACTTTCTAACTAATGTCAGGAACGTTTTTCAGGACAACAATTTTTTCTAAACTGAGATTCCCTTGGTACAGTAAATTGGTTTAGGCCCGAAACCAAAGGGTATTTACAGGATATCTTCTAACTCTAGTGAAAGACAAAGGCCTTTATCTTCGATGGTGAAGATACACATTTCTTACTGTTTCTGGCTCACATAAATTCATCTGTTTCAATGTTTCACATCGTTTAGTGCAATTATTATTGATTCTTTGTACAAAATAAGGAAATTATCATTCAATTTACTTATATGTACAATGTCTAGATCTGCAGCAGGGTCCTAAGAATCACACATTTTCAATTAGAATTGATCTCAAACCGAATGGGGCATATTATATTTCAAAAAAACCGCGAATCGAAACAGGGGTATCTTATATATGACCAACTGGGGGAGGCTGTATATCTGATTTGCTGCGATTGTGATTGCTCAAGTCCCAACTGATAAAATATTCCATCTACATATCAAGGCATGCCCTGATGAATTACAGTAGAGTCACCGTGGAGTGGTCATAATCCACACGTGGGAAGTGATGTCCACGAATGCGTTTGCCAGGTAATATGAAAGTGTCAATGACACTGTAGCTCAACTTGTCAAGACATGTACATGTATAGTATGTGACACAGCAATGACAAAGATCTAGGTAATGACCTGAAAACAAAGGTACATATAAAGTATTGTAACGGTCTGTACATAAATACTGACCATAGCCTGTAACAAATGTATAGGTAAAGTATTGTAAAGATGGGTGACAGTCAGATGCTAAACTAGAAAAGAAATCTTTTGAGTCCCAGAGTGGGTCTGACTGAACCCCAAAATATTTGTTCTCATTGCAGAGTGATAACAAAGGCACCCCAAAACACACTCATTCCTGTCCCAAGGTGAAAACAAAAGTACCCAAGAAGTTTCGTGAAGATCAGTTCATAAATGCGGGCTATATAGAAGTTGTGACAAAAAACTGATTGGACCGAATTTCGGTACAAAATGGCCACTGGCAGCCATCTTGAATTTTGGACCGCACTCAGAAACACTCGTTCTCGTCCCAAGGTGATAACAAAGGTACCCAAGAAGTTTTGTGAAGATCGGTTGACAAATACAGCCTCTAGCCCGAGCCGTAAAGACATGTGCACTTACAATGTATAAGTAGCACTAAATAAATCAAAATTCATCTAATTTGCATAATTTCTGCACGAGAAAAAAACCTGTATTGTATGTGATGTATTCCATTTATTCAAATCAGAACTTTCATACAGAAGTTCTGTACAAAAGACTGACTGCACTAATTTTGGTACAAAATGGCTCTGGTGGCCATCTTGAATTTCGGACCACACCCAAAAACACTCGTTCTCATCCCACAGTGATAACAAAGGTACCCAAGAAGTTTCATAAAGAACGGTTCATAAATACTGCCTTTAGCCTGAGCCGTATAGAAGTTGTGTACAAAAAACTGATTGGACCGAATTTCGGTACAAAATGGCTACTGGCAGCCATCTTGAATTTTGGACCACACTCAGAAACACTCGTTCTCATCCTAAGGTGATAACAGAGGTACCCAAGAAGTTTTGTGAAGATCGGTTGATAAATACAGCCTCTAGCCCGAGCCTTATTGACATGTGTACTTATGTGTGTAAGTAGCTCTGAAAAAATCAAAGATCATCTAATTTGCATAATTTCTGCACGAGAAAAAAACCTGTATTATATGTGATGTATCCCATGGTACTAAACATTCACACAAAAAATTTTTCAAATCAGTGCTTTCATATGGAAATTCTGGGCAAAAATCTGATTGCACCTAATTTTGAACAAAATGGCTGCCATCGGCCATCTTGAATTTTGAACCGCACCCAAAAACACTCGTTCTCGTCCCACGGTGATACCAAAGGTACCCAAGAAGTTTCGTAAAGATTGGTTTTGCACTTACAGTGCTGAAATTAACACTAAATACATCAAAGTTAGTCTAATTTGCATAATTTACGTACGAGAAAAAAACCCGTATTATATGTGATGTATCCCATGGTACTAAACATTCATACAAAAAATTATTCAAATCAGCGCTTTCATATGGAAGTTCTGCGCAAAAATCTGATTTCACCTAAGTCTGTACAAAATGGCTGCCAGCGGCCAACTTGAATTTCTGATCGGACCCCAAAACACTCGTTCTCGTCCCACAGTCATAACAAGAAGTTTCGTAAAGATCGGTTCATAAATACGGCCTCTAGCCCGAGCCGTATTGAATTGTTGATGGACAGATGGACAGACGGACAGACAGATGACTGACCATGGCATAAGCTCAAATTTGGCTTTGCCAAAGTTGAGCTAAAAAATCAGCAGCAGCAAAATTTTAATTAATGAAGCACCGGGTTGTACCCGGTGCTTCATTAATTAAACTTTTGATAATTATTCCTACAATCAGTATTTGGAATTTAACATTATTGTGTCCAAAGAAATATTGCCCATCCATGGAAAGTGATCACTTCCAGTCCATGGAAGCTGTACTGTAGTTGGAATCCTACCCAGTAAGTAAAAAAACAGGAATAGGTACAAATGACCTGTACTTGGTGGTGCACCGTGCTAGTAGCTAGCTCATTATCAACATTGTTTGGAAACTTTACATTTTCTTTCAACAGTGGTATTGACTAGTGAGACTAGAATTAACAATTAGTGGTGATATGGGTGGATTCTGTTTTGTTAATATAGCGCAAATTACACTAAGTCTTTATTTTCAGCATTATTTTTGTAGTTTCCATCTCAACTATATGTTTTGTGAGATAACTGATACCAAGCTATATTTCTGAAAACATTTTTGAAAGGAAACCAATTCCAAATCCAACCAAATAACAACTTAACATTTGAAATTAAATCGAATCTTGAACCTTCGGTGGGTCCTAACTCCGAATTTTCACCTGGAACTTAATTAAGCATCCCCTGAAATGTTTCATGACAGTGAAGTTGCTGTTACTGATTATTATGTTTTAATGATTACTATGTCTTGCAGTACATTTCATCTAGAGAAACATGACGTTTCTGATCAATAGTGTACCCCAAACACATCCCCTTGTCAATGTGAAGCATGCTTCCCACGAATGTCACAAAAACACTATCATCCACATGCAATATCTGTGAATAAAGCAAGAAAATTTGTCACTTCTTTTATCAATAAATGTTGACATGGCAAGGAGGAGACTGTCAAAGGCACTAGCATGGCAAACCGTTGGCATGCATGCAACAGGCATGTCATTCAAAGCTTTTGGAAGGCAACTTGGCTATAGTCATTCTGTCATCAGCAGACTTGTCCAAAAACATCAACAAGCCAATGATGTTAAGGACCGACCAAGGCCTGGACAACCCCAAAAGACCTTTCCTCAGGAAGATCGGAGTCTGGCACGCCTCGTTAGGTGTGAACCCTTTGCTTCAAGTTTGGTTTTGAAATGCCTTTGGCTCCTCAACAGGCGTTTGTGCAACAGAACTGTCAGAAACTGTCTCAAAGCACTGGGTGTGAGGTCCAGAAGGGTCATCAAGAGCCCAGCTTTGTCCGATCAGCATTAAAGATGACGTTTGGAGTGGTGTATGGCACAACACTGGAATCTCAGGATGTGGAGGAGAGTCCATTGGTCAGACATGAATAGGTTCCTGCTTCACATCACAGATGGTCGCATGAGAGTGTGGAGGCATAGAAATACTACTAACGTTTCCAGAAACATCAGACCTACTGTTCCTTATGGTGGACGATCAGGAATGATGGGAGGATGCCTCTCTCATGATTGTAAACTTGATATGGTGACAGTAAGTGGGAATCTCAATGGTCATCAGTACATCCGGGGCATTCTCAATCCGCTCATTCTGACAACCACACGTTGGCTATTCGCCCTGTATTGATGGACGACAATGTAAGGCCACATCGTTCCCATGCTGTGAGTGCATTTCTTCATTATTTATTTATTTATTGGTGTTTAAGGTCACATACTTATGCACAATGGCTAATCATGACCATGACAGTTTTACGGGTG
The DNA here is from genome assembly GCA_031216915.1 of Pictodentalium vernedei. Taxonomy (NCBI): domain Eukaryota; kingdom Metazoa; phylum Mollusca; class Scaphopoda; order Dentaliida; family Dentaliidae; genus Pictodentalium; species Pictodentalium vernedei. The sequence goes on from CM062297.1 coordinate 802,291,633, forward strand.
GAGGAAGCCAGAGTACCCGGAGAGCAACGGCGAGCAGCTGCCAGCTCCCCAACATCGTAACTCCGCACTGCAGCACAGGCAGGGTTAGATTGGTTGAAGACATGTGCACCAGCAACGTCTAGTACGACTTAGTACATGGCATCATCGTGCCTCCATGTGGATAATTGGGGTGAAGTGCCCTGCTCAAGGACACAACGTGGGAGTGCGAATCAGTCGCTGAAATGGTCACCCATCCAACAACTAACCGCGCTCGACGTTGCTTAACTTCGGTGATCTGACAAGAACCAGTTACCACGACGCCACCACGCCCCGTGCATTTCTTCAGAACAACACTATTACACTACTACCTTGGCCTGCAATGAGCCCCAATTTTAATCCTAAGCTTAGAACACATCTGGAAATTCTTGGACGTTGTGTGCAAGCAATGGATCCGCCTGTACAGAATTTGGCTGATTCGGAAGCTGCATTGCATGAGGAGTGGCAACAGTGGCCTCTATCAGAAGGCTCACTGGTAGCATTAGGAGGGGGGTTCAGGCTGTCATCCGGGCACGTGGTGGATACACTCGCTACTGATGTCAGATACTGCTATTGTGTTCAGATCACAACTTACATTTTTGTCAGTAATTACCAACATTGTTTCAACATGGACCGTAACCGACCGTTCCAGCACCATACTTGTCGAGAGAACATTTTTCCATTAAAAAACATTAGTGACAGATATGTGTAATTAACACAATTAAAATTCTGTATATTTTCATCACTGTGTTGTCTTTCTTTTGTCAATAGGCCATTCTTTCTGCAAACAATCACTTTTGGCCATCTGAAAGATAGCATGAAAGTAATGACAGTTTCTATTAACACCACTGCGAAAACAAAGAGGATGCTTAATTAAGTTCCAGATGTATATTATAATGAAAGTGTCAATGACACTGTAGCTTAACTTGTCTGTGTGTTGTGTTTGAGGAAAAGGATAATGTTCAATGTTTATGAAAGGATTATGAAATAAGACAAGAGTTGTGATAATTGGGAATATGTTAATTTCTGTTCCCTGTATGCTATGTTTTTAATAAAAATAATATGAGGTGTACACTGTACTGAAGAGCTGAGGGGTGGGTTAATATGACCTCACAGTTAATGTATGTGGGCCTCACAGTTCACGTATGTCAACAAAAGTTACCAAGTTACAGTGAAATTATTCCAAAACACGTCATCCTATCAAGTTACATTGAAATCCCTTCATAAATATGGCCTGTAGACTGTGCAAAAGGTTTTCGGGCTTCAGGCCTGTGTAGCCATGACGGTAGACCGATTGCAACTAAAAGGGGATGTCCTCATCTCGACATGAAACTGAGTCATTCTACTAAATTACAATGATATCCCTTCACAAATACCACCTGTAGTCTATACTAAAGATTTTCGGGTTTTAGGCTTGGGACGCCATCGTGGTTGAATGATCGCGACTAAAAGGGGGTGTTGTCATCTGGGCATAATCTGGAGTGATCCTACGAAGTTACAATGAAATCCCTTCATATATATGACCTGTAGAATGTGCTCAAGGTTTTCGGGCTTCGGGCCCCTGAAGCCGTTACAGTTGACCAAACATGACCAAAAGGGGATGTCATCATCTAGGCATTATATGGAGTTAACCTAACAAGTTACAAAGAAATCCTTCCATAAATATGACCTATAGACTGTGCTAAAGGTTTTTAGGTTTTGGGCTCGGGCAGCCATCAAGGCTGAATGATCGCGACCAAAAGGGGACGTTCTCATCTAGACATTATTTGGAGTCATCCTACCAAGTTACAATGAAATCCCTTCATAAATATGACCTGTAGACTGTGCTAAAGGTTTTCAGGCTTCGGGCCGCTGTAACCATCACACTTGCCCAATTGCGTCCAAAAGGGGACGTTCTCATCTAGACATTATATGAAGTCAATCTACCAAGTCACAATGAAATCCCTTCATAAATATGACCTGTAGACTGTGCTAAAGGTTTTCAGGCTTTGGGCTGGAACAGCCATCATGGTTTAAAGAGCCCAACCAAAAGGGTACATTCTCATCTGGGCATCATCTGGAGTAATCCTACGAAGTTACAATGAAATCCCTTCATTAATATGACCTGTAGACTGTACTCAAGGTTTTCGGGCTTCGGGCCCCTGTAGCTGTCACAGTTGACCAATCACGACCAAAAGGAGATGTCATCATCTAGGCATTATATGGAGATAACCCAACAAGTTACAATGAAATCCTTCCATAAATACGACTTATAGACTATGCTAAAGGTTTTTGGGCTTGGGCAGCCATCAAGTCTGAATGATTGCGACCAAAAGGGGACGTTCTCATCTAGACATTATTTGTGCTCAAGGTTTTCGGGCTTCGGGCCCCTGTAGCCGTCACAGTTTCAAAATTTTGTCCAAAAGGGGCTGTTCTCATCTAGACATTATATGAAGTCAACCTACCAAGTTACAATGAAATCCCTTCATAAATATGACCTTAAGACTGTGCTAAAGATTTTCGGGCTTCGTGTTCGGGCAGCCATCATGGTTGAATGATCGCAACCAAAAGGGGACATTCTCATCTGGGTGTCATCTTTAGTGATCCTACGAAGTTACAATGAAATCCCTTCATAAATATGACCTGCAGACTGTGCTCAAGGTTTTTGGGTTTTGGGCACCTGTAGCCGTCACAGTTCACAAATCACGACCAAAAGGAGATGTCATCATCTAGGCATTATATGGAGTCAACCTAACAAGTTGCAATGAAATCTTTCCATAAATACGACCTATAGACTATGCTATAAAGGTTTTTGGGCTCTGGCAGCCATCAAGGCTGAATGATCGCGACCAAACGGGGACGTTCTCATCTAGTCATTATTTGGAGTCATCCTACCAAGTTACAATGAAATCCCTTCATAAATATGACCTGTACACTGTGCTAAAGGTTTTTGGCCTTTGGGGCCCTGTAGCCATCACAGTTGCCCAATCGTGTCCAAAAGGGGACGTTCTAAACATTATATGAAGTCAACCTACCAAGTTACAATGAAATCCCTTCATAAATATAACCTGTAGAATGTGCAAAAGGTTTTTGGGCTTCGGACTCGGGCAGCCATCATGGTTGAATGATCGCAACCAAAAGGGGACATTCTCATCCGGGCATCATCTGGAGTGATCCTACGAAGTTACAATGAAATCCCTTCATACATATGACCTGTAGATTGTGCTCAAGGTTTTCAGGCACCTGTAGCCATCACAGTTGACCAATCACGACGAAAAGGGGATGTCATCATCTGGGCATTACATGGAGTCAACCTACCAAGTTACAATGAAATCATTCCATAAATATGACCTATAGAATATGTTCAAGGTTTTTGGGCTCGGGCAGCAACCAAGGCTGAACGATCGCAATCAAAAGGGGACATTAACATCTTGACATTATTTGGAGTCATCCTACCAAGTTACAATGAAATCCCTTCAAAAATATGACCTGTAGACTGTGCTAAAGGTTTTCGGGCTTTGGGCCCCTGGAGCCGTCACAGTTGCCCAATCACATCTAAAAGAGGACTTTCTCATCTAGACATTATATGAAGTCAACCTACCAAGTTACAATGAAATCCCTCCATAAATATGACCTGTAGACTGTGCTAAAGGTTTTCAGTTTTGGGCTCGGGCAGTCGTAACAGTTGACAGATCGCAACCAAATGGGGAAGTTCTCATCTAGACATCAACGGAGTCATCCTACCAAGTTACAATGAAATTCCTCCATATTAAACATGACCTGCAGACTGTGCTAAAAGTTTTTGGGTTTCGGGCTTGGGCAGCCGTCATGGTTGACAGATCATGACCTAAAGGGGACATTCTCATCCAGGCATTATACAGAAGCATCCTACCAAGTTACAATGAAATTCCTTCATAAATTCGACCTGTAGACTGTGCTAATGGTTTTCTGGTTTTGGGCTAGGGCAGCCATACCTGCTAACCGATCAGGACCAAAAGGGGATGTTCTCATCTAGACATGACCCCAAACCTGCATATGAAATTTTGAGACGATCAGACAAGAACTACAGGGTGTAGCCTGTGCTAAAGGAATATGTGAACAGACTCACAGACTCACAGACTTCCGCACGCGTGATGGCAATAGCTTATCTTGACTTTGTCAAGTTAAGCTAAAAATGGGGAGTGTGTGATTCCTTCCATGTCTGCAACTGCATCTAGCAAAAAATTTAAGTTTTGATTACATTATCACCCTTAATATACAATGCAACTAGAAATTTTCCATTCTGGAACGGGCTGACCCAAGACTAAATATCTTGCAATGTTCCTCAGGTGGTATACATGTTTCCTGTTTATTTCTCTGTCCCACCTCTACTTGGAGAGAGCAGTGGAAATGGGATCAAAATGTAAAATGAATTTAATTCCATATTGCGGATCATTAATCAATAATCATATCATGTAAAGTGAATCGCTACTCTGAGTCATGCTCCCTCCATGGCGAATGTTTGCTGGTGAATGTGCCACAATGGTGATGGTGAATTTGCTGCTTGTGAGTGAGCTGCTGTCTGTGGACATGCATTTCATGCTGTCTGTCCTTCTCTGTTGATGGTAATATTCACAATATTATAGAGAAATAAACCCAAGAGGTTTGGATAATTCTCGAAAGTAGTGTTATTTTGAAAAGCCTAATCGCTTTCTTCCCTTTTGGGAGTCCTCTGAGGCAATGATATTGTTCTGGTGTTCTCCTCTTTATATACCCTCCCTTCAGGTCATAATCATACCCACCAAGGACTATTTTGTATCCTCAGGTACTTTTTGGTATCATGTGTTTGAGTCTGTCAAATATCTCTTGATGTACCCATCTTTTTATCAGTCAGGCATATTTTTGTGTCCATAAGGTATCATTTTGTTTATGTCCATTGTGTATCTTTGATGTATATGTACCCAATGAGTATCTTTTACTGCCTATCAGGTATATATATTTGCCTGTCGGGTATCATTTTCTTCTTGTGCACACCAGGTATCTTTTGTATAGTGTTTTGCCCATTATATCTTGTGATGTGGCTCATTGGGTCCACCCAGTGAGTACCTGTAACCGTTCAGGTACTGTATAACATTATATATTCCTAAGGTATAGCATTTAAATATCGCTTGAATGTTAATATCATGTGGTGTGGGTGTGGGGTGGGGGGGGGAATAAAAACTGTTTCTTGTGGTAAGAGGGTAAAAAGGGGGAATATCACCCAGAGGGGATATATCGTGATGGTTAGTAATCCTGGGCACTAGAAAGAAGGGATGCTGATGGGACATCCTTTATGCTATGTCATTTTGTGTCGCCCTTCATTTGACGTCAAAGGAAAACAAATGATTGTTGATTATAGTGAATGAAATAACAGAGGTGCTTTTATAGCCCCTATTATAATATCAGAGTTGATGTGTTCTTAGTTAATGAATGTAAACAATTAATATTTTCTAAAATTATTTTTTTATTGGAATAAGCAGACTCGGGCTTGTCTGATCAATTATTTACACTAAGTGACCTTTGAATGTACATACATGTATCAACATGTTTACAAATACTCTTAAACAGGATCTATTTTAGCTCAGTAATTGTTTATTTAGGTCACACTTGTTTACTTGAAATTAGACACAATCATCTTGATACAGTACGGCCGCCATGGACTGGTCACTTTCCACACGGTGGGCAATATTTCCATGGATGCAATAATATTAGGTTGCAAATACTAAATTACTAATTATAGGAATAAATATCAAGAATTTAATTAATGAAGCACTGGGCACAACCTGGTGCTTCATTAAATAAAGTTCTGCAGATGATGATTTTTATTACATGTTAAACACATGTGTGGACATCACTGCCCACACGTGGATTACAACAAGTCCATGGCGACTGTACTGTACTTAATTAGGCTACTTTATTTAGCCAATCAGAAATGAATGGAACAACAGAAAATTGGAGAAATTTTTCATTCTGGAATTTTCTATTGGAAGACTGTATAAATCTCTGCCAACAGACTTCTGACACTCATTCATCTCACACAGCATTGAGAAGTTACTTGGTTATACATTCAACATTTGTTGAACATTGGAGAATATTATTACAGGACAGTGCATAATTATAAGATATCAGATTAATATATATTCTATGAATATTATTTTTGTGATCTGAGCATTTTTTGTATTGGAAGAAAAGTGTTTCCAAAACTTGAAGAGAATTTATTCTTCTTGTGTGAACCACAATTTATTCTTGTGAAACCCAGGATTCATCTGGATAAGTTCCAAACTACCTGAGGAGCAAATATTTGTTGGATATTAATAGTGTTAAAATGACTAGTCATTGCCCCTTAAATTATCAGCACTAGTCACCAATAAAGTCAACTAGTCAAGAATAACAGGTGTTAAAAGTTTTTTGTTTTTTTGGCAAATATGCCTACTCAGCATTTTTTCGATTCCACCCCCATCCCCCCCCCCCCCCCCCCCCCCCCCCCCCCCCCGATATAACCATTCAATTCTACTGGTCCTAAGGATGCTTCATACCAAATAACAGTTCTCTGTTTGGGAAATATGGGCGCTGGAAAAAAGTTCTGTTTTTAGGATCCTGGGGTTCCTTCGGGGACACAGGAAAAATTGTTTTTGCATGGATCAAGTACTTATAACCCAATAATACCACAAACCACATTTGGTTCAAATCGGACCAATGGTTCTGAAAACAGATGTATGATGGACAGACTGACGATGGATGGAGAGTGATTAAATAAGCTCAGCTTGACTTCATCAAGGTGAGCTAATTATTTATATTATTTATTTATTTATTGGCAGTGCTCAAATTAACTTTTTTTTCTTTGCATAGCAAAATGCTACAAATTTCCCAAAAATGAATAGCATTTTGTAAAAATTACATGGCTATTTTTGTATTCAGAGTTATGTTATGCTGTTTTGTATTGAATTCTTCTAAGTGGATAGAATAGTTTCCATTCATTTCTGGGCATTTCCAAATGATCTGCAACACATGAAACATTTACTATGTTTTTTTTAACTGAACTGCCTTTAAGGGTTGCATGGACTTGGATATTTTCAAATAGCGTCTTGGTTTTTCAATAGAGTTCTCAAAATGGAAGTTGGGATTTTTAATTTGATGGGCTTGAAGTTATTTTTAATGTACATTTTATGCAAAATGTTGTAAAAACAGGAAGAATTTAAACCAATAGAATTCATCTTACATATGAAGTTGCTAATGATGCTTGATGGTGAGTTAATCTGAGTTATGCCTGGAATGTTCCACAATCAGAGGTAAAGCATCAGTGAATTAGTTTTCAAATTTTTATTTACATTTTGCGATACAAGATAATCAACTGCAGCCTAATAGGCTGCAGTTGATTATCTTGTATTGCAAAATGCTATACATAATCAAACATTGTGTACCTTTTGGAAGTTTTGCATAGCAAAAAGCGACGCGACAACCGCTTATTTTGAGCCCAGTTTATTGGTGTTTAAGGTCATATATTTTTGCACAATGGCTGATCATGACCATTCAAGGTGAGCTAAAATGAAAGTGTCAATGACACGGTAGCTCAACTTGTGTAAGACATGTACATGTACATGCATAACATATGACACAGCAATGAGACATATCTAGGTAAAGACCTGACAACAAAGGTACACGTAAAGTACTGTAAAAGTCTGTACATAAATACTGACCGTAGCCTGTAACAAATGTACAGATAAAGTATTGTAAAGGTGGGTGACAGTTAGATACCTCTAGTCATAGCTAGTATTGAAATGTGCACTAACTGTGTATTAGTAGCACTGACTAAATCAAAGTTTGTCTAATTGGCCACCGGCGGCCATCTTGAAATTTTGGACTGCACCTAAAAACACTCGTTCTCGTCCCAAGGTGATAACAAAGGTACCCAAGAAGTTTTGTGAAGATTGGTTCATAAATACAGCCCCTAGCCCAAGGCATATTGACATGTGTACTTACTGTGTATAAGTTGCACTGAATAAATCAAAGTTCATCTAATTTGCATAATTTTTGCACGAGAAAAAAACCTGTATTATATGTGATGTATTCCATGTTACTGAACATTCATCAAAAATTTATTCAAATCAGAACCTTCATACAGAAGTTCTGAACAAAAAACTGATTGTATCTAATTTCTGTACAAAATGGGCCACCAACAGCCATCTTGAATTTGGGACTGCACCCAAAAACACTTGTTCTCGTCCCAAGATGATAACAAAGGTACCCAAGAAGTTTCGTGAAGATCGGTTCATAAATCAGTCCCTAGCCCGAAGTCGTATTGACATGTGCACTTTCTGTGTATAAGTAGCATTGAATAAATCAAAGTTCATCTAATTTGCATATCTTCAGCACGAGAGAAAAACCTGAATTATATGTGATGTATTCCATGTTACTGGACATTCACACAAAAAATTTATTCAAATCAGAATTTTCATACAGAAGTTCTGTACAAAAAACGATTTCACTAATTTTGGTACAAAATGGCCGCTGGTGGCCATCTGAATTTTGGACTGCACCCCAAAACACTCGTTCTCGGCTCACGATGATAACAAAGGTACCCAAGAATTTTGTAAAGATCGGTTCATAAATACGGCCTCTAGCCCGAGCCGTATTGGCATTTGCAGTTACAGTGCTGAAAGTAACTCCAAATAGACCAAAGTTAGCCTAATTGGCATAATTTATACACGAGAAAAAAAACCTGTATTATATGTGATGTATCCCATGGGTACTAAACATCACACAATGAATTATTCAAATCAGTGCTTTCATATGGAAGTTCTTAGCAAAAATCGGATTGCACGTAATTTTGTACAAAATGACTGCCAGTGGCCATCTTGAATTTCAGACCGGACCCCAAAACACTCGTTCTCATCCCACGGTGATAACAAAGGCACCCAAGAAGTTTTGTAAAGATCAGTTCATAAATACGGCATCTATCACGAGCTGTATTGGCATCTGCACTTCCATGTACAGTGCTGAAAGTAACACTAAATAAATCAAAGTTAGTCTAATTTGCATAATTTACGCACAAGAAAAAAAACACGTATTATATGTGATGTATCCCATGGTACTAAACATTCATACAAAAAAAATTATTCAAATCAGAGCTTTCATATGGAAGTTCTGCGCAAAAACCTGACTGCACCTAATTTTGTACAAAATAGCTGCCAGCGGCCCATCTTGAATTTCAGACCGGACCCCAAAACACTCGTTCTCGTCCCACGGTGATAACAAAGGTACCCAAGAAGTTTCGAAAAATATTGGTTCATAAATACGGCCTCTAGCCCGAGCCGTGTTGATGCTGCAACGGACAGACAGATGACAGGCCATGACAATACCTCAAATTTGGGTTTGCCAAAGTTGAGCTAAAAATTGATATTTGTCACTTTTGTTTAAGTTATTTATTCCATAAACAAGCATTACACGATATTATTTAACAAAAGGCAATAACTCCCATAATTTCCATCAGATACCGCTGGTCAGACCGGACCCCAAAACACTCGTTCTCGTCCCACGGTGATAACAAAGGTACCCAAGAAGTTTCGAAAATATTGGTTCATAAATACGGCCTCCAGCCCGAGCCGTGTTGATGCCGCAACGGACAGACAGATGACAGGCCATGACAATACCTCAAATTTGGGTTTGCCAAAGTTGAGCTAAAAATTGATATTTGTCACTTTTGTTTAAGTTATTTATTCCATAAACAAGCATTACACGATATTATTTAACAAAAGGCAATAACTCCCATAATTTCCATCAGATACCGCTGGTCTTCTAACTTGACGTAGGCATTGTTGCTATATAGACAAACACCGAAAAAAATTGAAATACAATTTTTATTGTTAAAGTTATGCCATAATCAAGTATTACACTATATTTTTTTATTAAACAAAGGGCAAACTCCCATAATTTTCACTGCCTATCGATGGTCATTGAACTTGACCTAGACTTTGTTGCTATAGAGACATATAACCAAAAAGAATTCTCAAATTTGTTAACTAATCTATTATTCAAAATAGGCCATAAGCAAGCATTACACGATATTTTTTATTAAACAAAGGGCAATAACTCCCATAATTTTCATTGGATACTGATGGTCATCCATCTTGATGTAGACATTGTTGCTATAGAGACATATACCAAAAAGAATTGAAATCTGTTAACTTTTGTTCAAGTTATGCCATAAACAAGATTTATAGAATATTTTTATAACAAAGGGCCATAACTCCCATAATTTTCAAAAGATATCGGTAGTCATCGAACTTTGTGTAGACATTGTTACTATAGAGACATACCAAAAATATTTTATATCCATTAACTATTGTTCAAGTTATGCCATAAAAAAAGTTTGGATGAGTGGATCAGATGGATGGATGGACAGACAGAGCTCTATAGTATATACCTCCCTTGCAGGGGAATATTAGTAATGAAAAAGGGGTGGCAAACCAATAGTCATCAAAACAGGTGGTAAATAATGAAAGTAATCAATAGGGTAGCAAAAAATGGTAGTCATCAAAGATTCAAAGGGGGTGGCAAATGACAATAAAAATTAAAAGGGTGGCAAATAATGTTAATAATCAAAATGGGTGGTAACTAACATTAAGAATAAAAAAGAATAGCAAATAATGATAACAATTAAAAGGGGTTGGTAAATAAAGATGTTAATCAAAATATAGTAATCAAAAGGGGTGGCAAATAAGATACTACTGAAAATGGGGTGTTACTATAACAATCAAAAGAAGTGGCCAAAACTGATCAAAATCAAAGGGGGTGGCAAATAAGGATAATGATTAAAAGGGGATAGAGATAATGATAATAATCAAAAGAGGTGGCAAATAATGATCAAAATAAAAAGGGGGTGGCAAATAAGGATAATGAGCAAAATGGGATGGCAAAGAAAGATAATAATTAAAAGGGGAGGAAACTACTGTTAATAATCAAGAGGGGCCGGCAAATAATGATACACATCAAAAGTGGCTGGCAAATAAGGATAATTATCAAAGGGATGGGAAGGAAAGATAATAATGAAAAGGGGTGACAACTACTGTTAATAATCAAAAAGGGTGGCAAATAATGATAACCATCAAACATGGGTGGCAAATAAGGATAATGGTAAAAAGTGGAGGTAAAGAAAGACAATAATGAAAAGAGGTGGAAAACTACTGTTAATAATCAAAAGGGAGGAATAATAATAATAATAATCAAAAGTGGGTGGGGATTTATGATATTAATCATAGGGGAGAAATAATGATCAAAATCAAAAGGGGGTGGCAAATGAGGAGAATGATCATAATCAAAGGGGGTGGCAAATAATTATCAAAATATCCCATCAAAATCAAAATGGGGTGGCAAATAAGGATAATGATCAAAAGGGGATTGCAAATAAAGATAATAATGAAAAGGGTGGAAACTGCTGTTAAAAATCAAAAGTGGGTGTGGAATAATAATAATCAGGGGGAATAATAAAAATAAAGATCACAATTGAAAGGGGTGGCAAATAATGAATGATCAAGAGGGGTGTCAAATAATAATCAAAATGGGAGTGGCAAATAGCAATACAAATCAAAAGGGGTTAACAAATAATGATAGTGATCAAAAAGTGTATCAGATAACAATAATAACCAAAAGAAAGGGAAAATTACGATAGTAGTAGTAAGTCAGGGTTTTTTATCTCTAAGTTGGGGGAAGGAATGGTGGAGGCAGATGTGACGTCATGACAAGTGACATACAGTTAAAACTAGAAGTCATGTCATGAAATGCGCACAAATAGCACATCGATCTGCGCGTTAATCTATGCATTATGACCATACTTAGGCTATCAAATTCTGTATATATGGCCTGTGCACAAGCAATGTTTCAGCCAATGGACCTCGTGTAACGTGGAGGTCCATCGGCAGAAACATTGCCTGTGTTTGCTATGAGTAACCAGGAGAACCTGCCATGTTTTGGATGCTAATCGATATGGCAATTGCGTGCAATCCCTATGCGCAATTAAGCCTAGATAAGCACACAGTTTGTTACAAGACATCTATTTTTAACTGTAGTGGCGCCATGTTGGGTTGTCATGGGAAAACAAAGTGACATTTATTCATAAAAAGGGGGAAAAAGACATCTTGGATAACTATCGAGGGATCTCTGTCAGCAGCAACATTGGAAAAGTCTTTTGTAAAGTCCTGTATGGGAGATTAGAGGAGGTGATCGAAGAGAAGGGTTTTTTGGGAGAAATCCAGAATGGCTTCAGGAAGGGAAGGAGAGTTACTGACCATCTTTTTACACTATCCCAAATGATAGAATCCGCGAAAGCAAAAAAGAAAAAGATGTTTATGGCCTTTTTGGATATCAAAAAGGCATACGATAGAGTATGGAGGGAAGGTATGTGGTGCAAGCTGGAGGCCATGGGCTTAGGAGGCGAGTTTGTTGGAATTATGAAAGCATTATATAAGGATGTACAGAGTGAACTTAGCCTGGGAAACATTACATCAAAACGTTTGCCAATCCTGTTTGCATTGTACATCAAAGGTTTAGGAGATGAACTCCTGCGTAACGAGGAGGGGGTAGCAGTTGGGGACTTGAAGATCCCAGGGCTATTTTTTGCAGACGATATGGTTCTAGTGTCAGAAACGAAGAGGGGCTAACGAAAATGCTGGGAATTGTTGGGAAATATGAGAGCAAATGGAGACTCGAACTTAATGAAAGCAAGAGCAAAGTTATACCTATGGGCCGCAAAGTGGACGCCACTCGAAGGTGGAGACTGGGTGAGTTCTGCATTCCGGAAGGGAGCAGCAAACTTCTCAGTGTAGGAGAGACAGGTGATTATGAGTATTTGGGGGTAAATATAAACATTACAGGAAGAGGCATCTACCGAAACCACACAAATAAACTGATTCTGAAGGGGAAGCGAATCCTTAACCAAATGAAACTTATAGGGAGAAACAGTTTTAATAAGGTTTTCGTGGGGAAAACCATTTGGGAAATGGTGGGGCTACCAAGTATAACATACGGTACGGAAGTGGTACCCCTAAACCTGACGGCCGTAAAGAGCTTGGAAATCCTGCAGAATGATGCAGGTCGATGGATAACAGGGTCGAGTAATGCCGCAGCGCTAGAAGCAATCAGGGGTGAGCTTGGGTGGATGAGGATCAAGGACAGGATAGACCTGTTGAAACTCGGTTATCTTAATTATTTGGTAAATCTCCCCGACAGCCGATGGTGTAAAGTAATGTTCCTGAAAATTTTCAACTCAAATATCAAAACGGGGTGGATGGTCCAAGTGAGGGAGCTAGTAGAGAACTACTCATTGGAGATCTCGGACCTGGACGTTGGGGCAAACCAGGGTAAAAAAATCGTCAGAGAAAGGGTCATGGCGGATTGTAACCGTAATTGGCGAGAGGGAGTCAAATCAAAGAGGTCTTTGGGTGGCCTGCGTGATAAAGAGAAGCCAGGTTTTGAAGAGTACCTTGATGGCACCTTTGGGGGGGGGTCACTGTTGTTCAAGCTGAGGTCGCAATCTCTGGAGCTGGGGGGAAAAATTGGGAAAGACGGTGAAAGGGAGTGCCAGATGTGTAACTTGGGCATGGTGGAGACCCTGGAACACTTTCTTCTAGAATGCCCAAAGTATCAGTCTAAAAGAATGAGATTCACTGGGAGTATAATGGGGAAGTGGGATGGGAGAATGAAGGTCATGTGGTTAGGGGGAGACTCAAAGAAGAGGGTTAATATGCTAATCGGAGAGATTGGGAAGAATGGGGCAAGGGATGTCATCAAGCAGTTCGTTTCCGAGTGTTGGGAGGAGAGGAGAAGCGTGGGAATAGGAAGGCAGTTGGGAGTACAGGGGTAACCATGGCCTTCTCGTCCAAGAACCGCGACAAATCAGCGGCTGGCCAAAGTGTTATTATTATTATGGTAGCCCTCATTAGTGGCCATGTTGTGACTTAATTAATATAGTGATATGTGGGGTCAGTGTGCATGCACAGCACATGTTGTTAGGGTTATGCGTGTTTCATTTTGTATATTGGAGGCTGCCATCTTGGTTTCTATGGTAGCATGTGGTTGCTCTGTTAAGTTACTGGGCAGCATTACCTCCTTTCAGTCGATTTGAAGTCATGGACAGAAGAAGACCTTCCAAAAACTCTAGATAGTTAAACCTAAATTCTTTCTTCTTAAAAAACAGAGGACTGAAACTGCCCAAGATAAAAACTTACCAGTTGAAAACCTGCCAGTCGAATGTTGGCCTAAAGCATGATTCTGCAGATCTAGACTTCCCAGGAAGTACTCGTGTTGCCAGAAAACCAGTACAAGCTAGACATCAGAGCGTACATGGACAGATCACAGACCATTATGGCCATAAGCAATGAGCTGAAGATAAAATTGCTTAACGAGCCATGGTCCCCACCACTGGATCACAAGCTGCCATTTTCCGAGCATAACAAGAAAGGCAAGACTGGGGAGATACTTTTCACTAATGCACTTGTGGCTAGATGAATGCTTTTCCTACCTACACAATCGACGGGATGACTTGGATAAGGTTTCAAATTAAACACCAGTTATTCAATACATATGTACATATTTGCAGATAACCTATTTTTTTGTTTCTTAAATGGGCATGTGTCAGGCTTGTTAACATTAATTTCCACAGATCTCTTCTTACTTGCAACAGATTAATTTGCGTTCACAAATATAACTATGTAATAGGACACGAGTCAAAATGAACTTATACCCTGCAGCACTGAATTGAGCACATGCCTTCAAGGTACTGTCGCTTGAGCATTGTATACTTATCGTAATGACCCACTGCATAGGGCAGATCATCAAATGAATAAATCTACATTATTAAAAGGGTGAACAATTTTAAATTTCAAGTTCACTGTCATCAGCCTGCTGATTACAAATAAACTGGAGGCTCTATTGCCACTCTAAAGGGCCTGTAATCACTCACCTGGCAGAACTGCATATAAAAATATGATTTCCCAAAGGGTTTCCATGGTAACTATGAGCTGCACCTGTGGCCATGTTTGCAACATGGTCCATATTACATGAGGTTCATTGGTAGAGGGTGTCCCAGTCATCAATCAAGTGAAGTTTCAAAACATTTGGCCTTGTAGTTTCAGAGATTTTTAAAAATCGACTAATCAGAATTAAAGAATGCCTCTGACGGCCATGTTTTTCATCCAACAGGAACGAAATGAGGAGCACCTGTAGAGAACCTCTCATAGACCATTCCTGCCAAGTTTGGTTCACACTGGCTCAGAAGTTCCAGAGGAGAAGATGAAAATGTGATTTCCCATAGGGTTTCTGCAGTAACTATAAGCCGCAATTGTAGCCATGTTTGCGACCTGGTCAACATTAAATGAGGATCGTTAGTAGAGGGTGTCCCAGTCATCGAAACAATTGGCCTTGTGGTTTCAGAGAAGATTTTTCAAAATCCACCAATCAGAATCAGAGAATGCCCCTGGTGGCCATGTTTTCCAACCGACAGGAACAAAATGATGAGGATCATTTGTAGAGGGCCTCCCATAGACATTCCTGCCAAGTTTGGTTCACATCAGCTCAGTAGTTCCAGAGGAGAAGATGAAAATGTGATTTCCCATACGGTTTCTTTTGTAACTATAAGTTGCAATTGCAGCCATGTTTGTAACCTGATCAACATTAAATGAGGATCGTTGGTAGAGGATGTCCCAGTCATCAAGCATGTGAAGTTTGAGAACATTTGGCCTTGTAGTTTCAGAGAAGATTTTTTAAAATCCATCAATCAAAATCAAAGAATGTGGAAGTCCCCTCCTCGGGGGTTTAGTAATAATCCTTTTTTCCCATAATTTGAACTCTAAAGTCTTCAACATGTCAATTGCAGTCATGCGCATCGGCACGGGTCAGTGATGTGCATGTTCTTCACACTGGCATGACTGTTGTCTGGGTCGAACTGAATAGGGATGAAATGTCTTGCAATTGAAAATGAAGGGATGAGCAACATCCTTGTTACAATCAGGCTGAGTTGATTTTGAAAGGGACATACTTTTTGTCAGTAAAAAGGACGGTATCCGGTAAAAAGGATGGTAAGTGCATAAAAACTACGTTTTAAAGTACTAAATTTACCCCTGAATGTGCGAAAAGTGACAATTTAATAAAGCATACGCAATATTAAATATATATAACAGAGATTAAGTATTGTATGTTTTTTTGTAGACTATTTTCAAGACAAAATACATCATTTCGCTTTCAACACTGATCGACACGCCATTTTGTGCAAGGAAAACAACGAATTAGCTGAGGTGCATGATGGGGTGGGAGAGGGGCAAGATCGACATAATGCTGACATATTTCAAAGGCTTGATCTTTGGAATTGGGCGTATTCCCTCCCACGGTTGTGGGCCCATTCCCAGATATTTATTTTCCTTCAAATTCTGAAGCTCTGAGATCGATTCTAGTGTCTCCCAAGGAAACGTGGGGGTGTTAAAAACAGTTAAACAGTTAGATACGGTTTGCATTATGGGGCCCTCAGTGCCCCCCCCCCCCCCCCCCCCACAAGAGGCCACAAGAGGCATTAATTGCTCACCGGCCAAAGTGGTTCAAAGAAGTGTTTGGGGTCACATTCAGTTAGCCATGGTTCATCAACACTACAAAGGAACGAAGCCATGCAAAGGCAAATTTTATGGAAATGGATCTGAACAAACCTGAACCTAACATGCTCCCCCTGCCCTCCCACCCAACCCTGCCCATAGAGAGCCCAAATAATAAGCCAGGGACTCAAATTGAACAAACTTGAATCTGATCCCTCTTGAGATGTTACAAATGTATATACCAAATATGAAAGAATTCTGACTGGTGGATCTGAACAAGGAGGTTGTTAAACAAATGTCCTCACATTGCATTAAGTTAAACTTTGGGCTCAAATCGGAAGCCAAAATATTACCCAGGGAACTTATTTGAACATACTTGAATCTGACCCACCTAGAGATGTTGTATAACAAATATGAATGGATTCTGATTGGTGGATCTGAAGAAGAAGACTTTTAAAAGAAATTTCCTTATATTGCATTAATTAAGTTCAAATTTGGGCTCCCACAGGAAGCCAAATATCAACCCATAGACCAGATTTGAACAGACTTGAATTGGACCATCCTAGAGATGTTGTATACCAAATATGAAAACATTCTGACTATACGCTCCAAAGAAGAGGACTTTTAAAACAAGAGGCCCCGGGGGCCTGAGGGCGCTCACCTGACATGGTAGTCCAAATATCAAACCAGGGACTTGACTTGAATAAGCTGCATACGCCCCTACTGAGAAAAGCATATACCAACTAGATGAAGTGATTGTGCCCACACAATACACAGGATTTTCCTTCTATTTTCAGTTCCTGCACTTTTACGTCCCAAAATTGAGATAAACGCATAAAAAAACAGATTTTTTTTCCCAAACAAAATATTTTCAGCCTAAATTTTTTTCTTCTTCTTAAAACGCATAAAGAACGAAAAAACTAATTTCTGGATCCCAAATTTTCGGTGTAAAAAAAAAAAAAATTTTTTGTCTTAAAATTGACAGAAACGGATAGAAAACCAAAAAAAATTCTGGGTTTTGGTCCAAAATTTTCAAGTCCAGAACAGAGCCTCAAATTTTCAGCCTAAATATAAACCCAGGGACTTGGCTTGAACAAACTTGAATCTCACCCCCCTAAGGATGCTGCATACCAAATATCAAAAGATTCTTATTGGTAGATCTGAAGAAGGAGATTATTAAAGAATATTCCTCATACTGCACTAATTTAAACATTTGGGCTCCCATAGAGAGCCCAAATATCGACCCAGGAAATTGATTTCAACAAACATGTGAAACAATCTTTCAAAGATGTTATATGTGAAATTTGAAAGCTTTTGGAGCAGTGGTTTGGGAGAAAAGTAGTCTTACATGTTTTTCCCATTACCCACAGTGTTAAAAAATGCTGACTCAGCACTTTTTCAAAGTCCCAAAAAAGTACCCCATGATAAAACCGATAGCATTTTTTTTTTACCATTCCATTCTGTTGGTCCTAAGGAAGCTTCACACCAAATAAGAATTCTCAGTGCCGTGCAGTTTTGGAGATATGGGCGTTTTAATTTTTTTCTATTTTTAGCTCCTGCGGTTCCCATGGGGCGACGTGAACAAAAATTTGGAAATTAAGTACTTATCACCCAATAAGCCCTCATATCAAATTTGGTTCAAATCTGCCTCTCGGTTTGGAAAATAGAAATTTTGGGAGTGGCAAAAATTTTTGCCCCTCCCATAACGAAGGCAAATAATGCCCGACAAACTTCTCTTGAACAAACTTGATTTTAAACCTCAAAAGGACTATGTATAGCATATATCAAGTCTCTGCTGCTGGTGGTTCATTAGAAGAAGATTTTCAAAAAATTTGGCCAATTTTTCCCCACCCCTCTGTTCAATATGAGCCGAAACCTAATTTGCATAAAAATCAAAATGCCCCTATATAACCACTACATACATGAAATTTAATTAAAATGTGGCCAGTGGTTTAGGAGAAAGAGGCTCAAACACCACCTTCACGCAGGACGACGGATGGACGGACGGACGGACGAAGAGTGATAAGAAAAGCTCACCCCAACTTTCAGTCAGGTGAGCTAAAAATTCCCTATATTGCACTAAGTTGATATTTGGGTTCCCAAATATGAAAGGATTCTGACTGGTGGATCTGAAGAAGAAGATTTTTAAAGTAATTTCCTCAAATTGTGCAAAGTTAAACTTTGGGCTCCAATAAAGAGCCCAAATACTCACTCAGGGACCCAATTTGTACAAACTTGAATCTGACCCCCCCCCCCCCCCACCCCCCCCTCCCCCGCCCCCCCCCTACTGAATAAACATGAAAGCATTCTGACTGGTGGATCTGATGAAGAAGATTTTTAGAGAAACTTCCTCATATTTCACTAAGTTAAAATTTGGGCTCCTACACAGAGCCCAATTATTAACCCAGGGACTTGATTTGAACAAACTTGAATCTGACCCTAATAGAGATGTTATATACCAAATATCAAAAGATTCTAAATGATGGTTCTGGAGAAGAAAATTTTTTTAATTTAAAAAAAAAAATATGGGTGCTATCAGAGTAATGCCCCTTGTAGGGCCCCCTGTGGACGCAGAAAGTTTATTTGTATAAGCTTGAATTGACATATGATAAGGAACATGCACACCAAATTTGGTTCAATTTGGTCCAGTAGTTTGGGAGGAGAAGTCGATAATGTAAAGTTAACGACGGTCGACGACGGACGGCAATTGATAAGTTAAGCTCCCTTCGGTGAGCTAATTATGAGTCCTCGTTTAAAAAAAATAGCTTGAACACAACCATTTGCTGGTAAAACGGACGGCAAGTGCATAAAAAGTACTTTTTAAAGTACTAAATGTACCTCTAAATGTGTGAAGTGACAATTTAATGAACCGTACGCAATATATAACGAAGATTATGTAAAAATATTGTTTGTTTTATTGTAGACTATTTTCAGATTATAAATGGTTTCTCTCCAAAAAATGTTGTTAAATATCCCCTTGTAGTGAATAGAAATAATATCTAAATGTTACGCACACGAATCAGTTACACCTCCTCCGAGCAAGTATGATAATATTTACCCCGTCATGCACCTCAGCTAATTCGTCGTTTTCCTTGCACAAAATGGCGTGTCGATCAGTGTCGATAGTGAAATGATCTATTTTGTATTGAAAATAGTCTACAAAAAAACATACAATACTTAATCTTCGTTATATATATTTTATAATGCGTACGCTTAGTTAAATTGTCACTTTTCACACATTCAGGGGTACATTTAGTACTTTAAAGCGAATTACATACAACTCGAACCAAAGACAACTCAGACCAAGACAACTCGGACCACTTTTGAAGACAACTCCGACCAACTTTAAAGACAACTCGGACCAACTTTGAAGACAAGTCGTCCCAATTTTCAGGACAACTCGGACCAACTTTAAAGACAACTCGGACCAAGCTTAAAGACAACTCGGACCAACTTTAAAGACAACTCGGACCAACTTTGAAGACAAGTCGGCCCAATTTTCAGGACAACTCGGACCACTTTTGAAGACAAGTCGACCAACTTTCTAGGCAACTTGGACTGACTCGGTGAATAATTCGGACCTGAATAGTGGAGAAACGAAGATTCGGGGTTGGTGAGGAAAGACGCAAAACAACAAGTAACGGTTTAAACGATTTATTAAAAACTGAGGCATGACAATCAAAGACATGAATAAATGAATGAATAAAAGTTCACATAAAAAACAATGTCCAGCACATATTTTATCAAACTATATGTACAATATATATGTATTGGAATTTAAAGTCACAATTCTTCAAATTTAAGTCCGTATGAACATCTGCATTATTATCCGAATGATATATATTGGAACGGATGTGATACGCTTGTTCAATTGAAGGATCATAATCTATGTTTTGGAAACAAAAAAATGAAAAAAACTGTATGGCTGAACCGATCCGTGAATTAAACCAGAGTTGTCAATTTTCACCTGTAATTACATTGAATATAATCCCATGACTGAGTCTCTATTTTTATATTTGAGGTGTTTATGCTGACTCTTCTGTGGTGATTGGTGGCTGTTCGACTTTCACACATTATTTCTGTGTGATTACTTGTTTAGTTGCAATGCAAACATTCATCACATATCAAAGTTTGTGGTGAGAAGCATTTTCATTTTACAGAATAACTTCAAAGACAACACAAGCTGCACTGAAAAGTGTTCCGTCGCATCTATTGAAGTCTTTGAGATCACATTTAATTATTTTCAACATCATTCTTTTCTTCACAGTTGGTCCAACCTGTCTTATAGTCGTTACAACTTGTCTTGAAAGTTGGTCCGAGTTGTCTCCAAAAGTGGTCCGAGTTGTCTTGAAAGTTGGTCCGACTTGACTTGAAAGTTGGTCCGAGTTGGCTTCAAAAGTGGCCCGAGTTGTCTTGAAAGTTGGGCCGACTTGTCTTCAAAGTTGGTCCGAGTTGTCTTCAAAAGTGGTCCGAGTTGTCTTCAAAAGTGGTCCGACTTGTCTTGGTCCGAGTTGTCTTTGGTTCGATTGTCCTGATCCCCTTTAAAGCGTAGTTTTTATACACTTACCGTCCTTTTTACTGGATACCGTCCTTTTTACCGGCAAAAAATAGGCCCTATGTCCCTAAATTGTGCATATTTTAAAACGATTCACGATGCCCAACTTAAATTGTTTTCATTCCCAATATATTTCGCTTCCAATCTATCACCTCAGTTTCCTAAAATTATACTTACAAATTGGTTAGAGAATCCTCTGATTGCTCATGGATTCAGAGAACCGATTGGACAGTGTGAATTTGCAAATCATGAAAAGGGAGTGGTAAGAAATTATTATAATGCACCTTTGACCAACATACTCTCGTTGTCCGACAGTGGCCACTGCCAGTGGAAAACAAATTTTAAATGTTAGATTTTAAAATACATTCAAAGTTTTAAGTAGTTTAATATAAGCAAGCAAAACATGGCTTTCATATGATACTTCGGAAAAGTACCATGGATAGTCAATTTATTCTGGAAGCAGCATTACTGAAACTGAGGGATTTGCAGAATCTTCTGCGACCGTGACGAAAAACACCTCACCAAAGAGAAGGAGTACGGGAAGATCAGATTCGGCCGGGAAGATTCGGTCTACCTTAGAGCATTTTCTTCTGTTAAAATTTGCTGTTTTCTATACATTTTATTTGGAAGTATATTTTTTTTTTATTATTTCTAATATGTTTTATTGTAAATGCTAAATATTTCGTATGTAGTTTTCGTGTTGAAATTTTGTTTATGCTCATATAGTTTGTAATGCTTAAGATATGTTTGTCGAAGCCAATTATATATGATTTTTATTAATTTAATGGGTTTCAATGACATCCATATTTGTGGTATTACTTAGAAAGTTGCAAACTGCTTGTACTCGGCAGAATAAGTAACAATATATTTTTTCCAACGGGAACCATGAAAATATAGAGGTCATTGGAAATAATTAATTTAATCGGTTTCAATGACATCTACATTTGTCAATCCAATGGGGTATTTTTGCGCGCCGAAAGCGTGGAGGGACGTTGTGGGGCAAATCCCATTTCGACCCTCACTGGCTGTATAGTTTTCCTGTATAATACCTGGCCGAGGTAGAGGAGCAAAGAGGCCGTAGCCGGGTTACTTGGTTAGGGGTGTCTGTTCTTTTTTCACTTGGTCTTCTTGGGTTGTCGAGTAAGTATGTTTCTTATGTGGCGGTGGAAGTCTTGGGCGCGGATCTTCTGAGTTTTAAGATGTTTGTGTATTTTTTCTAGTAGCAAGTGTTTATTTCCTCCATCGTTGTGGTCTTTCACATATTTGATATACTGGTTGTTGGTACCGATAAAGTATTTTTAGGCTGCCGTAGGGATCGATTGCGCACTCGTCGAGGGCTTCAATGAATTCAGCTGATAGTGTTCTTCCATGGTGTCGTCTGTATCCTCGTCGGAGCTGTGGCTTGACTGGTCCTAGCTGATAGGAGATCCAGGTTTGGATTACAAAATAATTTGCTTCAATTATGCTACAATTTATTTCCAACAGAACTGTAGCACACTATTAAGCGAAAGCCCTAAACCACTGCTAGAAAACCTTAATTAAGACATCAAATACCGGGGCCGAATCTTCCAGGCCAAATCTTACCGAGGCCGAAAAAGACAAGGCCGAATCTTCCAGATTCGATATTCCCGTTCCCGAAATATCACTAAAAACTGAATTCTTAGTGATATCCGGGGTTCGCATGCCTACACCCCCGGTTACATCAATTCTGGCTGGAAACAACGTCACTATGAAAAGTGAATCGGCCAGGAATATTGGCCTGATTATGGACTCAAATTTAAAACTGGACATCCATATCAATAAAACATGTCAATGAAAGTGTCAATGACACTGTAGCTCAACTTGACAAACTTGAATTTGGTAAGTTATAAATGAAATGGCAAAATTGAAGATCATTGGTACCAATGTTATTTCATGAAATTTCAACATAACAGCATTGCATGTGCACAACGTCAAGAGTAATCCTTGAATTTATAATTGTAAACTGTAAGACTGGCTAAAGGAAGAATGTTGATACACAAATGCAGTAAGTTCCTATGTTATTGTAAATGGCAACTTTTTTCACAGGAATGAATGCTAACCAAGAGCGCTTATCTAAAGGTCTCGCCCAATGAGCACACCAAGTTAAAAAAAAATCCTGATAAATGTGGCCTGTTGGCCACGTCAAAGAGGAATGTTGATGCACAAATGCAATAAATTCAAAGACTGTTGCGAACAGCAACAGTTTTTGATGGAAATGAAAAGAAAATCGATAGCTCCTATCTTTGTCATCCTGCATAAGCATACAAAGTTTCAAAATAACCCGATAATGAATGCACCCTCCGAGGCTTGCCAAAGGAAGATGTTAATGCACAAATGCACTTAGTTTGAATGTCATTGCTTGTGGCAATGTTTTTTTTCTCTTTTTGTATGGAAATTCATAAATATACCCTGCAGAGAGTGCAAAAGGGATAAGTTGCTACACAGATGCAGTAAGTTCAAAGGCTGGTGAAAACGACAATAATTTTTTAAAGGAAATGAAAATAAATGCGACCTGTGAGATGTGCCAAAGGAAATTGTGGATGTACGTACATACTTACGCCGATGGATGAGAAGTGATTGCAATAGCTCAGCTTGACTTTGTCAAGTTGAGCTAATAAATGTGCCCTGTAGGGTGTGCCAAAGGGAATACTGAGGTCTGACTAAACTAAGTTCTAAGAAAGTTGGCAGCGGCAACATTTTTCGACGGAAATTGAAGAAAATCGATAGCTCCCATCTAGAGGTCTCCCCAAACAAGCATACCAGGTTTCAAAGCAATCCGATCATAAATGTGCCCTGTAGGGTGTGCCAAAGGGAAATATTGAGGTCTAACTAAACTAAGTGTTCTAAGAACGTTGGCCGTGGCAACATATTTTGACGGAAAGGGAAGAAAATCGATAGCTCCCATCTAAAGGTCACCCCAAACAAGCATGCCAGGTTTCAAAGCAATCCAATCATAAATGTGCCCTGTAATGTGCCCTGTAGGGTGTGCCAAAGGGAAATATTGAGGTCTTCTGACTAAACTAAGTTCTAGGAACGTTGGCCGTGGCAACATTTTTTGACGGAAATGGAAAAAAATCGATAGCTCCCATCTAGAGGTCACCCCAAACAAGCAGACCAGGTTTCAAAGCAATCTGATCATAAATGCGCCCTGTAGGGTGTGCCAAAGGGAACTATTGTGGTGTTACTAAACAAAGTTCTAAGAACGTTGGCCATGGCAACATTTTTTGACATAAATTGAAGAAAATCGATAGCTCCCATCTAGAGGTCACCCTAAACAGGCATACCAGGTTTCAAAGCAATCCAATCATAAATGTGCCCTGTAGGGTGTGCCAAAGGGAAATATTGTGGTTTGACTAAACAAGTTCTAAGAACGTTGGCCGCGGCAACATTTTTTGACAGAAATTGAAGAAAATCGATAGCTCCCATCTAGAGGTCACCCCAAACAAGCATACCAAGTTTCAAAGTGATCTGATCATAAATGCGACCTGTGAGGTGTGTCAAAGAAAATTGTGGACGTACGTACTAACGTACTAAAGTACTAACTAACGTACGTACGTACGTACGTACGTGTACGTACGTACGTACGCCGACGGACGAGAAGTGATGGCAATAGCTCAGCTTGACTTTGTCAAGTTGAGCTAAAAATGCTACTGGCAGCTTCGTTATGTTGGAAGACTGAGACCTTATCTTAACCAGTCAGCACTTGAAAAACTTGAGCACTCCTTCATTACTTCACAACTAGACTATTGTAATTCAGTGTTCTGGGGCTGCCCCAGTGCCTGATTCAGAAGCTTCAAAAAGTTCAGAATACTGCTGCTAGGAAAATTACTGATACCAAATGCTCTGAACACATAACACCTGTTTTAAGACAACTACATTGGCTTCCAGTTGATTTCCAAATATTGATTTTAGTATTCAAATCTGTCCACAAACGGTATCCAGTAACATCGGCCCACAGTATATTCGACCCAAACAAACTTCGACCCAACTCGGTAATTTCGACCCAAAGTAATTTCGACCCAATTTCGGTAACTTCGACCCACTATTTTCCCCGATTCAGACGCCCTCCCACTGACTGCCTTGCCGATCGGTAATTTCGACCCCAAGTAATTTCGACCCACTTCGGTAAATTCAATCACTATTTTTCCAGACTTTTATTTGAGGTTCTGGGCAAAAATGTATACGAAAATGGTACTTTAAGTGGAAGTTTATATCTCATGAAAAACTTATGAATTTGAGCTATTTTATTAGGACTCTCGTTATTCTTCTTTTTCAAAATTTATCTTCTCTATTTTTAGGCTTTCCCAAACCCAGTTTGGGAAAGACTATTGTTATTCTTCTTTTTCAAAATTTTCCTTCTCTATTTTTTTTTTTTATTTTTTTATTTTTTTTAGGCTTTGCCAAACCCAGTTTGGGAAAGACTATTGTTATTCTTCTTTTTCAAATTTTTTCTTCTCTATTTTTTTTTTTTTTTTTTTTTAAATTTTTTTTTTACCTCCCTGAATTTTGTCTGTTGAACTGCTCGAAACAAGCTGTACGATTTTGACCAAATTTGGCACACTTATGTAATGTCATAAACTCTAGTGAAATGCGGTATCGTCATATCTGTGAAAATGCGTGTTTTCAAAATATTCTGCCCAAACCTTCAAAATTTCACCATTTTTCGAATGTCTCAAAATTGTTTACAGTTATTTAGTTCAAATTTTCCACACATTTAGAGCATAATATGATACACCACAATCACCACTCAGATCTTTCAATTTTAACCCCCACTGGCCAAAAATGACATGAATATAGAATTTTTCTTCAAAATTCACCAACTTCAAGGGCAAATTTCTCTAATAACAAGGTTGTTGTAACAATTAATTTGGTTTGGATAGATGCAACAATGATTGCGGAAGAAAGTTACTGTTTACTTTTTAATTTCAGATTTAACCCTCAAGCACAATGAGGGTGAGAATAAGAGTACCGTTTGAAAATTAGCCAACTTTGGTTGCTTTTTCCATCATTTTGGAAAAGGGTCAATTTCAAACACTTTTCGTGTACGTATTCACAATTGACTACCGAGCATATTTGCTGTTGTAAGTTTGGTTGTAAAGCTTAACCCTATCCCATTCTGGTTGCATAAAAGTAGGCACCATCCAAAAAAACTCCAATTTTTTCAGAATTTGGTAAGTTTAGGTGACGATTTATTCCATTTTTAATTGCTTGAGCTCTGAATGTTTTCTATAGCCGCTTGCAGCAGTCAAAGTATGACAAATTTTGTTCTATATGTTATTATTAAAAGTTTAACCCTTGGCAGATTTTAGACTTCCCATAAGGGTACTGTCGGAATATTTGTTATTTTCGCCAACTTCAAGAGCAAATTTTTCTAATTACAAGGTAGTTGTAATAATTATTTTGGTATGACTAGATGCAACAATGATTGTGGAAGAAAGTTACTGTTCACTTCTTAATCTCAGATTTAACCCTCCAGCACAATGAGGGCGAGAATAAGAGTACCGTTTGAAAATACCAAAATTAGCCATTTTTGGTTGCCTTTTCTATCATTTTGGAAAGGGTTAATTTCAAACACTTTTCATGTACGTATTCACAATTGACTATCGAGCATATTTGCTGTTGTTAGTTTGGTTGTAAAGTTTAACACTATCCCATTCTCGTTGCATAAAAGTAGGTACCGTCCGAAAAATTTCCAATTTTTTCAGAAATTGGTAAATTTAGGTGGCGATTTACTCCATTTTTAATTGCTTGAGCTCTGTATGTTTTCTATAGCTGCTTGCAGCAGTCAAAGTATGACAAATTTTGTTCTATATGTTATTATAAAAAGTTTAACCCTTGGCAGATTTGAGACTTCCCATAAGGGTACTGTCAGAATAATTGTTATTTTCGCCAACGTTAACATGCATTTTCTCAGCACTGGAGCCATATTGTCTCAAAACCTTTTCCATGAGAAGATTAGGCCTTCATCCAAGAACAATTTTGCTGTTATATATTTTATTCAAAGTTTTAACCTTCACCCAGTTTTCGGGCCTTGAATCTGAGTGCCCTAAAACTCTTCATAAAATTGGCTAATTTGGAGCTCACCTTTCTTCCATTTTCGAAAGGAATATCGCAAAATGATTTACATGTTCGTATTTACAATTGCCCACCGAGCATATTTGCTGTTGTAAGTTTGGTTGTAAAGTTTAACCCTATGCTCGTTCTGTTTGCATAAAGATAGGTGCTGTCCACAAAAACTCTCGTTTTCAGAATTTGGTAAGTTTAAGCGACGATTTACTTTATTCCTAATTGATAGAGCGCTGAACGTTTTCTATGGCTGTATGCAGCAGTCATAGTATAACAACTTCTGTTTTATATGTCATTATTAAAAGTTTAACCGTTGGCAGATTCGAGACTGCCCATATGGGTATGGTCGGAATAATTTTAATTTTCATAAAATTACTGAATATTGATAAGCGTGCAGTGGTAGTTTGGAATAGAATATCCGAAAATGCTTTTGAAATTCGGATTCACAGTTCAATTCCAAGAATATTTTCTGTTATAAGGTTGCTGTAAAGTTTATCGCAATCCCTGTCTGAGATGCATAATGGTAGATGCCGCCGAAAAAAACCTCATTTTTTCAGAATTTCGTAGGTTTAAGTGACAATTTACTCCATTCCTAATTCATTGAGCGCTGAATGTTTTCTATGCCTGCATACAGCAAGCATAGCATGACAACTTCTGTTTTATACGTCATTATCAAAAGTTTAACCCTTGGCATATTTAGGAGTTCCCATGTGGGTATAGTCGGAATAATTATTATTTTCGTAAAATCAATCCCTGAATATATTGGTAACCGTACAGTGGACTTTCAGTGGTGCTACATGAGGCCGCAAACAGGTAAGGTTGAAAAGTTCATCAAATAGACAAATATAGTACCTAACTCAGCCGGTGACAGGTAAATAATGAATGGAAAGGTCGTTGAGTTGAGAATAAAGTAGGGACGAATCGTGCCCTCGGTTTCCACCTGATCCACGGTATTTCCACGCGGTCTCGGCACTTGACAGGGACAGTAGGAAACATTCTGAGAATTTCAAGTTGCTGCCTTGAATTGGAATATATCCGACATTGTATCCGCATGGGGGCACTATGACGCCGTGTACTAAGGCATACTGCACGTCGATGGCGCGCATGTCTTCAACCAATCTAACCCTGTCTGTGCTACAGTGCGAAGGCACTATGGTGGGAAGCTGGCAGCTGCTCGTCATTGCTCGGTGGTTCCCTCTGGGTACTCCGCCTTCCTGCACCCATACAACTGTCACCGACATAATATGACCTTGGTTGTTAATGTGTCGTTAAAACCTAATAAATAAATAAATCCAGTACCAGTTTTGGTCGTACTAATATTAGTACCGTCAGACAAAATTAATTTTCTGATTAATTTCGTACTTTTCTGTACTCACCTTCCCTGAGTAAGATAGGTATACCTTTTCAATCTCAGATTTAACCCTCAAGAACAATGAGAGTGAGAATAAGTGTACCATTTGGAAATACCCAAATTATCCAACTTTGGTTACTCTCTACTATCATTTTGGAATGAGTTAATTTGAGACACTTTGCTTTGCTGTATGCAGATGTTTAATCAATAAATCCGGCTTTAGTTATGTTCTGGGACTTAATGAAACATGTGCTTTGGCCACTTAAAAATAGCACTGTCTGCAAAAAATGACTTTGAGTGAATACTCACTTGTCTAAAAACAAAAAGGAAAGAGCTCTTTGAGCTTTTCATAACTGCTTTCAAAAATCAATGGGGAACAAATTTTGTGTTATATGTTTTGATGTTCCGTGTTATGCAACACCAGTTTGGCCGTACAAATATGAATACCTCCCGGAAAGAAAGCACATTTTCTCAGTGGTAGACTGTTTGACTTCTATGATAGAGGTTCCGAGTTTGATCCCTCTCTGGGACGACCCATGTAATGTCCTTGGGCAAGGCACTTTATCCCGGTTGCCAACATGGGGGCACGATGATGCCATGTACTAAGGCATACTGCATGTCAATGGTGCACATGTCTTCAACCACTGGTACCCTGCTTCAGCGGAGCTTGAACATAATTAGAATGTTGAGCTGACAGTTGCTCGTCGATGCTCGGAGGTTCTCTCTGGGTCCTCCGGCTTCCCCCACCCGTAAAACTGTCACGGTCACGATTAGCCATTGTGGATAAGTATGTGACCGTAAACACCAATAAATAAATACCGTCAGGGAAATCCTCTGCGAAATCCTTCTGTCAATAAATAGCAAAGTAGTAATGTAATGCAAGAAATATTAACAAGCTGTTCAACATCCCTTTAATCAACTCATTTTGACTTGAACTGTACCCATCACTGTGTATACTAGCCCTCTAGATGGTTTAAACCATATCAAATAAACAACTAATTTGTGTGTGACAGTAACTCATATTACATGTATTTCATTGTATCTGAAACAGATATGTTGGAAAAATTGTGAAATCATGGAGTAGGAAGCTTACCCTCGTTTGTTGACAAATCCCACACATTCACAGACAGACAAAATGATAGAGAATAAATTAATTAATGATATTTAAGGTCACTTTCAGCATCTACAGCTATATCATGACCATAATATAGGTATTTATTCAAGTCCAGGTATTCAGTGCATAGGTGTACAGGGCTATTTCTCAGGGGGGGGGGGGGGGGGAGGGGGGACCCTTTTGGCCCGAAAAAGTTGAATCTCAGGAGGAGATGCCAAATGTGGGTATGGGAGGTGGGGGGGGGGGGTGCAGCTGCTCGTCATTGCTCGGTGGTTCTCTCTGGGTACTCCGGCTTCCTCCACCCATACAACTGTCAACGACATAATATGACCTTGGCTGTTAATGTGTCGTTAAAACCTAATAAATAAATAAATCCAGTACCAGTTTTCTCGTACAAATATTAATACCGTCAGACAAAATTCATTTTCTGATTAATTTCCTACTTTTCTGTACTCACCTTCCCTGAGTAAGATTGGTATACCTTTTCAATCTCAGATTTAACCCTCAAGCACAATGAGAGTGAGAATAAGTGTACCATTTGGAAATACCCAAATTATCCAACTTTGGTTACTCTTTACTATCATTTTGGAATGAGTTAATTTGAGACACTTTGCTTTGCTGTATGCAGATGTTTAGTCAATAAATCCGGCTTTAGTTATGTTCTGGGACTTAATGAAACATGTGCTTTGGCCACTTAAAAATAGCACTGTCTGCAAAAAATGACTTTGAGTGAATACTCACTTGTCCAAAAACAAAAAGGAAAGACCCTTTAACCCGAAAAGTTGAATCTCAGGAGGAAATGCCAAATGTGGATATGGGAGGGCGGGGGGGGAGGGTCTCCCTTCCGTTGAGTACCTGGAGAGAACCACCGAGCAATGGCAAGCGACTCAGACTCCGCAACATACTAACTCCACAAAAGCAGGGTTAGCATTGGTTGAAGACAAGTGCACCCTCAAAGTACCCTTAGTACACATCGCCATCATGCCCCTCCCACCCCCCCCCCCCCCACGTGGGAAATTAAATTGGGATGAAGTGTCTTGCTCAAGGACACAATGTGGTTGCCACAGGCGGGATTCGAACCGAGGACGTCTTGGATTGCAACAATCATCTCTACCTTCTGAGCTCCTGTAATATGCAGTAATAGAGCTCTTTATGTGTACTTGTGTGATTATAAATGAATAATATTAACGTGGATAGGTTCCACTGAATCAACTTGTACAGTATAATGGTCAGTTTACTTGCAACTTCTAAGTGATGAGATAGGAAAACAACATTTTGTGTGGAAAACCAAAATGTTTTGGGGTCATTTCTGGCAACTAAATTGTCCGAAAATTTCTGGCATATTGGCCAAAAAATCGGCTCCTTCCTGACTCAGGGGTGGGTTGGAGCACAGTCCTTCATGAAACCCCGGCCTGTACACCCATAATTCATATGTACTAATTTTTTTCAAAGCACAAAGGACATCGCTTGTTTTGCTTTCTATGAAAATATTCTGTAATTATTGAAGAGCAAATTTTGTGTTAAATGTTTTGGTGTCCTGCTATATCTCAAATATCTGTTTTGGCTGCACAAAAACTAGTAGCATCACAAAAACTTGAATTTCCACTAAATTTTCTGTTTTCAGAACTGATCGATAGTTTTGTGTACAATAAAGTTTGCCATTTCACATTAAAAAGTTTGGAAATCCCGTAATTTGTCCAACAAATTACAATTTTCTAGTTGAAGAGCAAATTTTGTGTAAAATGTTTTGGTGTCCTGCTGTATCTCAATATCTGTTTTGGCTGCATAAAAACTAGTAGCATCACAAAAACTATGATTTCCACTAAATTTTCTGTTTTCAAAACTGATCGATAGTTTTGTGTACAATACAGTTTGCCATTTCACATTAAAAAGTTGGGAAAGCCCGTAATTTGTCCAACAAATTACAATTCTCTAGTTTAATTTTTTTTTTCCTCCTCGAATTTTGTCTGTCGAACTGCTCAAAAACAAGCTGTACTATTTTAACCAAATTTGGTATACTTATGTAATGTCATAAAATCTAGTGAAATGCGGTATCGTCATGTCTGTGAAAACGCGTATTTTCAAAATATTCTGCCAAAACCTGCCAAAACCGTCAAAATTTCATCATTTTTCAAATGTCTCAAAATTGTTTACAGCTATTTAGCTCAAATTTTCCACACATTTAGAGCATAATATAATACACCACGAATACCACTCAAATCTTTCAACTTTAACCCCCATTGGCCAAAAAATGACATGAATATAGATTTTTGCGTCAAAATTGACCAACTTCAAGAGCAAATTTCTCTAATTACAAGGTTGTTGTGTCAATTATTTTGGTATGGATAGATGCAACAATTATTGCGGAAGAAAGTTACTGTTTACTTTTTAATCTCAGATTTAACCTTCAACCACAATGGGGGCGGGAAGATTTAACCTTCAACCACAATGGGGGCGGGAATAAGAGTACCGTTTGAAAATGCCAAAATTAGCCAACTTCGTTTGCGTTTTCAATCATTTTGAAAAGGGTTAATTTCAAACACTTTTCATGTATGTATTCACAATTGACTACCAAACATATTTGCTGTTGTAAGTTTGGTTGTAAAGTTTAACCCTATCCCATTCTGGATGCATAAAGGTAGGTACCATAAAAAAAATCCAATTTTCGCAGAATTTGGTTAGTTTAGGTGGCGATTTACTCCATTTTTAATTGATTGAGCTCTGGGTGTTTTCCATAGCTGCATTCAGCAGTCACAGTATGACAAATTTTGTTCTATATGTTATTATTAAAAGTTTAACCCTTGGCTGGTTTGAGACTTCCTATAAGGGTACTGTCGGAATAATTGTTATTTTCGCCAAAATTTACATGCAAGTTCTCAGCACTGGAGCCGTATTTTCTCAAAACGTTTCCCGTGAGAAGATAGGACATTCATCCAAGAACAATTTTGCTGTTACATGTTTTATTCCAAGTTTTAACCCTCATCCAGGAGCCGTGCCTTGACTTGGAGTACCCTCAACTTGTACATGTTCATTGAAATACCAAGATTCAAGATTCCGTCACGTCTCTTATCAGACACTCAGTCTGTGGTTGATCTTCACACATTTAGAGCATAATATGATACACTAAAATCACCACACAAATATTTTGAAATTAACCCCTATTGGCTACAAATGATAGTAATATAGCATTTTATCTTCGAGATTGACTAACTTCAAGCGCTAATTTCTCTAATTGCAATGTTGTTGTAACAATTATTTTTGTATGCATAGATGCAACAATGCTTGCAGAAGAAAGTTAGTGTTTAGTTTTTAATCTCATCTTTAACCCTCAGGCACACTGAGGGTAAGATTTCCATTCGTAAATGCTAAAATTAGCTAACTTCGGTTACATTTTACTGTCATTTTGGAAAGGGTTAATTTTAGATACTTTGTTTTTCTATAGGTAGAGATGCTTAATGAACAAATCCGCTGCTGTAAGTTATGCTTTGGGGCTTAACCCAACATATGCTTTGGCCACGTAAAGAATAGTATTGGCTGACAAAAATTGATTTTCAGTGAATTTTGCAAACATCTGTACTCATTTCCCCTAATTGCAAGGTTGTTTTAGCAATTATTTTGGTATGGATAGATGTAACAAGGATTGCAGAAGAAAGTTACTGTTTACTTTTTAATCTCAAGATTTGACCCCCAAGCAAAATGAGGGCGTGAATAAGAGAACCGTGAGAGAATGCCAAAAATAGCCAACTTTGGATGCTTTTTGTCTATCATTTTGGAAATGGATAATTTCAAGCACTTTGATTCGCTATATGTAGTCTGCATTTTCACATTGGAAAGTTGGGAAAACCCGTAATTTGTCCAACAAATTACAGTTCTCTAGTTTATTATAAAACTGGTCGGAAACGCAATAAAATTACACTAGAGTAATAAAACAAAAATAGGCCGATGGAATCGTCAGATGTGTACCCATACGCGCAACTAGTAGAAAGCTGTATGACGGAGGGCCACCACGGATGCCGACATTATGTACGCCATACATGGTATGGGTACATATAGAAATGGATTGGAGGAGTGTCTAATTTGATGGTTAAAGGGTTAATATCTCCGGATCAAATTATCAGATTTACATAAAAAACTATACAGCACAGCACATCAGTAACCTGAATACATATGTAAAGTAACATGACAATCGGATTGATATTTTTTGAGTTATCTCATGCCAAAGGGATTGGAGGAATTTTTAATTTGAAGGATAAAGGGTTAATATCTCAGGATCAAATTATCAGATTTACACCAAAAACTATACAGCTCGGCACATCGGTAACCTGGACACAAATATAAAGTAACTTGACAATACAAGCAATATTTTTCAAGTTATCGAATGCCAAAGGGATTGGAGGAATTTTCAATTTGAAGGATAAAGGGTTAATATCTCAGGATCAAAATAACAGATTTACACCAAAAACTATACAGCTCGGCACATCAGTAATCTGAACACAAATATAAAGTAACTTGACAATCCAAGCAATATTTTTCAAGTTATCGAATGCCAAAGGGATTGGAGAAATTTTTAATTTGAAGGATAAAGGGTTAATATCTCAGGATTAAATTATCAGATTTACACCAAAACTATACAGCTCGGCACATCAGTATCCTGAACACAAATATAAAGTAACTTGACAATACAAGTAATATTTTTCAAGTTATCGAATGACAAAGGGATTGGAGGAATTTTCAATTTGAAGGATAAAGGGTTAATATCTCAGGATCAAAATAACAGATTTACACCAAAAACTATACAGCTCGGCACATCAGTAACCTGAACACAAATCTAAAGTAACTTGACAATCCAAGCAATATTTTTCAAGTTATTGAATGCCAAAGGGATTGGAGGACTTTTCAATTTGAAGGATAAAGGGTTAATATCTCGGGATCAAATCATCAGATTTACACCAAAAACTATACAGCTCGGCACATCAGTTACCTGAACACAAATATAAAGTAACTTGACAATCCAAGCAATATTTTTGAAGTTATCGAATGCCAAAGAAATGGATACGGACGCCGGACGGACAAACGGACAGACAGACAGACAGACAGACAAAGGATGGACGAAAGACGGATGGCCACCCAGCATGCCGGCATTATGTGTACCATACATAGTATGGGTACACATTAAAAGGTGTTTACATCTTGTAACTTTAATCTGATTATTTAACTTTTTTTCCATTTACACGGTATTTATGCTTTATAAAATCGTTATGAAAATTTTCAGTTATTCAACGCTAGGGTGTAGGAAGGTTCGGTATGGCACCGCAAATTATCCTCTCAATTTTAAAAAAAAGCATAAATTACGTGCGATTGGAAATTATGAAAAGGAATACGCACGATGACGAAGGATTATTTTACCCGAATGTTTTTAACTTTTGTGACCCGTATCACAATTTATATAAAAATCTATTTTTTTCAGCATGTTTTTTACAACTTTGTGGGCAATATTATTCTTTTTAAAATACGCCTCTAGTGTCACAAGTGAGTTTTCATAAAGATTGGTGACTGAAAGTTTGCACTGCATTTAGTGAACACCAAGGATTGTTACCGTGACAAAAGATAGAGAGAAAGATGATGTATGTTCTTCGAAAGTCAATATTCCACCATAAACTGCTAATACGGCGGCTTAATGTCGGAGAAAGAGATTTCAATTAACAAAGGTTCCATGCATTTTAATGGGATTTTTTAATGTATCTTTTGTGTCACCCCCCTTTCGACCCTCTCTAACAGTAGAGTGAAAAGTTTTCTTTCATGTCTGGGCGTGTTAAAGAAGGAAACATGTGTGAGGAGTTAGCAGGAGAGAATGTATTGGTGGAACGCCTGATCTCTGTTTTTGTCGTACCGGTATTGTCTATTGCTGATGCAGTCCAGAATCATAAATTGAAAGTTTTTGTCCAGCTGTGTGTTGAGGTAGTGGGGGTATTGCCGAGTGGATCGAGCTACCCGGATCACCGACCTATCGAAAATGTACCCATCTGGATCGAACTGAATTTAAAAAGATTAAATGTGAAGTACCACAAAACTCAAGGCACTAATATTTTATCGCCTGCTCCTTACACAAACATTCGACTTTTAGAACCCCCCCCCCCCCCCTTCATCATTTCTCATCCGTCCTCTGGTGCGGACTAGAGTAGGGGAGGCCTTGCGAAGGTGTCAAGGTGTCCTTCATTTGAAGTGTGATGAAATCTATCACGCAGCCAATTAAGGTCTCATCACTCTGAAGTCAGAGGTCTGAATAATGGTCAGCGATGGAGAAAAAAAAATGATGTGCTATTGGGAACATCGGAAGGCTTATATAATTTTCGATAGCTGTTTGATTCTGTTTCTAGAAGCTAATCCCATTGAGGCGATTGTCACTGCGGTCAGCGGGAGGGCTCTTGAGTCGGGGAAAATAGTGTGTCGAAGTTACCGAAACTGGATCGAAATTTCTTTGGGTCGAAATTACTTTTTTGGGGTCGAAATTACCGATTTGGGTCAAAGTTACTTTGGGTCGAAATTACAGTGGGCCGAAGTTACTGGCATTCCCACAAACTGGCTCCAGTTTACCTGCAAGAGCTCCTCGTTGTAAATAAACCATCACGCATGCAGTATCAGATCAAAAAAACAAATTCAACCAGTTGTACCTTCTAGCAGATCTTATCAGGCTCATGATCGTGTGTTCTCCATCGTGGGTCCCAGATTGTAATATTCCCTGCCAATTAGTGTCAGAATTTCGGAAATTCTCGACGTCTTCAAAAGAAATCTTAAAACTTTCCTATTTAGTGAAGCATTCTCCTGAACCTCTCTAAGAGGCAACCAAAACAGATGTGACTCTTTATTTCAGAAAAGTGTATTTATTTCTGCCAAGCGTTTTAGAGCACTATTTGTGGTTTTACGATCTAAACATAGATGTGAGTCTTCCATGGAAGACGTGTGTCGCCTGGCGTTTCAGACAGAATTCTAAGTGGAAAAGGGGCATAACTCTGGAAAAAATACAGCGGATCAAAAAAATAAAGTAGGAGGTGCACAATGCCATGATGTGATAAAGAATCACTGGAAGTTTCATCAAAATCCATTCATAGGTTAAAGAGGAGTGGCGGATAAGAGAAGCCTGGCGTTTCAGACAGAATTCTAAGTGGAAAAGGGGCATAACTCTGGATAAAATACAGCGGTTTCAAAAAATAAAATAGGAGGTGCACAATGCCATGATGTGATAAAGAATCACTGAAAGTTTCATCAAAATCCATTCATAGGTTAAAGAGGAGTGGCGGATAAGAGAAGCCTGGTGTTTCAGACAGAATTCTAAGTGGAAAAGGGGCATAACTCTGGATAAAATACAGCGGATCAAAAAATAAAATAGGAGGTGCACAATGCCATGATGTAATAAAGAATCACTGAAAGTTTCATCAAAATCCATTCATAGGTTAAAGAGGAGTGGGGGATAAGAGAAAGTGTGACGCGGACGATGCGGACGACGCAAGACGACAAAAGTAAACCCTATATGTCGCTCCCCACTTCATGGGGCGGCGACACAAAAATCAATTATTATTGAAGTCAGCACACCAGACGGACACGTGCCGTCTACTGCCCGCACAGAAAATATCCTGCACTTGACAGTCGGCACTTTGATATATCTGATACAAAGTAACAAACTTTAATTTTGTTATCATCCACTTGACTGATAAAACTGGTCAGATTTGATACTGTTCCTTCAACATTTCAACACCTTAGCCCTTTGGGAAAGTTGAACAAATGCACACACAGATTATCATTTTTATGCGTGATTTCCTGCACACCTGTATAGCCATCTGCGCGTAGTTTAACGGCCCTCAAGTTCGTCTCGGACCGGTAATAAATTCTCAGGCTTCTATTCATTCCTCTTGGGCCACTGATATAACAATAACATGATTTTGCGGGGCGTTATGGTTTATTGATAATAACAACCTGGGACGCCCAACAAAATCATGTTATTACTATTATTGCCATGACCGGAAGCTTTTTCTTATCTTCTTATAGTTCAATCCGTCCTTTTGGACAACCACATAAAAACGTGTTCCTATTGGCTACATTGTATTTAAAGTCTTAAAACCACTTCTTTTTTAATAAAACTTCTAAAATTTTAAAATCTATATACAGATGAGGATCAATGTACGTGCATCACCGGAGCCTATCTGTTCAAGTGCTTATATCTGGCACAATGCAGAGCATAACATAATCTTCTTGAACATATTTGAACAGCCTCAAAAATTGTGGTCTCAGGTATCGTAGAATCTATATAGTCCTATGATGATGAGTCTAATACATAACCTTTTGAGCATCTGGTAATAAATTAAATTTTTGAACGGTAAGTCTCTCATACAGTTCAGCAATAGAGTACAGTAGGTCAGTCCGAATAGTTTCAAGAAGCGGGCTGTGGGCTGCATGTTGATGAATTTTGTTTACATTAACGCCTGCCGTTTTCTTCCGGTTGCATGACATCATGAATTACGCAGTTTTACCAACCAGCTAAACTCTGTTATAGGGCCTATACTAGAGGACGCCCGCTAAAGTGGTAATAATGAACAGTAACGCCCTCCAAACCCAAGTAACTGTTATATTTTCCGTTAATTATCCTGCTAAATCGACCCATTTTAATGACTACAATGACCAAAGTTTTAACGAGGCGACTAGTCGGCGACAAATAAGCTTACTGCCGATTCGCCATGTTTGGCGTTAATGATATGCAAGGTCAGAGGTCGCTTCGGGTAAACATTTCGATCGGCCTATAATAATAATAATAATAATAATAATAATAATAATAATAACAGCACTTTGGCCGGCCGCTGATTTGTCGCGGTTCTCGGGTGAGAAGGCCTTGGTTACCCTGTGCTCCCAACTGCCTCCCTATTCCCACGCTTCTTCTCTCCTCCCATCACCTTTCTGTCAAGACTGTCGAACATACGATAGAAACAAACAAAAAGTTTCGTTTGAAACGAGAAAATGTGCGTTTTCGATTTAATACTAATAAAGAAAGAAAAAATAACATACTTTCAACAAATTATTTAACTGGTAAAGTACTGGAAGCCCATACTTGGGCTTTATTCTGAAGTGCGGGTACTGCAACTTAAAGGCTTCAGATTTAGTGGCTGTGCTTCATATTATCTTTGAAGTGATATTATTTAGTTTGTTAAGATTTGCCTTGTTACAATTTGTAGGAGAGTGCCCACAGGCACTCACCTATAAATTGTAACAAGGCAAAGACATGTGAACAAATTTTGTTGGCCAAATAAAATTTAGCACTCTACCTGTTAAACAACAGACCGAAATAATATTAATTTTTTCGTCAAATGAATACTGCAATGAACCCCTTCCCATAAGCGAAGGCAGACTCGGCATCGTGGGGTTTTTTTTGTTGTTGAGTGTCAAAATAGCAGATAGTTCACTCAAAGGACACAAAGATCGCTGCATGAGTGAAAATTCAAACCCTGGATATTCAAACAACAAATCAATACAAATATTTTCAAGCATAACACACCGATGTTCTAGCTGGAAGAGGTTAGGGAGGGGGCGTGGTCCCTAAAAGGTGAAGATCGTCTGCTGATAGCAGTGTCACGTGTCTAAATAAAAATAATATTTTGTCCATATACAGTGAGTTGAAGAATAAACACTAATATTAGTTATTTATTGGTGTTTAAGGTCATAAACTTATGCACAATGGCTAATCGTGATTGTGACAGTTTTACGGGTGGAGGAAGCCGGAGTTCCCGGAGAGAACCACCGAGCAACGACGAGAAGCTGCCAGCTCCCCAACATCGTAACTCCGCATTGCAGCACAGGCAGGGTTAGATTGGTTGAAGACATGCGTACCATCGACGTGCAGTACGCCTTAGTACACGGCGTCATTGTGCCCCCGTGTGGACAATCAAGGTTAAGTGCCTTGCCCAAGGACACAACGCGGGAGTCCGAATTGATCGCTCAGGCGGTCACCCATCCAATGATTAACCGGGCTCGACGTTAATTGCTGAACTTCGGTGATCTGACGAGAACCGGTTACCGCAACGCCACCGCGCCCCAGAATAACCACTACCGTATGAACTATGGATGTAATGTTTCCTGTACTAATAACACAAGTATCGGACATATATAAATTCTTCTTTTGACCATGTTCTCCTTCAACTCAAACTTACATGTCACACAGTGGAAGCCGTCTTATTACAAAAAAAAAAACTTCCGCAAAGTGGAAGATCCATGCAGGGCCGGGGAAAGGAAATTCTGGCCTCGGTGTTAATCCTGTGACGACCCCCCCCCCCCCCCCACACACACACACACACCTACCCCCCCCCCCCCCCCCTAAAAAAATACCGGGACATTGCACAGATGAGATAGGCATCCAGCGGCCAGCGAGTTCCAAAGGCGCGAGCGACCATAGGGTGGTTAAGGGGGGGGGGATGGGTGGGGGGGGGGGGGGAGTCTCCCACCAAGAAAATTTTGAAATCAGTTATTAAAAGGAGTCTTCTGGCGTTTTTAGGGATAACAAAAAAAATGGCCGTCAAAATGATGTTTTTTGCAGCATGTTTCAAATTTCCAAGTTCATCAGTGAGTATCCAATGACGAAGGATGGACACTGAATTGAGGACTCGGACTCAAAACACATACTAAATCGAGGACTCGGACTCAAGTTTAGTGTAAAGATTTTTTGTTGAATTACCAGTGATTAACCACACGTAACAGCGATCTTGTCGTTGTGATGATCAGCAAAACTCGTTTAACTGTTAAACTGCCGTAACATATTCCCAATAGCCGTCGTACTTTGTGGAATGCCCCTATATTTTTATATAAAGACTCTCATTCATTTATTTAGTTGGGATAAGCCAGGACATCAGACAAATTAAATTTGCAACACCTTTCATGTTTTAATAAAATATTCAAAATACCCAAAATCTAAGAATTAGAATAATTAGAATACTTTGTACAAACACGAAGTGTTGCGAAGTTAATTTGTCTGATGTCCTTAATAATTGATTTGATACATATTAAAGGGTGTATTTTATTAATTTCGCTCTAAAATAAATTATCAGTTGCGTTTTTCTTACTAAATGGTTCAAGCTTTTTGCGTATAACCAATGAAATAATTGCATGGAATAGGCCACTCCCACTTTACTGACATATTTCGGCAACCGATTTTCTTGCGTTTCGGCATTCATACGGGATTCAATATCCAAAATTCAGTCTAAAAACAATTTATTTTCTCCTTGCATAAAATATAAACGTACTATATGTTCATAAATGATGATATGAAACCAAATTATTTTCCCTTCTCTTTTCATTTCGGCATATATACACAGATGGTACATGGCAGTGAAAATAATAGAAATTCTAAAACAAAAAAAAAAACATTTTCCAC
Source organism: Pictodentalium vernedei (assembly GCA_031216915.1). Lineage (NCBI taxonomy): Eukaryota > Metazoa > Mollusca > Scaphopoda > Dentaliida > Dentaliidae > Pictodentalium > Pictodentalium vernedei. The sequence continues at coordinate 802,332,736 of CM062297.1, forward strand.
ATCTTTTGATACAAATTTTACCTGTTAAATGCATATAGGCTATAGAGCAATCTCCTGTAAATTGAATAAAATTCATTCATTTTTTTGTAATGTTAACAATTGCCACGACAGGCATCAAATTTCCCTTGTTTATAAACATATCTAACCTCAGTACATCCAATACAGGCATTCAATCTATTATACTTGTTTGACAAGATAAAACAGAAAAACGCTCGGTTTATCTCTAGAATACAGGAAAATTACCAAATCCCTGTTAATTGAATACTCTTGTTAATTGTTTTTTTTTTTTTTGGGGGGGGGGGGGGGGGGGCTCTATTCAATTAACAGGGTTCCACTGTATCCCAATTGCGTTTTAGGATCAGCACACACTATTTATGGACTAACTAAACTAAGATACCTTAACCTGCTACTACAAGAATAGAAATCGGAGGCCCCAAGTGTTAGGCAATTTAACCGTTTATTAACAACTGAATAAACCATTTGTAAACTGGCTACATTTGTTTTCTACACCCCCCCCCCCCCCCGACACACACAGGTAAATGGACCAGAAATATATTATATGAAAACGTACAGAAGGCGTGGGTACGTACTGAGAAATATATTATATGAAAACGTACTGAGGCAGGGCTTGCATTTTCACCAGGCCTATCAGCCCAGGCCTGGTAATCAGCCTCAAACCATTTCTGACCAGGCTGATCAGTCAGCCTGGTCGCCAATCTGTCAAGCCGGCAAATGCATCTGCCAAAGGTTATGGGAGTGTGTGTGTGGGGGGGGGGGGGGGGAGGGGGGGGTTAGCATTCGGAATAATCGGCGCTGTCGTCGAACCTTGCGTTAAGAAACTGTCAGTTTCATAAAGCAGAGGCGGATCCAGGATTGTTTAAAGAGGGCGCGCTAATTACCCTCACAGTTAGTCCAAACTTGGACCCAAAGTCCGCAATATAATTGTTTTGATTTGGTACGTCCACGGGCCAAGCAGAACAGAACAGGCCTCAATTTTTTAGGGTTCCAACTGTGAACGGGAAATTTATTTATAGTGATACGTAATGTACACAGCAGTAACGGAGTCAGGGAGAGAGTTCATACTTCGGTATTTTGTGCGGAAAGCGAAACGCTTGCGGAAATAGTGATCGCTCAGATTGTCGAATTGACAGATATACATGGTGTGGACAGTGGATGGACGTTTAACAGATACCATGCGCAAATGGTTAAATGAAACAACGTTGAAAAACAGTGAAAAGGAGTGCCAGATGTGTAACTTGGGCGTGATGGAGACCCTGGAACACTTTCTTATAGAATGCCCAAAATACCAGTCTAAAAGAACAAAATTCACGGGGAGTATAATGGGGAAGTGGGATGGGAGAATGAAGGACATGTGGTTAGGGGCGACTCAAAGGAGAGGGTTAATTTACTAATCGAAGAGATTGGGAAGAATGGGGCAAGGGATGTCATCAAGCAGTTCGTCCCCGAGTGTAGGGGGGAGAGAAGAAGCGCGGGAATAGGGAGGCAGTTGATAAAACATGCGTAACCAAGGCCTTCTCATACGAGAACCGCGACAAATCAGCGGCCGGCCGAAGTGTTATTATATTAGTGATACGTAATGTACACAGCAGTAACGGAGTCAGGAACGCTTGCGGAAATAGTGATCGCCCAGATTGTCGAATTGACAGATATACATGGTGTGGATAGTGGATGGACGTTTAACAGATACCATGCGCAAATGGTTAAATGAAACAACGTGGATAAAGGCGTCGATAGATAGTTCTTATGAAATCTATTCATTCTAACTTTATAATTACTTAACAAACTCTAGGGCACTCCTCCAAGTACGGCAACCACCGGCAAAATGTCACGGCAGTTTGACGTGTTAACAGTCTGGACTGACCTCACAGGGATGGTTAATTTTATTTTCGGCACAGTGATTAATAAAGATCACTATAACGTGGTAAATCACTGGTAATTCAACAAAAAACTAAGCACTTAACTTGAGTTCGAGTCCGAGTCCTTGATTCAGTATGTGTTTTGAGTCCGAGTCCGAATCCTCAATTCATATTCAACCCTTTACCCAACGTAACGGCCAAAACCGGCCAGCGCTATTCTCAAAAATCGCCAATTAATTTTCAAAATATTTTCATTTTTTGTCTCAAAAACATAGGTTATGACCCCTCGTTGGAACGAGCTCGTCGAGCTCGTTCCAACGAGGGGTCATAACCTATGTTTTTGAGACAAAAAATGAAAAAAAATTAGTTATTCAAGAATTTTTTTTTGCAAGTGTCGTCTGCTTTTCATGTTAGGTAAAGGGTTAAACATGACGAAGAGCTATAGCTATTGAGTTCACAATTCTTGAAGTGATACTTATTACGTCTAGCTGATTTAGTAAAGTTATTCCTTCAAGAATCATTCTGTCCAGAATTACAACCGTTGGACAGGTGCATAGTTTCATTCACGATGCAGTCCCCTTCTTAACTGTTGGCACAGGAGTCAGAACCTTGGGAAAGGAACTTGGCCAAACATGGCTTCAAAGCCGTATTTTAAATATTTTTTTTTTTGGTAAGCTCTTTGGTCCTTTTGAAAGGACGTACCTCCCCCCCCCCCCCCCCCAGGGGTTGAAATTAGATTTTTTTTCCAGGTCGCCAAAGTGTGTACCTTAACCCTAAATCTGGTCGCTAATTTTGTAATCAGGTCGCCACATGAAAAGACATGTACTGAAGCAGATGCTGAAGGCATCTGCTGCGAGTGCCGAAGGCACGAGCAATATTAGGGGGCTTTGCCCCCCCCCCCCCCCCCAATAATTAAAATACAGTCTTTCGAGCCATGTTTGGACTAGGGGTTGGGGGTGGGCAGGCGTAACCAGGAATCCTTGACTCCTGGGCCAAACCTGCCCCCCCCCCCCCCATTAAAGTTCCGGGCTCCAGAGTTACTACCTCGGACCCCACCCTCTCCCCGGCCCTGGATTCATGACCAAAATGTGTACACCTGAATATTGTACAACAGGGAGATTTTGTACTTGTCCTCCAAGTAGGCGGATATACATATATTTCCAACATATTCTTGCCACTCTTGCATGTAGAAAGTTGGGGACTCAACAAACTCATCTGCAGTCTTTGGACCACCAGATAACTAACTAACCAGTGGTCCTTAAACGGCAGGTTTGCCTGGTGAGTCAAGTTTTTACTGGCTGCCAGGTATGGCCAGTGGTTGATGACCATGTGTGTTGTTTTGCATAAGCAAAATTCCAGCCAGAGGGCCTCCGAGTGGGTTTCAGAAATCGCTAGACTTACATAAATAAGTTGTAAAATAACCACTATAAACTCTGCACCTTCAACTCCACCAATAATACAAGAACCTGACATCATTTTCTGAAAGGCTCTCTGGAAAATAATGTCAGGTTCTTGGGTTATTGGTGTAATGGCAGTGGGCTACTTTGTTTATCATGGACGCCAAGCATGGGCTTTTGGTATCGCTGAACTAAATATTTGAATTAGAATTACCCGCTGCACTCGGAATTGATGCAATCTCTAAAACTAAACAGCCTTTGGAAAATGTATTGTTTCAATAAACGTTTGAAGCATTCTATTGACGTGTTGCATTATTGTTGAATATACCTGATAAAAAAGAGGGTGATTTGATGTCTTTTGGACCTAAAAACTACAATTTACTTTTTGCGTGTTTTTGCTGGGAATTCAGTCCCTGAAAAAAATGTGCATGTGACCGGTACTTCCCTTTGTGTCATTTTTTCGCTCTTATTTGTTGCACGACACCCCTGTTTTCGGGAAAGAAAAAGTTGTCTGAAGGGCTATATTTGACAAAGCTATTTGAATGCCAAAATTAAACTGATGCGATCATATTTTTTTTTCGTCAGATCGTTATAATGGTGGCCTATGGGAAAATATTTAGTTCTGTGATACCAAAAGGAAAAATGTTTTTGGCATCCAAACCAGATTCAATTATTATTTTGGGAGATTATTTCACATTTAAATGTCTATTGCGGGACCACACACCTTACAAAACTGTTTTACTGTTTTGAAAGTTACATTTTTGAGATGTGAAAGTCAGCAATAAAGGGAATGAATATATTGCCAAAACTAAGGCTGTTAATGCAAGCAAATTCACATTTTAAGCAAGTGTATTTCCCAAGAGCACACTATAACATCTGGCAGCTGCTAACAAACAGCCCATCTTACCATATTAACACATTTGTTTAAACTATGGTTCCCTCTCAAAGTACTAGGGTCAGGGAGGATTCCAATCTTCCACCCTTCCCTCCCCAATCACCATTCAAACACAACCAGGAAACTTATACTGCACTTCTATTCACTGGTATTTAGAAGTTTTTCTCTTCTATATTATGTTCTTTAAAATGTTGGAAAACAATTCCTTCATTGAAAGAGTATTTTGGAACACAAATTTGGGGAGGGGAGGGCGCTACAGTCGAAAAAATAACATAATAAAATGACAAATGTGAATGAATAGCATTTGCGCATTGCTACCAATATAGTAGTCTAGTACCAGTGCGGTCATGTTTCCCATGATACAGCACAAATTTACAGTGACAGTTGTGAAATATTGCTCTCTCCTTGAACCAATTCCCCTCCCACACATACTTAACCCTTCTGCTGATGATAAACATTTGGAAAGACACTACAGCATGTTTTAGATGCTGCAGTTAATATCATACACTTTCAGTTTCTTATGATTTATTTTGAGACTGCAGAACTCATGGTCCACTGAGTTATATTTCTATTTGAAAACTTTGTCCTGGATCTTCCACTATGTTTTTCATTGTATGTCATTCAGTACTCTCATGTAGACTTCCTAAATGGGTGACTGCAAGCCTGCCCCTCTGTCTCTTCATCAGACAAGGTGTTTCTTTGCTTTTCATTTGCCTGGATCTACATTTTCAATATTTGGCAGCTATCTTTTATCCTCCCCCCGCCCCCCCCCCCCCCCCACACACACAAATACATTAAACATCAAAGACCACCATATTCTTGAAGCAAATGTCTGATTCATCCTCTCTGGAAACATATTTTCTTTAATTTCACTCTTTTTGTCAGAATGGGTGTCTGTGGGGATTAAAACAAAAGTTGGGACAGTGCTATTATGGGTACTTGTGGCACAGGCTAAGCACTCCAGAATTAATATTTGATGGTTTTAGGCATTTTAACAGTATTAAGAGATACCACAGTAACATGACTGGTCATTCTTTTGGAAAAAAACACTGTTTTATGTTTTGTCAGTGCCATTCCAATGACTCTAGTTGCCTTAACTGAGAAAACTGAGGTTTTTCCTTTACAAAAATTGCAAAAGATTCATCAAACACAATGTGACATGTCTTCAGAAGCCAGAATGTGATTTAAAAGCTATCACAAATGGGAAATCTAATATCACAGTGGGTTTGTTTGGGGTCAATATCAATTAATTTATGAATTATATCATATACTTTGATGAAAATGGGCATCCCAGGGGGGGCCTATTGAGTATTGAGGGCTACATTTTACCACATCAGTCGACAGAAGAGAATATGACATCAGTTGTTAGGATAAAATGGCAGAGTCCTTTTATATTGGTGAAATATATAGCTGCATCCCCAGTTTCTGAAACAAAATTGGCATTCATATTTTTTCGTGGAGGTTGGGACACTGTTTTGCTTACTGTATGGTTAAATGAGACCGATTTTTTCCAAAAATATTGTGTGCTGATGCAGATTTTAGCTTTATTTTGGGATCAGGGTAGATTTTATAGAAAGTTGTAAATTCTCATCCTTCTCATCTAATTTATTAGGTACACGACTTGAAAAATCTTTTGGAGGCAATACCAGTTTTTAAGCCCATTTGGCAAAGTTTTGACACTTTTCCTCAAAAGAGGAAATTTCCCATGTTTTTGACTCAGAAGAAGCCAAAAGTTGGATTCTAATGCAGAAATGACTCTTTTATCCGATGGAAGTGGTAAAATGTCTCTTTGTTAAGGTTAGTGATAATTATAGGTATCGCTGAACTAAATATTTGAATTAGAGTTACCTGCCTTGAAATGTTGCACTCGGAAATGATGCAATCTCAAAAAATAAACAGCCTTGGGAAAATATATTGTTTCAATAAACGTTTGAAACATTATATTGACATGTTGCATTATTGTTGAATATTCCTGATAAAAAAGAGGGTGATTTGATGTCTTTTGGACCTAAAAAATACAATTTACTTTTTGCGTGTTTTTGTTGGGAATTCCCTGAAAAATATGTGCATGTGACCGGTACTTCCCTTTGTGTCATTTTTTCTCTCTTATTTGTTGCACAACACCCTTGTTTTCGGGACAGAAAAAGTTGTCTGAAGGGCTATATTTGACAAAGCTATTTGAATGCCAAAATTAAAGTGATGCGATCATATTTTTTTTCGTCAGATCGTTATAATGGTGGCCTATGGGAAAATATTTAGTTCTGTGATACCTATAGGAAAAATGTTTTTTGACATCCAAACCTCTTCTATATTATGTTCTTTAAAATGTTGGAAAACAATTCCTTCACTGACAGAGTATTTTGGAACACAAATTTGGGGAGGGGAGGGGGGCTACAGTCGAAAAAATAACATAATAACATCTTTTGGACCTAAAAAATACAATTTACTTTTTGCGTGTTTTTGTTGGGAATTCACTGAAAAATATGTGCATGTGACCGGTACTTCCCTTCGAGTCATTTTTTCTCTCTTATTTGTTCCATGACACCCCTGTTTTCGGGTCAGAAAAATTGTCTGAAGGGCTATACTTGACAAAGCTACTTTTTGAATGCCAAAATTAAAGTGATGCGATCATATTTTTGTTGCCTGAATGTTATAATGGTGGCCTATGGGAAAATATTTAGTTCTGTGATACCTTATAGCTGGAGACGGTTTCTGGATGTTTTTGTGCCCAGGACGTTTTGTACCAGGACATTTTGTACCCAGTTGGACGTTTTGTACCCAAATCGCTGGAAGTTTTGTACCCAAGCTGTTGGAATTTTGTACCCATCAGTGGGCGTTTTGTGCCCAAATGTAGAAGGTTTTGTACCTACCATTGCACGTTTTGTACCCAACCAGATATGTTTTGTTGATTGATATTATTTCAGAAAATTATAACATAGTGAGTTTTGGAGAAATAAATAAGAGGATTGGTGTATAAATACGGTGACTTTATTATTTATTTATGATAATACTGAAACCGCAGTTTGATCGTTGTTTTAGAAAAAAGAAAAAGGAAAAGAAACCCAAACAGATGCTGGTTTGGGAGCAGCCCCAGCATATTATCCATGCAGTCAGTGCAGGAAAGGTTGAGGGGTGGATAGTAGAAGGGGGCCTAAGCAAAAACTTGTGGTAGCGGGAAGTAGTATAGTACGGGGATAGATAGGGTGGTCTGTGGTCCAAACAGTCTGAACCGAACTAACCTAACTAATGTTTCCTGGGACCGAGGTGGAGGATATTAGGGATAGAGTGGGTGGTACTGTCAAGGGCTCAGGGGCAGATCCAGTGGTGGTGGTGCATTGTAGGTACATACAATATCAGGGAAATGAGGTCAGTTCAGCTTATGGATACATACATACAGGTTCTTGAACAACAAGTTACACAGTAGGAACGCATCTGTAGTAGTGTCGGGGCTACTTGCAGTGATGAGTGGAGGGGGTGAACGGAATTCAAGAATTATTGGGGTGAACGAGGAATTAGAGAAATACATTTTATCACTTTTGTCCAGTCATCATACTAACATGCAATTTACATCATCATGTCAAAAATACAATTCAATTTTTTAAGTTTTCAAAATATCAGAATTGGGAACAAAAATGCCCAATGATGGGTAGAAAACAACCAGCAGTTTGGGTAGAATTGAGTACAAGGGTTGATACACAATATGCATGTACTCCCATGTACTCCCGCCTCCACCACCACACACACCTTTTTAGCCTACCAGTGCATCTTAAATAATGACTTTGTTAGAAAAGTAAAATAAAGACTGGTGTGTAATTAGGGGTTTTTTTTTAAATTTTTCAAGTATAGTTAACACCTTGGGACATTTATTGAGAGTTTTTATATTTCCAACTGGAGGCATACATTTTAGTTCCCAATGACTGAGGAGCATTGCTCATTTAAACTTTGCAACGTCAAACTCATTATCGGCCATATCAGAGAGTTTTAAGTTTTTTTTAAATTTTTTTTGGTGGGGAGGGCAAGGAGGTGGGTGGGGCAAATGCTCTCAGAATATAAGATGTAGCAGAACCAGAGGGCTCCCTCACCGTTTTCCCAACAAACACCCACCATACCCAGAATTCCATGATAAAAAAGAAAATTGTTCCCATGCACCACAGATCCATTCCCCAAAATTTTGGACCAGAGTGAAAACAAAATAGATCTTGTGATCAGGAATTTATGCAACCTCTGTGCAAACTGACTTTAACTGAGTGATCACAATTTTGTCAGGCCTGTTACAATGTTATTTTATTTGCTTAATATTTTAATAAGCAGAAACATGTTGTGAGGTGAACACAATAAAAATTAAAATGTAAGACCTTTATACAAATAAATTTCTTGGCTCAATTTAATTTGAAAATTTTGAATCGCAATTTACTTTTGATCTGGGAAACTTGATTAGATGTTGAAAATTAACTTTAAATTTGGACTGATATTTACTGAATTGCCAAACTCTGAAATTGAGTGCCAAAAATGCTATGCAAACCCAGTTAAAGAGAACACTGCATATAATATCATCGTTAATATGCTTGCATCAGACAAATTAGATTATTTTTATAATTTTATTTTCACAAGTACATGTATATAAACTGCATTATTAATCAACAGGTGTACACTTCTGAAAAACTGGAACATTTATAGCGAAGCTTTTCAATTTCATTCAAAATTAGCAAGTACCAAGATCTGATAAAAACCTACAAAAGTTACTTAGAATCTGGTTCTGAGGGAGTTGCCTTTTTCTATAATTCGATGGTTTGCATCTAGACTTATTGAGGCTAAACAATGTCATGGATCACCTTAGATTTGCTTCATGGAAGCTACTGAACACCACTGATTCTGAATGAAGAGTAACACTTCACACTTTAGAGACTTCTGTAAAGTGTTTTAAGTTAACTTGTAATTAGGCACCAATGGATGATACCATTTGGATTGGTAACTGGAGGTAGCCACTAGGGGTGGCCAATCCCCCGAAAAATCACCCTGATACAGTAACTTTGGTAATATATTACATTAAATTAACACAGACAGTGTTGGTATTATTCTTTCAAATAATACAGATAAGATTTCCTGTATTTGATGACATGCCAAGTTGGATTTCCATCGGGAATGCATAATTTTAATAATTAAGAGAGCTGAAACCAGCTCTGACAATAAAATTTCAATTTCAAGGTTACTGTGACCTTGACCTTTGGCATAATGACCTAAAAATAAACAGGGTTCTTCCTTTCATCATGCTCAACCCATAAGCCAAGTTTTGTATTGATTGGGCAAGCAAATTTTCAATTAGAGAAACCAACACTCATACAATAGAAGTTCAAGGTCACTGTGACCTTGATCTTTTGGCACAATGATCCCAAAATGAATAGGGTTCTTCCTCTTATCATGCCTAACCCACATGCCAAGATTGGCTTCAGTCATCCAAGCAGGACTTTATTTATTTATTTATTGGTGTTTAAGATCACATATTTCTGCACAATGGCCAATCATGAACTCGACAGTTATATGGGTGACAGAAGCCGGAGCACCCGGAGAGAACCACCGAGCAAATGTCAGCTCCCCAACATACTGATTACTGACTCCACACAAGCAGGGTTTGCACTGGTTGAAGACAGGTGTTCTTCTCCCAGTGTATGTCTACAGCAAGTTTCATGAAAATCTGCTTACAGTTCTTCAAGTGATCACATTCAACAAGTCATTATCAGACAAATACTAAATTTTGAACAAAAAGGGACATAACTCATACAAAAGAAGACACAATTTGGTGAATGTTCAACTTGACTAAGAACTTTTCCAAATGTATGCCTATAGCAAGTTTCATGAAAATCAGATTTCATTTGTTCAAGTGCAGTAATCGCACTCACAAAGCCATTAATGATTATCAGACAAATGCTTAATTATTTATTTATTTATTGGTGTTTCAGGTCACATACTTAAGCACAATGGCCAATCATGACCGTGACAGTTTTACGGGTGGAGGAAGCCGGAGTACCCGGAGAGAACCACCGAGCAACGACGAGCAGCTGTCAGCTCTTCAACATCGTAACTCTGAACTCTGCACCGCAGCACGGGCAGGGTTAGATTGGTTGAAGACATGCGCACCATCGACGTGCAGTACGCCTCAGTACACAGCGTCACCGTGCCCCCATGTAGGCAATCGGGGTGAAGTGTCTTGCCCAACGACACAACGCGGTTGCCGCAGGTGGGATTCGAACCGAGGACCTCTCGACTTGCAGCCTGCACCTCACAAATGCTTAATACGTTACAAAAAGAGAGCATAACTCCCACAAAAGCCAAAGAAATTAGGGAAACATCGAATCTGACCAAGATCTTCTGACAATGTATGCCTGTTCAGGCCTGTCATTTTGAATATCACAGGAGGGCAGTTGCTGGCTCTCCTTGATCTATATTCAAGTAGGCACAAGCCCACCCAGGCAGGCTGTTACATACCAAAGTCATCAGAATTAGGCTATTGAGGAGCGCAGTTACTTGCTCCCCAGCCTCCCCTCAGCAAAATTTCAGGGGAGCCATAAGGATCTGGAGCAATCACCCTCCTCAGAATTTCATGAAAATTTTATTAGATTTGTTCAAGTTATCATGTTCACAAAGTCCTTATCACACAAATACTGAATTTCCAACAAAAAGGGGCATAACTTCCACAAAATCTAAGGAAATTTGGTGAATGTCGAACTTTATCAGTTCACAAAATGTAAGGACATACACATGGACAGATGGATGGATGTTTTGGGCAGTGGATAATAAATATGGCATGGCTTTGACTAAGCCAACCAAAATTTGAACATTAACCCCCAATGGTTTTGATTTTCGTTTATCAAACCAACTCATATTTTTGTAACAACTGCTGGTTGGATTGCACTGGCAAACTTGAAAAGAGACAACAAAAAACATATGTTTCTAATAAATTTCAGGCTATAAATATGTGTCCAAAGATAATTCCAATAGAATAAAAAATTCTATGAGCCTGCTTGCTGATGGGCCGACTTGGTTATGGGCCGACTTGGCTATGGGCCAAGTTTGTTATCGGTCGAGTAGTCCTACAATTTCTTTGATACGTGATTGCACTGTGACTGTACCATACACTTTCACTAGTCAAACTCCAATACTACAGCCAATCTCAGCACCATAGTAGGAATAATATATGCTTACCAAATGAAATTCCAAGATGTCCTGGGGACAAAAAATCCAATACTGAAACTTATTTAGTTAAATACTATTTTTCAAATATTTATATCACCAAACATTCCTTTCACAACCTACCTTATAAAAGGAAAGCAGTTTTGGAGACTTTGTAAGTTTAACTCAACAGGCCCAACTTATCATTTTTCATAGTAACATACATGTAACAACTCAACAACATGACTATGGTGCGCAGTACATATGGCAAATTAATCTTTAGGAATTGATTCGCCTTCCACAGATAATGGTTTCCAAACAACGATGCAAAACTGAATAAATAATACCCTGAATTATTCAAAGAATGTTAACCCAATAAGAGGTTTTGCATTGATAATTCGGTTATTAGGTTACAATCACAAACTAGTATAATATTTTATTGCCAGTTCACATTTGAACAGCAGGAATTCCCACAATTTTAATTTACTGGAATAGTGCAAGAAGCAGATTCAACTATGTAAGTTGATTGCATATATTGTTTTGTGTTCTATACATCACAACCTTCATTTTGATGTGTAATTTGTGTATATTTAATTTGAATTAGAGGTGGGAATTTCTAAGTAAATAAAAGGCCATCCAGCCACACTTGCCCCCCAAAAAAGTGTGCAATTCGAGGTATTTGAAAGAAATTGAATTTTTCAGTCAAAAAAGGGGCCCAACTCTGGCAAAATATGTTGGACCAAACCCCGATTTGAACTTGACCTGTATTTTATGTTGATACATCTACATACCAAATTTCAGTAAATTTGGCCAACTACAACTCAAGTTATCATCCTCGGACCAAAAAACAGGAATTTTTTCAAGTCAAAAAGGGGCATAACTCTGACAAAAATTGTCGGACTACACCCCAAGTGGAACTGGACCTGTATTTTATGTTGATACACCTACACACTAAATTTCATTTGATTTGGCCAACTAAAACTAAAGTTATCTCGAAACCCCCCACCCCCCTCAAAACAATTTTTGAAGTAAAAAAGGGGCATTACTCTGACAACAATTGAGACCACATCCCGATTCAAATCTGACCTGTATTTATCTTGATACACCTACATATTTATCTTGATACACCTACATACCAAATTTCATTTGGTTTTCCCAAACATAACTAAAGTTATGATCAGGAAACCAAGACAAATGAATTTTCAGTCAAACAAGAAAAATGTTACTAAGGTAACACATGCCTCTCTCCCCTTGTGACCTCCCCTTGTGACCTTCACCTTGCAGATGTGGCGGAAACTATTATACGCGACACACCTTCTGACTGTCCTTAACATTTGTAAGAAAGTTTAACAACTGTACGGTACTTTGATTCGTTTCTGAGTTACGGCTGAGACATGAATATTGACCGATTTTTAGTGTGACCTTGACCTTGAAGGTACGAACCCGGCTATGGTGTGTGACACATCCTCCCATGGTCCTTTATAATTGAGTAAAGTTTGATGACTGTGGTCCTAACAGTTTTCGGGTTATTGGCTCGGACACACACACACGGACGGACATACACACACTTCGATCACTATATGCCACCCGACTTAAGTCAGGGGGCATAAAAAGGGGTATAACTCTGGCAAAAATTGTCAGACCACACCCCAATTCGAACATGCCCTGTATTTTATGTTGATACACCTCATACCTAATTTCATTTGATTCAGCCTACTATAACTAATGTAATCATCGGGAAATCAATGTGGCACGGACGGGAGGACACTGGCTATTTTAGTAGTCATTTTTCGGTGGACAACAAATTTTCCTTACTTATATAGCACCTTAAGTGACGATTTCATGACCAAAAATGGCTCAAAATTTGATTTGTGTTCAGAGATAAAGTGACTTTTTTAAGGGACTGCATATATTTTATTTTCAAGTAATGAGTTATGTGGAATCTATCATTGTGACAAAATGGTACTACATGTATGCAAGAATTGTTAAATAAAAAATTAAAACTCACCATAAATTGTGTTTTTGATTTCCATCAAACTGTCCCAGTACAGGGTTAATAAATGTCCAAATGTTCCCAAAGAGAATGGTAAAAGATTTGTCAATGTTGCATTGATTTGCAACAATTCATGACCCATTGTGTTGCATTTCGATACATTTTGAGTGTAGAAGACAGTCAAATAAGAATTGAATGCAATATTTTGAATAATGAGAAGATGTGTGTGCCAAGTTTTCATCTGAATGTTTTACAATTTTTCAATCACAATATTAATACCTTGAAGTGAATATAACCAAAATAGCATACAAGTTTTTGCATTGAAAATTTCAGATGCAATTGCACTCCCAAGCAATCTGAGGAGGGTAACTGTTTTGCATTCCTTGATTTTCTAGATTGCCAGGCCTGTGTATCCATATTTTCAAACACAGAATCATTCAAATAAAAGGATTTATTATTACCTCATTCCCTGGTCCAGCACAGCTAGCTTGTCTAAAAGACTCAAAATTCAAATATTTCAAATTGAAAATTGCATTTAAAAGTTGAATATTTCGGTTGAGTACAGCAGGCCTGGCATTCTTAAAAATCGCTCCCCTCGCATGGCCAAGGGGAGCGATTAGCTCTCCTCAAGCTTACAAAAGCTAAAATGAAAATTTACTATTAATGAATTCTGCCAAGTGGGCTTTGTACATTTTATTTGGTGCTGCTAACCAGGTTGACTCTGTGAGATGGCTATACTGCCCCTCCCACACCTCCGGGCCTCAAAAAGGCCCAGAGGTGAAGGAGGGGCAGTGTGACCGTCTTACAGAGACCAATAACATAGCAGAGATCTGAAAAGATGTAGATTTTAGGAATAGGTTGTTATGCTAACCATTAATTTCTAAGGCCAGGAGGGCTAGTTTTTGCCCTCCTTAATTTTTTTAAGGCGAGCAGTAGGCGAGTGAATAAACCGCTCTTCTAAGAATTCCAGGCATGGTACAGAGAGGGACTACCTTAATTGCACATTCTGTATTCTGTAACATTTAGTCATTTATTAGATTGTTTGTGAATTTGGATGCCAATTACAAATAGTGATGGCAGTGCTGATTGTGTGAGACAGTTTTCTTTTCAATGTCATTATGCATAGCTGGTACTAATAATAATAATAACTCTTTGGCCAGCCGCTGATTTGTCGCGGTCCTCATAAGAGAAGGCCATCATTCCCCCTGCACCCCACCCCCTCTTCCCCTCCTCTCCTCCCAGCATTCAGATATAAACTGCTTAATAGTGTCCCTCACTTCCTCTTTTTCAATTTCTTCAATAAGCATTCCTACCCTCTCCCTCGTGTCCCCCTTCAGCCATCTATCCTTTGTTTCTTCACCCCACTTCTGCATTATTCTTCCAGTAAATTTTATTCTATGAGGTATATACTGTGGGCATTCCAAGAGAAAATGTTCCAGGGTCTCCACTACTCCAGAGTGGCACATTTGGCATCCCTTTTCCCCATCTCTCCCAATTTTTCCCCGAAGCTCCAGTGATCTTGATCTCAGTTTGAACAGCAGTGACCCTCCAAAGGTGCCATCTAGGTACTTCTAGAATTCCAAATGGTATCGAGCATCAATTTGCACCACCGGTTGTCAGGCAGGTTTCTCAAGTAGTTAAAGTAACACAGTTTTCCCAAATCTACCCTGTCCTTGATTTTCATCCACCCAAGCTCCCCCCTTACTGCTTCCAAAGCTGCAGCATTACTCGACCCTGTTATCCATCTGCCGGCATCATTCTGAGTACTTTCCAACTTCTTAATAACGGTTTGGTTTAATGGAATCACGTCCGTGCCATACGTTATACTTGGTAAACCCACCCTCTCCCACAGTGTTCTCCCCACAAAGACCTTATTGAAACTATTTTTCCCTAAAAGTTTTAGTTGGCTCAGAATTCTTTTCCCCTTCAGAATCAGTTTGGCTGAGTAATTTCTGTACACCCCTCTTCCCGTTATATTTATGCTTACCCCTAGATACTCATACTCTCCCGTTTCTCCTACAGTGATTTGTTTGCTTTCCCCTAACTGCAGCAAAACGTTAACCAGCAATTGGAACATTTACACTGGTGCTGTAAAACCAAAATTATGAGCATAATTTCTGGTATTTGAGAAGTGACTTATTATTGTGTTCAGCTTAAAAAATATTGGTTCTGAAAAGTGAATGTGGATGCTGATCAGAAAATAATGTTCATGATGTTCAAAAGGAAATTTTAATGCGTTTTCTTGTGTCTGTACTTGTTAAGGTGTTATATAAGTAAAGAAAATTTGTTTGCTTTGAAATTCCCACCTCTGATATTACATAAATTCAAATTAAATATACACAACTTATACATCAAATTGAAGGTTGTGATGTACAGAGCACAGAAAATATATGCAATCAGCTCACAGAGTTGACAGCAGGCACCAGTGTTCCTGGAAGTCTACTACCGTATTCGTACCAGAACTGATAATAAAATAATATTTCCGAAGAACTTGAAGCCAAATGTGCTTCAGATATCCAAAAAGAAAGGTAGAAAATCAAAATTCTGCAAAAGTTCTATTCCGGTATATCACAACCTTCATTTTGATTTATAATATGTGTATATTTACATGTAATTGGAATTTATGGAATATCAGAGGTGGGAATATCAAACTGAAAAAATTTCCATTACTAACAAGTATATAGCACCTTAATGGAGTTAGACTGTCTTTATATTTCAGAAGTACCAGGTGAAATGTAATTACAGGTTGACTGATCGGAACATCTGACCTGGGTTAGACTGTGAAAGCATGCTGTCATAAGTAGCTCCTTTACTTGCACCAAGTTCAGTGATAACGTAGTGTGTGTGTGTGTGTGTGTGGGGGGGGGGGGGGGGTAGCCTCTTCGTTCAGATCGCTGAACTAACTTGCACCATACTTTTTGTGAACATTCAGACATTTACCCTGTCCTGGTAGAAATTGATGCCATAGATGTAAATGGAATGTAGGAAAAAAAGTAACAGGAAAAAAAGAAACGGAAAAAAAGAAACAGGAAAAAAAGTAACAATTATAATAATACAACAGGAAAAAAAGTAACAGTGTTTTTTCATTATTTCATTTTTCATTATAATAATTATAATAATAATTTTATTTTTTATTTTTTTAATTATTTTGTAATTGGAGATCATGTGTGCTATGACAATGTTGTTACAAGGATATCCATCATGCTTTCTTTGATGTACAACAATGTTCTTGAAACAAATGAACACCCATTGTAATAAACACACAGCAAGTGTGGTTACTTTCAAGTATTCTCTTCTTTGATGTACAACAATGTTCTTGAAAAAATAAACACAAGCAAGTGTGGCTACTTTCATGAATTCTCTTCTTTGATGTACAACAATGTTCTTGAAAAAATAAACACACAGCAAACTATATATTGGACAGCAGTTTGAATTAGTCATTAAATGTTCTTGAGTCATCATGGAAGTCATTGAGAGTAATAAGAGGGGCAAAAAACTTTGTCATGAAGGTTTCATGTACACTGTATCTGTAAGAAGGAAGAACAAGGTCTGGTGGAAATGCACTAAACGTGCTAAATCAGACTGCCGTGCAAGTCTCTGTACTACTACAGATTTCAACAACCCAGAAATAGTTAGACAACACAACCATCCTCCAGAAAATGTCAGTATCGCATATACCAAATTGAGAAATGAAATGCGAAAACAAGCAGCTTCTTCCTTATTAAAGCCATCACAGATCCTCGCAACAGCTGTTGCAAATGCTGAAAGTGAAGTCAAGTTGATGCTGCCAGACTTAGATAATGCCAAACGGAGTCTGAGATACCACAGAAGAAGTCCTCCTGTCCCCAAAAGTCTGTCTGAGCTGACCATTCCAGAAGAGTTTCAGAAAATATCAGACTCTGAACAATTCCTTTTCTTTGATAATGGACCTGATGCAAGTGAGCGTGTGGTTGCATTTGCAACAAATAGTGGACTCAATTATCTTGGCAGTGCAAGTACTTTATTTATGGACGGTAATTTTGCAATGGCTCCTCCACTATTTCAGCGAATTTATGTTGTTAGGGTTAAGTTTCATGACAGTTTTTTATCTTGTGTATACGCTATATTACAGAGGAAGACACATACTTCTTATGAGACTCTGTTTCAAGCTATTGTAGATAAACTGACTGAGCTAAATATTGACTTGAATGTAAATACTGTTGTGACTGATTTTGAAGATGGTGTGTTACGAGCTGTGAATGCTGTGTTTGGTAGACATGTACAGAGTAGAGGTTGTTTCTACCATCTGACACAAAGCACTTGGCGCAGAGTGCAGAGTTTAGGTTTAGTGCAGTTGTCTGGAAAACTATCCAATGGTTTCAAAAAGAGCAAGCTCTGACCAATACAATTATTCAACAGGTGTCAGTTGGTTTGCTGCCTGTTATCCGCAAACAGAAGTCAGCTGAATCCCTGAATAGAAAACTGAAAAATCTGTGTGGTTTATATTCCCAAGGTTCACTTACTATTTCAGCTTTTCTTACTGGCATTGGCCAGAATATTAGATTACACAAGGTGTGATATGTAATAATCTAACTAAAGCATAATTAAGTTTGTTAAATTATTTTATAACTATGTACTATGTAGTACTTATACTGATATGTAATAATCCAACAAGTTTCAAGGTGTGATATGTAATAATCTAACTAAATCATAATTAAGTTTGTTAAATTATTTTATAACTATGTACTATGTAGTACTTATACTGTATGTAATAATCTAACTAGTTTCAATAATATAACTAAATCATAATTAAGTAATCTATCACTTTTATGAAATTAAAATAAGAAAGTGTGACTCTTTTTCCTGTTTTTTTTTCCTACCCAAATCTGTTACTTTTTTTCCTGTTACTTTTTTACCTTATAAAAATAAGAAAGTGTTACTTTTTTTCCTGTTTCTTTTTTTCCCACCCAAATCTCTTACTTTTTTTCCTGTTACTTTTTTCCGATTACCATGGAAATCAACATATTTTTATTGAGTTTTTATTCCTTTTTACTTTTGATTATTTCTTACAAAATATCATTCCAATTTCCTGTGGTCGTGTGGCATTTCAGACAGTGACAGAATTTCTATCACTATCTGAGATCTATGACTATGCTACATCAGTACACGACCACAGGAAATTAAAATATATTTAGAATTTTAGCCCCCTAAAAAGTGCCCGTACATATTATTGGAACATAAAGTAAACAAACTTGGTAAAGCTGAAGAATAGGGGACTTTTCCATTTACGTAAAAACAACGCACTTTTCTCACCTTTTTTTCAACATTTTTCTATTACTAGTCATGTTTTCTACAAAATGACCTAAAGATATTCACTTTTACTGGCAATTATAACCGCCCAACGCACGTTTTTTACCGGTGCGATTTGTGACATTCATGTTTATCTTTCCTCCATGTTTTTTGTGTTTTTCGGCGTCTGCTCTGCGTATTGGTTGTTTTTGGTACACTTGTTTGTTCTGTTCTCGACATAGTCTAGGGTCAGAGTAGTGAGGGTTAGGGTTAGCTTACCGGTAAGCTAACCCTAACCCTTACTACACTGACCCTAGACCTACAATCGCCAGCCAAAGAGAAAGCGAAAGTTATGTAAACGCGCACTTCAAAATGGCGAGAATGCAGAAAAATCTCCGGCACAGGTGACATTAAAAGGGTTTAAATTATATCTAATCTTAGTCATAAGTGAATATCTTTCGGTCACTTTATCGAAAACATGACTAATAATAGGAAAATGTAGAAAAAGGTGAGAAATATGCGTTGTTTTTACGTAAAATGAAAAGTCCCCTATTCTTCAGCTTTACCCCTTTTTTCTACATTGTCCTAAATATTCACTTATGACTAAGATTAGATATAATTTAAATCCTTTTAATGTCACCTGTGCCGGAGATTTTTCTGCATTCTCGCCATTTTGAAGTGCGCGTTTACATAACTTTCGCTTTCTCTTTGGCTGGCGATTGTAGGTCTAGGGTCAATGTAGTAAGGGTTAGGGTTAGCTTACCGGTAAGCTAACCCTAACCCTCACTACCCCGACCCCAGACTGACCCCAGACTATGTCGAGAACAGAACAAACAAGTGTACCAAAAACAACCAATACGCAGAGCAGACGCCGAAAAACACAAAAAACATGGAGGAAAGATAAACATGAATGTCACAAATCGCACCGGTAAAAAACGTGCGTTGGGCGGTTATAATTGCCAGTAAAAGTGAATATCTTTAGGTCATTTTGTAGAAAACATGACTAGTAATAGGAAAATGTTGAAAAAAGGTGAGAAAAGTGCGTTGTTTTTATGTAAATGGAAAAGTCCCCTATTCTTCAGCTTTACCCAAGTTAGTGTTCGTATTGACCCAGTTCCAGATTATCGGGGGAAATAGGTCAGGAACCAACCGCCGCTCGGTTACGACGGGACAAGTTGATGACCGAAATCCAAAATGATCGAGCGTCTTGCAGTGCTAGTTCTGTATTTATTTTGAAATAAATTCCCGTTGTGTCAATAAACCTTTTCCTGCACCAGTAACAAGTGCTCTCTTCCCGCGAAAGTTTATTTCCATTGCTGATCTTTCGACAATATTGTTTTACCAGCTGCTGAACTTTGAACCGTCTAACGATGGATGCCTGTGAGTCTCCCGATCCCGGGTCGTTTCGCCCCAATTCCCGTTTGCTCTCCTGGTCGTTCTGCCCCAATTCTTATTCGCCCCGAGTCGTATCGCCCCACAGGCGGAGGTGGGAGGTTTCGCCCCCAAATTTAATTTTTTGGTAATGCAGGCAGAACCACGAGTGATCTCGGCAAATCTATGAATTTGAGCGAGAAAACACTTGAAAAGCCCAGTAAAAAATACTTGGTTTGGTTTTGTAGACATTGTAGTGATCGAACTTCATCTCGGATTATAGCCGGCGAGGGGGGGGGGGGGGCAGTAGAAAATTTGCAAACGTCGTGTCCCATTTTTCGGTTTGGCCCTTTTTGACACCCACCCACCACCTTGTGCAATTTTTCTACAGCTGTTTTCAGACACTCACCCTCGCTTTCCCATTGAAATTATGAATTGCTTTGATAAACATCATAATAGGTATGGAAAGAAGTATATTACGTTGATTAGTTTGATTCCAACAGTGATTCCAGGTACTTGTTACAACTTTTTATTACCCAGAAAGGTTAGTTTCCCTTTCCGTTTGCAAAATGGGGCTTCAGAAATCTTTTAAAAAAAACTCATTCAGAACAGCTCAATGTCCATGAAGGTATGAATGATGACTACCATGGTAAACCATGGTAAATCCCCAAATACCCTGGTAATACCATGGTATTACCAGGGTATTTTGGGATTTACCATGATTTACCATGGTAGTCATCCATGGTAAACCATGGTAAATCCTTATAAAAAAGTATCATGGTAAACCATGGTAAATCCCAAAATACCCTGGTAATACCATGGTAAATCCTTATAAAAAAGTACCATGGTAAATCCCAAAATACCCTGGTAATACCATGGTAATACCATGGTATTACCAGGGTATTTTGGGATTTACCATGGTTTACCATGGTACTTTTTTATAAGGGTAAGATATTCCCAACCCCATTTCCCTCATTTGACGTAAATAAAATATGTTTAAATTATCCCCCTGATTTGTAACATATGAGGAAGCTAAAAATGACAAAACAAAAAATTCAGTCCATTCTAATCCATGTATGCCTATATTTATTTTTAACTAGATGTTGACAGGAGTCTGCATGAATGATTCCATAATTAAGTGACTCCAAGTTCTAACATTGTTAGTATGGTTTATTTATTTCTTGTTTATTTTTGCCTAATTCTCAATTAAAAATGATATTTGTCAATTTCCAAAATCTCAAGTTACCAATGACACACGTGGTAAAGTCTTAATACACAATAATCGCAAGTTAAACTTTACTGAATATTACATGTATATTGTCACAATGTGACGAGGTCATGCAACCAAATTTGAAAGCATGTTGGAACTGTTAACCAAGTTGAAACAGGGCAGTAACACAATTAATTCACCAGCACTCCCTTTTCCGTTATAATACTAAAGCAATGACAACGAGTGAACAACAGAAAATATTCTCAAATATCATTTTTACATTTGAGTGAATAAGTGAAGCCGTTGAAGGGAACAGACTCTTTGTTGATACGGGCACATTTTTACATTAAATCATGGTATATCTGGTGCATTATAAAACTTTTTTCCAAAAAAATTGTCCGGCATATTTCCTACACTGAGAACAAGACACCCACCAGTCCACCAACATGTATTATTTGTGATATTTGCACAGATTTCAAATCTTATTAACACTTAAAAGGGGTCATTGTAGGATCTTGATAAACCTAGATCCTGTACGTGCCACCACACTGTCCGCGTCCAGTGGAAGACGCAGCCGTTGACAGTAACATTTGGAAACACAGCCCTGACTGCATGTCATTAATTTTTTGCCGTTATTAAATTGTTTTCAAGGTGGTAAGTGTGTTGCGTCCGTATTAGTTATATGGAATTTACTGTTATTGATGGTGGAAAAGTACTTTCAAACCCCCAAAAAGTTAAATAAAATCATCGTCGTTTCGCCCCTCGTACCCGGGTCATTTCGCCCCAATGTAGGGGGCGAAACGACCACGGTGAACGGGAACTGGAGCGAAACTATCCAACACA
Organism: Pictodentalium vernedei; assembly: GCA_031216915.1. Taxonomy (NCBI): domain Eukaryota; kingdom Metazoa; phylum Mollusca; class Scaphopoda; order Dentaliida; family Dentaliidae; genus Pictodentalium; species Pictodentalium vernedei. The sequence continues at coordinate 802,354,757 of CM062297.1, forward strand.
ATTCTCTTCACAGTGCAAGTTCGGCGCAATAAGCCCATTCGCCATGTGCAACGTCAATGATATGCAAGGTCAGAGTCGCTTCGCGTGAACACTTAGATCTGCCCATTGATCAAGACTGTCGTTCACGCGACAGCAACAAATAAGATCTTTCGTTTGAAACGAGACACCCACCCACCCGTCCACCAACATGTATTATTTGTGACATTTGCACAGATTTCACATCTTATTAACACTTAAAAAGGATCCTTGTGTTGCAGTTACCCCCCCCCCCCCCCCCCCCCTCCCGAGCAGCGGTATCTTTACTGTCATCTTGGTGGAAATGCAATGAAATTTTTGACTCGGCTCGAACTGGATGATTTCGAAATTTTTAATATTCATAAGATTTTATTTTTGCTCGATCTCCGAGAGATTCGAACGGCAAGACGGAATCAATCCTCGTAGTATCTCTGTCGACCATTCGATTTCCCACTCGAAAAAGTCGCGTGTTGTCGCGTGATATAGTAACTGAGCCACTTTGCGATTAGTCTGAAGTAGCTCACTATTTTTTCTCGAGAAAATAAACTAAAAAATCGCGAGAATTCTTTTTTTTGGGCGGGGGGGGGGGGTGGGAGGGGGGCTTGTCAAGTGGCTCAGAATCGGCAATTTTACACTACTAATATGACTGTGTGGCAGAAACGGCAATGCTTGTAACTGTCTCATGTATTTGTGTATCCCTTGATTTTCTCTGTAGGATCTTGATAAACCTAGATCCTGTTGCCACCACACTGTCCGCGTCCAGTGGAAGACGCAGCCGTTGACAGTAACATTCTGAAACACGGCCCTGACTGCCTGCCATTAATATTTTGCCGCTGTTAAATCGTTTTCAAGATGGTAAATGTGTTGAAACCGTATTAGTTATATGGAATTTAATGTTAATTGATGGTGGAAAAGTACTTTTCAAACCAATAAAAAGTTAAATAAAATCATTGTCGTTTCGCCCCAATATAGGGGGCGAAACAACCGCGGCGAACGGGAATTGGGGTGAAACGACACAACACTATTCTCCCAGTGCAAGTTCGGTACAATAAGCCCATTGCCCAATTCGCCATGTTCAACGTTAATGATATGCAAGGTCAGAGGTCGCTTAGGGTAAACACTTCGATTTGCCCATCGATTAAGACTGTCGTTCACGCGATAGCAACAAATAAAATGTTTCGTTTTAAATGAGAAAATGTGCGTTTTCGATTTAATACTAATAAAGATACTTTCAACACATCATTTAATCGACAGTACATTTATTGATTTTTTCGTCAAATGGAATACGGGTCGTTTCGTACCTTTTCCCTTTCGTACCAGGTCGTTTCGTACTGAGTCGTTTCGTACCTAAAAAGGAACGAAACGACTCGGGTAATTTTCACTTCTATTTTTCTAAATTTTTATTCTAAAGTTTTAGGCATAATTTCTAAATTTAAAAAAATCAATATAACATATTGTTTTATTTCTTTGTTTTCTGGGGGGGGGGGGGGGGCGGGGCGGGGTATTTTGTTTTTCGTTTCTTTTTATCAAAGCCGTTAAAAATACTGTTCAACACAAAGATTTTAATATGGCTTGAATGGGGCTTGTGTTTTTTAATATTGGATATAAATATACCTCATATCTGCATTAGGATATGATCACTGTTCCTAGCATCGTGAACGTTCAAACATGCCTGAAAAATATCCCTGCCTAAACTGTTATAGAGGAGTTCGTTCAAACAGCTTAGCTGTGCATTGTGATGTATGTCAAAGATGGTGCCATATACGTTGTGAGACAAATATTTCACGGACTGAGAATCAGCAAATGTGTGACTCCAACTCTAACTTTACATGGGTATGCAATCAGTGCACGTCATCGCAAACAAATTCCACCAAAACCAGAACACACAATCACCTCAACCACACAGGACTCCAACATCACAACAGACATCACCCCAACCACACATGTCTCCAACACCACAGCATACATCAGTGACATCACCTCAACCACAAATGTCTCCACTATCACCACCAACACACATGTCGCCAACACAAACATCTCCAACATCACACATTTCTTCACACTTCGAATATCCCCTTTTTGTCGTATCATCTTTTAAGTGGGTCGTTTCGTTCATTTTTAGCTGTCATTCAGGTCCGCTCGCTACTTCTCTCTAAAACTGAGTCGTTTCAACCCCCTTTTCATGTGAGTCGTTTCGTTCCTTTTTATTTTGGTGAGTCGTTTCGTGCCTAAAAGGGTACGAAACGACCCAGTACGAAAAGGTAAAGGTACGGAACGACCCGGGGGACGAAAAGGAAAAGGAACGAATCGACCCGTCACCGTCAAATGAATACCCTAATGTACGGTGGCTGATTTAGGCCACCCTCAACAGGGGTGGGGGGGGGGGGGGGCTGATTAGGAGATTTGTTCTCTTTTTTGTAAATTAAATTAGATGTATTAAAGAATTGTGTACTCCAGTTTGACTAAAAACAATCAGTGGAAATTTATGAATTTTAATTTGGGAATGGTTAACATTATTTTCATAGCTGTATCATCACAATTTGGATTTTACAATGAGTAGTAATGTGTTTAGCAGAACATCTAAAATAATGTAAAAAATTTACGGAAAATAATCTAAATGGCCAGTTTCTCTGAGTAGAGCTCTTGTAACCTGAAACTAATGAAAATTCTCACTGTGCATCTTTGATATAAAACCCCACTTACTTAATTCAAGCTCATAGTGATAGTACCAGGGTTTTCACAGAGGGTTTGTCTGGATATCTCGTGAAAACATGAAACAAAAGTTACAGTTAATATTTGAATTGAAAACTGACCCTGACTGAGCCAGAGTATATAGATTAGTAGCTGAGCATAATACTATGCAGCAAAAGAAGAGTATTTTAATCCTCTATTTGATGTTCACAAAAATAGTCTAATTCTTACATTATACATGTATGCTGCTATATGCAGAAATCAATGCTGACATTTTTTTGGAGACGGACCAGGACGGACAGTGAGATTTACAATAGTGTTAGGTGACAGATTTTCAGCTTTCCTACGCTATCTACTATCTTTTGAGTAATGACAATTGGCTGAAACCTCAAGCCTAGACACTTAGCCTATAGTCAGGTCATTAAAATTAACACTTCTTCACTAAATTTAAACTGTTTCTTCAATCTCGGAACTTAACACATGAATGATAATTATTATGAGAGCATTGAGGCCAGAACTTTCAGTTCAGCATTTGTAATTCATGCACTTCAATAATATGCCAGTATACACTATGCCATAGTGTATATAGGCATATTATTGAAATGCATGAATTACAAATGCTCAACTGAAAGTTCTGTCATCAGGCATTAGAACCACCAGAACATAAAGATGTGAAAAAAACAGTTATCAGATTAGGATTCAAATTAAGGCAAGAATTGACAACTGGAAGCTCAGTGCAATAATTTTTCATTACCCACTGTGGTGATACACTGAAAAAATAAAGGTGGTGGGGTGGGTGTCCAAGTGGTCAGAGGAAAACAATTTTTTTTGCACGTGGGTGGGTGGGTGGTGGTCAAAAGGTGGAAAAAAATATTTTAGGCCTTGTGTCCGGAATTTTTTGGAAGATCCCCCCTGCCCTCAATACTTTTTTTTATCTCGATATCTCGAGATCTCGAGAAACTATGTCGAGATCTTGAGAAACTATCTCAAGATCTCGAGATAATATCTCAAGATCTCGAGATAATATCTCAAGATCTCGAGAAACTATCTCAAGATCTCGAGATAATATCTCAAGATCTCGAGAAACTATCTCAAGATCTCGAGATAATATCTCATGATCTCGAGATAATATCTCGAGGTAAGCATATATAATCGGTGTCACCCTTTGATCATTAGCATGAATTCACTCCTGCCACACAAACTGTTTATTTTCTTGTCGCATCTTTTCCGACTGCAACATATTCATGCCTCCCATGACAATTACACGAATCAACTCCTGTCACTCAGAAAAGTGAATAATTTATCAACCAACCACTTTGTTGCGTCTTAGTTATGAGAGCCCACCAAATCTCAATCCAGCTATAATATAAACCGAGTCCCGTCACCCGAGCTTGCACTTCCTGGTGTCTTGTTCCCACTCCAATCCGAAAGTGTCAACCCAGCACCCGGTACCTCCCAATACCTACTGTAGTGACTTTTACCCTAAAACACACAACGTTTTCTCACTACTTTACAAGATGAAAAGTTTGTGTCTGTCTAACACTCCAAATCCAAAGTGTTGATCCAGTATCCGGTACCTCCTAGTGCATACTGTAGTGTTTTTTACCCTAAAACTCGTTTTCTCACTTCTTTTCCTTCCAGTCCCATGCTGATTGTAGTGACATTTACCCTAAAACACAAAGTTTACTCACTACTTTACAAGACACACACCCATAAATACCAAATATTTCCTTCCAGCTCCACAGTCAATGAAGTGATTTTTACCGCAACTCACAAAGTGTACTCACTACTTTGCAAGACACAGACCCGTAAATACCAAATACCACCCCCCCCCCCCCCCCCCCCCCCCAGCTCCACGCTGAACGAGTTCCTTCCCACAGTGAAATCAATCACCCACTCCCTTGGTGGATTTTTCACCTACTTTCCAGTTTGGTGACTGAGACACATCGTCTCTTGACACGCTGTTATTCCACGGACCCGTCATACAGCATAACTTTAACCCTATCCGCGCGTCCATTTTGATCGAGCAAATCGATGGTGCTACTCAGTGTATAATAACCTTACACCAGCGACAGCTATCAACATTCCGTCGGATTCCCTTTCCTCTCGTTGGTTTGAATAGTTTGAATAGTCTGGATTAGGCGTAACTAGTTACCCCCTGCGGATACTGCTTCCGGGCGAGTGATTAAGGTCCTCACGTATTACCAACGCCAGTTTTAGAAAAGGGCTTGCCCAGTACAAGGCTGCAGATGCTAGACAAAATCGTGAATTTATAGTCAATACTCAGCAATCTCCTGACCCCCCAGGACCAAATTGAAACCCATAACCCCGAGCCCAAGAGGCGAATGGAATCCCCCCCCCCCCCCCCCCCACACACTCTCCCCGGTGAAGCTGAAACGTGACAGGATGGGCATGACTAACATTGTTTCCACACAAAACCCAATTACATGTAGTAATGAAAAGATTGACCTGTCACCCGACAAGTCTCAACGGTCCATACACCTTTCACACTTATCCGAAAGTGACAACTCCAACAGTGAAGTATCCAGTCCCACGCATATAAAGACGGACAACGTGAACCCGATTCCCAGTATGTCCGAACAAGATGAAGCCCCCTCAACATCATTTACTGCCACCCTTAACCAGCAACAACATGGCATCCCAATTAACAATAAGTTCCTCCATGATCCCATACTCTAACCCGGTCACGGGAGAACCCCCGTACTTGTGACCCCACCTTCAACGTCAATTCACGAACCGAATGTAATACAAAACATCCCGTATCATAAGATTAATTGGACCTGGGGGAGCCGTGGCTGAATAGGTATAGGTGCAAGCTACAAGCCGAGAGGTCCTTTTTTCGGCAACCGCGTTGTGTCCTTGGGCAAGACACTTCACCCTCGTAGCCTACGTGGGGGCACGGTGGCGTTGTGTACTAAGGCGTACTGCACGTCGATGGTGCACCTGTCTTCAACCAATGCTACCCTGCTTGTGTGGAGTTAGTATGTTGGGGAGCTGACAGTTCCTCGCCCTTGCTTGGTGGTTCCCTCCGGCTACTGCTGCTTCCTCCATCCGTAAAACTGTCATGGTCATGATTAGCCATTGTGCAGAAATATGTGACCTTCAACAACAACAAATAAATAAATTGATTGGTCTCCTATGTTCTTACCCATACGATCCTCCGTGATCACATACTCTCACCCGCTCACAGGAGACCCCCCGCCCAAGTACTTGTGATCCCCACCACCAACGTCAACTCATGAACCGACAGTAATACAGGACATCCCGTCCCATAAGATTGATAGGTCCCCCAATGTTTCCACTTTCTATTTTGCTACTCCCGGCCCCATAAAGCTGGAATAGCAAAATAGAAAGTGGGGCGCTATTTGTTGTATCAAATGTCGCGGGAACATCTTTTCAACACAACATTGCGGGGTTCACTGTTTGGCGGGAGAGACACTTTCGCTCATTTGAGAGAACCGCAAATTGGGTCAAACATTTTTTGGGAGCTATAGCAACGATAGGTCAAACCGGGCGGTATGTTGACGGGTTTGAGTTTCGACTATCATTGCAGGGTGGTTCACAGTGGTGTCGTTTTGAGGGATATTGTTGGGAGTCCCACTGAAGGAGTATGAAAAGTGTATTCATAGTTGGGTATTGTCGGAGGACAAATCAATGGTGTGATTCGCTATCGGGGTTTGGTTGGGCAAGATGTTGCACTCATAAATTGGGTGTGTGTCTGTGTCATCTTGTGAGTTAAGAGGGAGTGGTCTGTGGCGCGTGGTCCTGGTGGAAGTATGCTCTTATGGATGGCTAAATTAAGGTTTCTCAGCTTGGAATGGGGTTCAGCCGGTGAGAACATAGGGGACCAATAAATCGTATGGGACGGGATGTCCTGTATTACTGTCGGTTCATGAGTTGACGTTGGTGGTAGGGGTAACAAGTACTGGGGGTGGGGGTCTCCTGTGAGCGGGTGAGAGTATGTGATCACGGAAGATCGTTTGGTTAATTTGGGTACCATGTTGCAGCTGGTTACGGGTGGCAGTAAACGACGTTGAGGGGGAGGGGGAGGGGGGGGGGGCTTCTTCTTGTTCGGAGATACTGAGAATCTGGTTCAAGTTGTCCTTCTATATATGCGCGGGACTGTATACATCACCATTGGAGTTGTCACTTTCGGGTATGTCCCTGGAGGAGTGTGAAAGGTGTATGGACCGTTGAGACTTGTCGTGCGACAGGTCAATCTTTTCATTACTACATGTAATTGGGTTTTGTGTGGAAACAATGTTAGTCATGCCCATCCTGACATGTTTGGGATTCACAGGAGGGGGGGGGGGGGTTCTATTCGCCTCTTGGGCTCAGGGTTATGGGTTTCAATTTGGGTGTGTAATTGTGAGAACGGTTCCTGGGTGTCAGGAGATTGCTGGGTACTGACCATAAATTCACGGTTTTGTCTAGCATCTGCAGCCTTGTACTGGGCTGACGTAGGTAATACGCGAGGTCCTTAATCACTCGTCCGGAAGCAGTATCCGCAGGAGGTAACTATTTACGCCTAATCCAGACTTTCTTTTCAAACCAACGAGAGGAAAGGGAATCCTCGGGTAGGTTTATAGCTGTCGCTGGTGTAGGGTTATTATACATCGGGTAGCACCGTCGATTTGCTCGGTCAAAATGGACGCGGGAATGGGGTTAAACTTATGCTGTATGTCTCAGCAAAGTGGAAAGTGGGTGAAAAATCTACCAAGGGAATGGAGATGAAATCGTTCAACGTGGGGATGAGGGAGCTATTTGGTATTTACGGGTCTGTGTCTTGTAAAGCAGTGAGTAAACTTTCTGAGTGGTGGTAAAAATCACTCCATTCAATGTGGAGCTGGAAGGAAATATTTGATACTTATGGGTGTGTGTCTTGTAAAGTAGTGAGTAAACTTTGTGTTTTAGGGTAAACATCACTACAATCAGCATGGGGCTGGGAGGAAAATAAATGAGAAAATGTTGAGTTTTACAGGGGCGGGGGGGGGGGGGGGGTGAGGGGTCGCAAAAAAAAATGCCAGGATACAAGGTCCGGGTGGGTGGGTCCGAGCCACAAAGTGCAGTTTTTGCCGGTGTCTTGCAATTTTTTGCCAAATATCATTTTACAGACAAGTAATTAAAACCAAAGTGAATTCAAGTGCTTAGACTCATAACTTGGAACAGAATAGAGCATTGATAATGTGTTGGGGGTTCCATGTTAGAATTTTTCCCCATGTTTTACACTTCATTAGGGGATGGGTCCTGTTCTGGGTCTGGAAAAAAATTGCAAAACACAAAAGTGATTCCCAGCTATTTGGTCATGATTTTCACTCCTTTATATTTCTACTAAGGCAGTCTGCCTCTTATAAGTGCTTTGCAGCTCCTATTATTTGATTCTTCTGTAAGCCTCAGGGTGCCTCGTGCCGTTGGTCTAGTGTGCTTCCATGTATGGAATAATTGGAAAGATTGATAGAATAAAAATCTTGATTGTGGAAAACGTGTATAATTTCAAGGTAAATATGATTCTAGTGACACTAACATAAAAAAATAAATAAGAGGCAATTCATCTCAGACAAGCCACCCTGGCATGGGTTAAAGAACTTCAGTATTAGGTCGCTCTCAGACCAGCTGTACAAACTAAACATTTAACCGAAAGGTAATGAAATGAAAAACAACTATTTCTTGTGGACAGTTGAAGATGTCCAGGTGGGAACAATATATTTTGGGCAGGGCTTCTTGGTGATGGGATTCGACTGGTGTCTGAACAGCATAGACATGTTGTACATCGGGGTAAGGGTTGTGTTGCTTGGAACATGAATGGGTGTATATCTGCAATTCAGTTGGTGGAGGTGGGTTCCAGTGGTTACCTGGGGGTCTGATGCTGCATTTCCGTTGTGGCTTTATATGCAGAGAGATTGTTTTGGTGGCCATCTGTGGCTAGGGATGCCTTGGATGCCCAAGAGTAGGGCTGGGATATCGGACAAGTTGGTTTGCGGCACCTTTCATGTTTGGGAAAAGTATTTATTTATTTTTTTTTAATTGATTTAGGTAATTTGAATACTTCGTTAAGCAGATTTTATAAATTAGGGTGGGTCCCCAAATGTCTTTGAGGAAAAACTGTGCGGGAGGGTTGGGTGTCCAAGACATGGCTGGCAAAAATTTGCATTCCGGGGTGGTGGGTCCCAAAAATTGAAAATGTAAAAATTTCCACCTTGTATCCATAATTTTTTGCCTCCCCCCCCCCCCCGAGTTTTAGGGTAAAAAACACTACAGTATGCACTAGGAGGTACCGGGTACTGGAACAACACTTTGGATTTGGAGTGTCAGACAAACACAAACTTTTCATCTTGTAAAGTAGTGAGAAAACGTCCCGTTTTGGGGTAAAAGGCACTACAGTACATACTGGGAGGTACCGAGTGCTAGGTTGACACTTTGGGATTGGATTGGGAACAAGACACCAGCAAGTGCAAGTTCGGATGATGGGACTCTGTTTATATTAGTGCTGGACTGAGATTTGGTGGCCTCTCATAACTTCGCAACAAGGTGATTGGTTGATAAGTTTACTGAGTGGCAGGAGTGGATTCGTGTAATTGTCATGGGGGGCACGAATATGTTGCAGTCGGAAAAGATGCGACAAGTGAATAAACAGTTTGAGTGAATTCATGCTGATGATCAAAGGGTGACGCCGATTATATATGCTTATCTCGAGATCTCGAGATATTATCTTGAGATCTTGAGATCTTTTCTCGAGATCTTGAGATAGTTTCTCGAGATCCTGAGATATTATCTCGAGATCTTGAGATAGTTTCTCGAGATCTTGAGATATTATCTCAAAATCTTGAGATAGTTTCTTGAGATCTTGAGATATTATCTCGAGATCTCGAGATATTTTCTCGAGATCCTGAGATATTATCTCTAGATCTTGAAATAGTTTCTCGAGATCTTGAGATACTATCTCGAGATCTTGAGATAGTTTTTCGAGATCTTGAGATATTATCTCGAGATCTCGAGATAAAGTATTGAGAGTGGCCTAAATCAGCCACCGTACTAATGAACGCCTTCCCCTATATAAGCGCGAAGGCAGACTCGACATCATGTTTTGGGTTTTTTTTGTTTGTTGACGAGTGACAAAACGGCAGAGAGATCACTCAAACGACACAAAGATGACTGCGTGAGTGAAAATTCAAACCCTGAGTACCCATTTATTATTTATTTATTGGTGTTTAAGATCACATACGTATGCACAAATGGCTCATCATGACCGTGACAGTTTTATGGGTGGAGGAAGCCGGAGTACCCGGAGCAACGACGAGCAGCTGCCAGCTCCCCAACATCGCAACTCCGCACTGCTGCATAAGCAGGGTTAGATTGGTTGAAGACATGCGCATCATCGACGTGCAGTACGCCTTAGTACACGGGGTCATTGTGCCCCCGTGTGTACAGTGGGGGTGAAGTGCCTTGCCCAAGGACACAGCGCGTAAGTCCGAATCGATCGCTCAGGCGGGCACCCATCCGAGGATTAACCGTGCTCCACGTTGCTTAATTTCGGTGATCTAAGGAGGACCGGTTACCACAATACAGTCTTTCAGGCCATGTTTGGAACTTTGGACTAGGGGGTGGGGTGGGTGGGTATGGCCTAACCAGGAATCATTGAATACTGGGCCAAACCCGGACCCCCCAAAGTCCTGGGCTCAGGCGTTACTACCCCCGGGATCCCACCCTCTTCCAGGAGGTCCGGGTCTTTTCGGACGCTGAAACATTCGGCCCCAGGTATTTTTCCGGGAACATTCGGCCTCAGTCGAGGCCGAATGTTCCCACTTTTGGAAAACAAATTCTGAGTTTGGGAGTGGAAAAATAACTTTAAAAAATATTTTTTTAGTTCATTTTGTTAGTTTTGTTTATATTAGGAAGTTTTCATGAATATTTTCTAAAGAATAATGTGTACGGCGTACCTTCCTTTATTCCTAAAGACGAAATATATTAAGCACAAGACCAATCCATAATGAATAATGAATTATACTGATAAATAAAATCCATTGTATAAAATTCGCTATACGTACTGAATAACACAATGACAATATATGTGCTCCAATACCGACATGCAAACCCGAAATGATATACTTCGTCTTGGATGTTGTTTGGCACAACTCAACTTGATGAAAGTGTCAATGACACTATAGGTCAACTTGACAAATTTGAACTTGGTAAGTTATAAGTGAAATGGCACAATTGAAGATCATTGCTACCAATGTCATTTGGTGAAATTTCAACATAACAGTAATGTGTGTGCACAACGTCAGAGTAATCCATGCATTTTTAAATGTAAACTGTAAGACTGGCTAAAGGAAGAATGTTGATACACAAATGCAGTAAGTTCAGAGGTTATTGTAAGCGGCATTTTTTTTCACAGAAATGAATGCTAATCAATAGATCATATCTAAAGGTCTCGCTTAATGAGCACACCAAGTTCAAAAACAATCCTATTATAAATGTGACCTGTAGGCCATGTCAAAGAATGCTGATGCACAAATGCAATAAATTTAAAGATTGTTACTAACAGCAATAGTTTTTGATGGAAATGGAAAGAAAATCGATAGCTCCCATCTTTGTCACCCTGCATAAGCATACAAAGTTTCAAAACAACCTGATAATGAATGTGCCCTCTGAGGCATACCAAAGGAAGATGTTAATACACAAATGCACTATGTCTGAAGGTCATTGCTTGTGGCAATGTTTTTTTTTCTCTCTCTTTTTTATGGAAATTCGTAAATATACCCTGCAGAGAATGCAAAAGGGATAAGTTGCTACACAAATGCAGTAAGTTCAAAGGCTGGTGATAACGACAATAATTTTTGAAAGGAAATGAAAAAAATCAATTGCTCACATCTCGACGTCACCCCGAACACACATACCAAGTTTCAAAGTGATTCGACCATAAATGTACCCTGAAGATGTGCCAAAGGGAAATATTGAAGCCTGACTAAACTAAGTTCAAAGGTCGTTGCCAGAGGCAACATTTTTTGACAGAAATGGAAGAAAATCGATAACTCCCATGTAGATATCACCCCACACATGCATATCAAGTTTCCAAGTGATCCAATCATAAATGTGCTCTGTAGGGTGTGTCCAAGGGAAATACTAATACATAACTGCAGTAAGTTTTTACTAAGTTCATCAGAGGTCGTTGCCAATGGCAACTATTTTAGACGCAAATGGAAGTAAATCGATGGCGCCCATCTAGAGGTCACCCCAAACAAGCACACAAAGTTTCAAAGTGATGCAGCCAAAAATGTGCACTGCAGGCTGTGCCAAATGGTAATATTGATGCATAACTGCACGAAATTCATCGTCGTTGCCAGCGGCAACATTTTTGACAGAAATTGATAGCTCCCTTCTAGAGGTAACCCCAAACAAACATGCCAAGTTTCAAACCATTCTGATCATTAATGTGCCCTGTAGGGCGCGCCAAAGGAATATACTGATGCCTGACTAAACTAAGTTCAAAGGTTGTTGTCAGTGACAACATTTTTGAACGGAAATGGAAGAATATCGATAGCTCCCATCTAGACGTCACCCGCAACAAGCATGCCAGGTGTCAAAATAATTTGATCATAAATGTGCCCTGTAGGGTATGCCAAAGGGAAATATTGAGGTCTGACTTAACTAAGTTCTAAGAACGTTGCCAGCGGTAACATTTTTTTACGGAAATTAAAGAAAATCGATAGCTCCCATCTAGAGGTCACCCCACACACGCATACCAAGTTTCAAAGCGATCTGATCATTAATGAGACCTGTGAGCTGTGCCAAAGGAAATTGAGGACGTACGTACGTACCCGGATGTACGTATGTACCAGACATACGTGAGTACGCCGAAGGACGAGAAGTGGATGGCAATAGCTTAGCTTGACGTTGTCAAGTTGAGCTAAAAATTGTGTTTTCATAAATTCTGAAGTAGTGATCAAAGTTCTGGCCTCTGATGAGATACTGATACAGAGTTTTTACAGGGCGGTTGAATCTTCATTGATTTAATAGCACTTGATTGGGAGATCATATACTGTTTTTAAGTTTCTATGGGCCCTTAAACCTTTTATGTGAACTGCAATTGTCCTTGATGAGATAATCTTATACTGTTTTTCACGGTTTCTTTGAACATTTATTTGAACACTTCCAGCTTAAATACAACTCCCCGCATATATAAGGGTCTCATGAAAAGATTCCAACATCAATCTTGATCACTTACTTACTTGCTGACATCAACCTTATTAGGCAAGACCGAGATTGCGAGTATGAATGTGATTGGCGGCGATTTGGAAACCCAAGTTAGAACTGTAACAACAAATATATCCAAGAAGTTAGAGGAAGCATGGGAGAAATATAAAGAGAATGATATAACTACATCTAGATTTTTGAGGTTGTGTGCCAGTATATATAAAGTGTAATTGTATTTTTTATTTCTCAATATATCTATGAATGTATTTTATATTGTATATATTGTATAATTTACGCTGAATTTAATTTTGTTTTTGGTTGTAATAAAGGTGTTTAAACTCATCTTAACCCGTTTCTCTCTTAGTCTCCATAGTTTAAAATGGAGGCCGAATGTTCTGAGGCCAAATGTTTCCAGACCGAATGTTCCCGGGGCCGAATGTACCCGAGGCCGAATGTTCCCGAGGCCGAAAAGACCCGCTCCCATCCCAGCCCTGGGCCCATGACCAAAATGTGCATATATGGATATTGTTTTGCAGTACACACAAGGTGATTTTGTACTTGTCCTCCAAGTAGGTGTATACATATATTTCCAACATATTCTTGCCAGTCTTTAAAAAGTCGGAGACTCATCAAGCTAGTCTGCAGTTTTTTGACCACCAGATAACTAACTACTCAGTGGTTCATTGCGGTATTCATTTTACGTAAAACTCAATATTCCTTTGTTCTGTCTGTTAAATGATGTGTTGAAAGTATGTTATTTTTCTACCTTTATTAGTTTAAACAATATTTATTTATGAAAAAGTATGATGCGTACATATAATAAACTACAACATGATTGTCATACAGAGTGCGCAATACAATGGTATGCATTAAAGTAATGAGTCAAGAACGAGATTTGTTGAACGGATTCAGCAGTAAGCTTTTAGCTTGTATAAGCTGTCTCCTTAGGATTACTGACGAAGTTTAATAGTAGCTGCAAACACAAAGTAAAATATTGTTTAAACACAGAAAACAGAGAGAGTAAGGAGAGCAATAAGGAGAATGAGAGAATGAAAAGAAAAAGGAAACTTAACCCCTTACCCAATACGTGTAGCAGGCGACACTTGAAGAATAAATTTTTGAATAACTGGAAATTTCCAATATCAGTCTCAAAAACACAGCTCACGATCCCTCGCTGGAACGAGCTCATTCCAATGGGGGTCATAAGCCATGTTCTCGAGACAAAGATTGAAAATATAAAAGGATTTAAATGGCAATTTTCATGGGTAGCACTGACCGTTACATTGGGCAAAGGGCTAACTAGAAAACAAGGGAACAACCTGAATTCAATGTTCGCTACCAAAGAATATTCAATAGGGCAGCCTGAATGGGTGTATCGGTAACACGTGTAGCAGGCAACACTTGAAGAATACATTTTTGAATAACTGGAAATTTCCAATGTCAGTCTCCAAAACACAGCTCACGATCCCTCACTGGAATGAGCTCGTTGCTCATTCCAATGAGGCGTCATAAACCATATTCTCGAGACAAAGATAGAAAATATAAAAGGATTTAAATGGCGAGTTTCATGGGTAACACTGACCGTTACAGTGGGCAAAGGGTTAACTAGGAAACAGGGGAACAACCTGAATTCAATGTTCGCTACCAAAGTATATTCAATAGGGAAGCCTCAATGGGTGTATCGGTAACGGTGGCCCATTTGTGTGGCAAGGAACACCGGAAAAGTCTAAGAGTGCACTGCTACTTATTAAAAGCGTCAGTAGGTGGTAAATGAGAGTTTAAGGACACTTTTTCAAAAAACTGTACACGTACATGTATGTGTACCGCCATAGGGATTCAGTGTTAAATCGTGTACAGAGTGTAAAAAATGTCGTTTTTAGATGGTGTCCCAGAACTCTCAGTTGTTTTTTAACCGTTCAAACAGCCGTTGGTGAACGAGTGAAATTCGACACATCGCTCGGAAGGCAAAAATGTATGAAAATTTGAAGAAAATGTAAATTTAAAATTTTTTGTCGACGTTCCTATCGCGGATCAGACCTACGGTCTATCGTTGGTGAACGCAAGCGAAAAATGCTTTGAGAGTTCTAGGACAGCATCAAAAATGAGTTTTGAGAGTTCTGAGACACCGACGTTTGCGATCGCGTTTCGAACGGTCGAGGGTGCGATCCGATCGGTGAAAAACGATTGAGAGTTCTACGACAGGAAAATCGATCTCAAAACGTTTTCTCTACGTTCGCCAACTGCGCGAAGTGGGTGTAAAGCGAAGTTACTCCTCGAGGATTTCTTTTATTTTTTTTTCCAAACCGATTTTGGCTTCTGGTACATCAAAAAATGCGGTTTGAGAGTTCTGAGACACCGACGTTCGCGTTCTGGACGGTCGAGGGTGCGATCTGATCGGCGAAACCGATTTGTCGATTCTAGATCGGGAAAATCTCAAAACGTTTTCTCTACGTTCACCAACGGCGCGAAGTGGGTGTAAAGCGAAGTTACTCATGCAGGTTTTTTTCAAATCAAAACTGAAAAACTCGAGTTTGGAAAATTAGAACCGATTGAAATCGTGCGTCCACGTTTTGTCATAGCGAGTTTTAAGGTAAATCATAATAGATCAGTTTTGAGGAGTTTTCAATTTTGCACTCAGTGTATATAAATAGTTTTTTTCATTCAATAGAATCGACTATATAATTGCGTTCCACTCAGATAGTTTTAAGTGAGAAAATTTGTGTTTTAATTGACTATGAAATCTTCACAAATCCTTTCATTTTTTGTTCCAGTGTAAATGAAAGGTTTTCGTTCAATGAATGAGACGGAAAAACTCGAGTTTGGAAATATTAGAACTGATGGAAATCATGCGTCCACGTTTTGTCATAGCGAGTTTTAAGGTAAATCATAATAGATCAGTTTTGAGGAGTTTTCAATTTTGCACTCAGTGTATATAAATAGTTTTTTTCATTCAATAGAATCGACTATATAATTGCGTTCCACTCAGATAGTTTTAAGTGAGAAAATTTGTGTTTTAATTGACACTATGAAATCTTCGCAAATGCTTTCATTTTTTGTTCCAGTGTAAATGAAAGGTTTTCGTTCAATGAATGAGACGGAAAAACTCGAGTTTGGAAAAATTAGAACTGATGGTAATCGTCCGTCCACGTTTTGTCATAGCGATTTTTAAGGTAACTCGTAATAGATCAGTTTTGTGAAGTTTTCAATATTACACTTAGCGTAAATAAATAGTTTTTCATTCAAATAAAATTCGACTATAAACCGTTCCACTTAGATGGGCTTTAAGAGATAAAAATTGTGTTTAATTGACACTGAAATCTTTGCAAAATCCTTTCATTTTTTGTTCCGGTGTAAATGAATGGTTTTTTGTTTTAATAAATGGACAATAAAATCGCGTTCCACTCAGTTAGGTTTTTAAGAGGTAAATTGAATTTTAATTGACTCGTGATAATGTTTCGGAGATATGAATGAACCCTTTTGACGGATATAATTCTTCTCAAACGCGTTAAATCAGAAACCGGTTTTTCATTTTTCGTTCATAAAGTGGTTTTAAAACAGAATTTTTCACTTCATCTAAAATGCTGTTTGAGGATTACCATAAAACGTTCCGTTCTTATGCGCTAAACTTTCATACTTTTCAAAGTCCTTCTGTTCGTCACGGAGTGAATAATCGGTGATGTGATCTTTAACACGTTCGAGGGCAAAACGCATTTATCGAGGTTTCATTTTGTAAAATGTTTTTCCTCAACTGGTTTTAGTTATTATATATTAAAGACAGAAGATTTTTATTTACTTTAACATAAAAATAATTATACATTTAATTTTTGAGAATAATAAAAGAACTCATGTTACCATACTCTAAAGGAAATATTAATAATTTTAGAAAATGAAAAAATGTTTTTACACATCACAGATTCCAAGCGGAGAGATCAGCTTCTCAACGAATATCAACGACTCAAGAAAAGCATCCAATCCTCGGACAGAAGAAGGCGACTTGGAGAGATGGAATTAAGACGCGAAACCACAAAATTATTTAAACCTGTGACGGAGGTTCAGGAACGAAGTAAGAAGGAGATCGTTGACGAATTGAAGCCCATAAAAGAAAGTTCTTTGAGAACGGGTTCGTTGCCCGGCAGTTTTACGAGGGGGTTTTCCTTTCAAAGATCATCGCCAGATTACGTTCCCACGAGAATCGAAACCGACGTGAGCGAAAGCGATGATGTGGCTTCGACTATCACCACTGATAGCGTTACGTCGTCCGAGTATGGTGGTAAAAGAGATCTGTTGTATGGAATTTATAAGGATTTTGATGGAGAACTTTCGTAGATGACACCAAAGTGCAAGAGGATGATAATTTAATCGTCGGTTCAAATAGGTACGAATTAACTCCTGGACTGCACAAATTGCTCCTTTTCGACAAGCCTGGAGATTACACGGATCAGGATTTCGATAATTACGGCGACATTCTGGTTTAGACCCACGCCATGAAGAGAAATAACGATGCCAGAGAAACGAGACCCAAAGCCAATAGAGGTTACAAGTGGATGAAGGTGGTGAAACCCATATTACAGATGAGATCCACTCAGAGACTGTCCAAATTCATAGAAAAATCCACCAAAATACAGAATTTTTGAGTTTGTAAAGCCACATGTCAAAATAATGTTGAATACTTGAATACTTTTCAAATTATTTATTCCAAATGGATGATAGTAAACTAAATTGAAAAAAAAAACTAGAATATCATGGAACATTGTCAATAAAAGCATAAAAATATCAATGCCTGTGAAAACAGCTCTTCAAGCTCCTTCCAATGACATCCATGTACATGAAAATATGAAAACCTAAAAAATTATTTTTGTTATTCGGAACACTTTGTCGGATGAAGTGTTAACTAAGTTTACATTTAATCAATTATTCAATTACTGTTTTGTTGGAATTAAGTTGTAGTTTAACAATAATAATATTACGGCTTTCCCTAAAACATAGCCTATGGTTCTTCAATGCAACAAGATCATCACGCTAATAATATTCTTTTTATTCTGAACACTGTATTGGGTAAAATAAGGGATAACTGAGTTTACATTTAACCCCTAGCACTCTGGTAGTACGGCAGAATTTTCTCCAATCACTCTGTTTTTCTCTTGTTTAACTATGAATTTGGGAGCGCGGTGGCTCAGTAGGTAGCGGTGCAGGCTGCAAGCCGAGAGGTCCTCGGTTCGAATCCCACCTGCGGCAACCGCGTTGTGTCCTTGGGCAAGACACTTCATCTCCATTGCCCGCGTGGGAGCACGATGACGACGTGTACTAAGGCGTACTGCACGTCGATGGTACGCATGTCTTCAACCAATCTAACCCTGCCTGTGCCGCAGTGTGGAGTTACAATGTTAGGGAGCTGGCAGCTGCTCGTCGTTGCTCGGTGGTTCTCTCCGGGTACTCCGGCTTCCTCCACCCGTAAAACTGTCACGGTCATGGTTAGCCATTGTGCATAAATATGTGACCTTAAACATCAATAAATAAATAAATAACTATGAATTTAATCAATTATATCTTGTTTGACTGAGCTGAGCTCTGTCAAATAAGGTATATTTGGTTAAATATCGAACTGCATTATGGGAAATATTTGCTGCTGAAAACTTTGCAATTTTGACATCAGTGTGCAGAGTTAATCAGCTATGCAATTACTGTTTTGTTGGAATTATATGGAGCCCGAGAGGTGACATGGTCAGTTTTTTTGTAACAGATTTCTAATCAGTGCAAATGGATTACTAATCCGTGCGAACGGATTAAAAAATAAATTGACCACGTTACCTCTTTTCATACAATGGAGCCCGGTAGGTGACATGGTCAACTTATTTCTTAATCCGGTTGACGTGAGACTGAACTTACCAAGTGTAAAACGATTATTCATCATTTAGTTGCGCTCGTTCTTGCATTCCTGTTTATAGGAGGTTTCTTACACAGGACCCAAATGTGCTCCGCTGGATATTCCCTGCTCCCCCCATCTATACGCTGTCGCTACGTGCTATAACACACAGAAAGAGCTAGCATAGAATTAGTACCAAAATGCATAACACTTTCTCGCCTATTGTCATGTTCGTGCATCATGGTGTCACCTTCCGCGATGACTCCATTCGATTTGTGAGTGAATTTAATCATCAGTTACGAATTTTATGCTACCCCTTTTTGTATGTTATAGCATGTAGGAACAGCGTATGGAAGGATGGGGCGGGGAATATCCAGGGGAGCCACTACGGGCCCTTATTCATAAACATGGCCTCGTGGAATATGGTCAATTGGGAGCGGGTCTTTTCGGCCTTGGGAACATTCGGCCCCGGGAACATTCGGCCTGGGAACATTCGGCCTCTGTTTTAAACTAGGAAGACTAAGAGAGACACGGGTTAAGATGAGTTTAAACATCTTTATTAGCCTACAACTAAAAACAAAAATAAATACAGCGTAATATTCTATATATACAATATAAAATACATTGACATATATGAATGAATGAAAAGTTTCTGCGCGGCGAAGGCGCACAGGGACGATGTGGGATTGAAATCCCTTGCGACCCTAATACTTTATTTGCTTTATAGCTTTATTTGCTTATAAATCCACGAGAGTCGGGAGCGAGAGCCAATAATCTTATTAGCTAAAGTTGAGCTAAAAATAAGAAGTTTTTCACACGCTAATTAATAATTAAATATATTACCATGAGAATACACAAAAATACATAAAACCAGGCATACAAACATACAAAAAATGTATTTTTTACATGAATTTCATATAAAAAATGTATTTTTATCCGAATTTTACAAAACTAAATAAGCAAATTAAACATTTATAACCAATGTAAACAAGCAAACTAAACATTTATAACCCAACGAGATGTGATATAGAGTCAGCATATTCAAGAACAGTCTTGGCACCACTGAACAATTTTCGTTTCTCATTTTCCAGACCCTGGTCAATTGTCGGTATTTCCTCTTTCGGGGTCGCATTTTCTCTCCGGATTGTAATTGCATGATAACAGATTGTGCAGCTTTCTCAAAGTCAGTAAAAACAGTTGTTGGTGACAAGTTTATTTGACGCAATTTCTTCTTATTTATAAGAAATTAAATTGATTATGTACTCAGTCATTTAAAAACACAGTTGATAACTCAGTAACTTGTTGCATATTTAACATTGATTATGAACTCAGTCATTTAAAAACACAGTTGATAACTCAGTAACTTTGATCACTACTTCAAGCAGACGAACTTATGAAAACAAAATTTTCAAGATGAGTTGTGCCAAACAACATCCAAGAAGAAGTATATCATTTCGGGTTTGCATGTCAACATTGGAACACATATATTGTCATTCTGTTACTCAGTTCAGTGGATTTTATACAATGGATTTTATATTTCATTATTCAACAACTGTTTTTACTGACTTTGAGAAAGCTGCACAATCTGTTATCATGCAATTACAATCCGAAGGGAAAATGCGACCCTGAAAGAGGAAATACTGACAATTAGACCAGGGTCTGGAAAATGAGAAACGAAAATTGTTGAGTGGTGCCAAGACTGTTCTTGAATATGCTGACTCTACATCACATCTCGTTGGGTTATAAATGTTTAGTTTGCTTGTTCACATTGGTTATAAATGTTTAATTTGCTTATTTAGTTTTGTAAAATTCGGATAAAAATACATTTTTTATATGAAATTCATGTAAAAAATACATTTTTTGTATGTTTGTATGCCTGGTTTTATGTATTTTATGTATTTTAAAGTCGAGGTTATTTCGACTTTAGGAATAAAGGTAGGTGGGCAGTATATATTATTCTTTAAAAATATTCTAGAAAACCTCCTAATATAAAACAAACCTAACAAAATGAACTAAAAAATTATTTTTGAAAGCTATTTTTCAACTCCCAAGCTCCAAAAAATTTTACCAAAAGTGGGAACATTCGGCCTCAAAAGTGGGAACATTCGGCCTTGACTGAGGCCGAATGTTCCCGGAAAAATACCTGGGGCCGAATGTTCCCGAGGTCGAAAAGACCCGGACCCGGTCAATTGTCATTATTTGTCCAACTATATAGTTTACAACTTTAAAGCTTCAGATCACAATTTTGTTTTGAAAAACACGTGTCGCCTCTGTTTCTTTTCCGAGTATGACATCTCTGTACCTTCAGCATTAGAAAGATGTGCCGTATCCCAGTGAATCAGTCAGAAAACCATACGTCATTTTTGGGATCAGTTGACCACCATCTTGCCCGGAGGGTATTTGAGCCGACACAAGTTATCTTCCCTGCCCTTAAAGTAGCATACCCCCCCCCCCCTTCTTTTGGAAGAAAAATAATCGATTTTGCTAAAAAGCCTCTAAAGGGAAGAGGGGGAAACAAAGGAGGGGACGAGGGAAGGGAGGAGAAAATGGAGGAATGAGAAGAGGGATGAGCGGAGGAGTGATTCAGATCCGGATAACCCCAAGATCATACTTGGATCAGGATGGGGTCGTTATTGAGGATCAGGATCACACTAGGATCAGGTTCATCCTAGGATAAAAATTACATGGCTGGAGCAGAGGTTACCAGTACTAGTAGGAGGTCTAGTCACATGATGAATTCCACCCAATCAGTTCCACGATTGGTAGGACTCCCACCCAGCCCCCACCACCCCTCACAATAAGGACTGATCGGCCTGTACACAACTATCAACCGTCAATCAATCCTTTTCTAATTCTTTCCTAAATAGGAAATGGCGAAGAAATGTTACAAACGGCATACCAACACGTTCCCATCCACCCAAGGAGGGAGGTGTCGTATATCAGGTTCTTATTGACCCTTATTCATTGAAACATTCCTCTACAGTCATGCTCCTTGATTAGTGTTGGAACCTTAAAATAAATTAACATGTCCCTTGTCGGACACATGTAATGACTGGTGCCCATGAGGTGACACGTGTGAAAAATCATTGTATATTAATCCGTTCGCGGTATTACGGATTACAAAAAGAATTGACCATGTCACCTCTCGGGCTCCATAGAATTGAGTTGTAATTTAGTCACAATAATACTTCAGCTCTATCAGTCTACACCTTAATTCTACTAGGGCTGTAGAAAAAGAGGTAGATGTTAATTGGATATTGGAGTTGTTTACGGATTAAGAATCTATTCAGTGGCCAGACTGATATCCTCTGTTCTAAGAAGAATCTGTACAATTACAATGCTCAATACTATGAAACAATCACAAAAAATGCTATTATCAATCAGCCTTTGCAGTGAATTAGCCTGCAGCGGTAAAACATATTGTAACAGATATAAAAAATATAAATATATTATATTATTAAATATTTTAATTTAATGTTTTAAAATTTTATTTTAATATTTTGTAAAAGCCAGGTACTTCAAATGTAAGAGTTTCATTCTTGACTTTTCTCTGATATTGATAATCACAATTTGTTTTTACAAAATACTCTATATATTAAAAATAAGAAAAGTATTCAGAAAGTATTCCAAAAAAGTATTCAAAAGTACACATGAATACATCACAAATTTGACTGTATTCGGATACAAAAATGAATACGAATACTTGGAAATTGCATGAATACTGAATACATCCGAATACGTGAAAAAATTTATTGCATATGACTGAATACCGAATACGAATACAAATACCCCAAGCTTGCCTCAAGATGGTCGAAACCAGAACACTTTTCTGTTTGTGACCAGTACACAAACCAGCTGTATAGTGATCCGTAATTGGTAGATATTCATTGCCATGGTTCCACATAATCAGTTGACAAGAAGTCCACCATCAATTGGCAAAAATACTCCATTCAACATTGATGCCTTATCACTCAAAAGAAATAATGTTGTATCTGCGACATCTGCAACCTCTGTGAAAAAGAAATGAAATACAAAATTTAGTACCTAATACTCTCTGTTATTCTAACCAGTCTGCAATTAAATACATTTTTTGCAAAGTTTGATAGGTCTGTAGTTTTAGAAAGCTACATCTTAGAATTCATGGTATGTTGTTCACATTTCTGTGTATGTTTGAACACTTTTCCCATGAAAAGACTTTAATCGCTCATTCGGTAAAAGCGAGGCATGCTGTTGTCTGTTAGAAAAAATAGCGGGTGCGATGGTAAACAAGAGCGACAGCTCACCACAAAATCTAAAGAGTGGGTAACTGTCAGGAGGGGTTTTGGGTGTGATACCTCTCCTGCCCAATAATTTTCCAGTCAGAACATTTTCGTCTGGTCTTGAGTCTTAGATAACGACATACTCCTACACTTAGTTTCTAATAGGACTAGATTTGATTCTTGGACTCGGGTCTCATACAAAGCCGGGGATACAAATGGAGGTTTGTTGTACCCGAATTGGATTGTTAGGGCATAGCATGACCAATCTGGAGTATTGGCACAGTACCTGGTAATTAAACAAGAAGCTCAGGTGAGCCTAAAATTCTCACCTGGCTCTAATTGTCAAAATAAGATGAGTGTGTCAGTAAGTGATGGACAGCAAGAACAACGTTTTGATTTGCCATGACACAATCAAAGTTAATTTTTTGGCCAATCGTTTCTGCTGGTCCTAGGAAAGCTTCTCAGGCAAAAACAAAGCGCTATCCTGTGAAGTCTCAAAAAGTGTACGCACAAAATCTTTTGTTTTTAACTTCTGTGGTTCTCTCTACCCCACCACAAAATTTTTGTAGGTATAAATCAAGATCTTATGACCCAGTTATACTACATGACATATTCGGTTCAAATCAGCACATTGGTTCTGGAAATAGAAATTTTGAGTGCAGCCCAAAATGAGCAACCTGCCACAGGAGTCCCAAATTTGACCCACTGAGTTCCTTTGAAAAATTTGAATCTGCATCACTAAAGTAAGTTCCTCACCAGAAATCTAAGCATCATTGCAAGTGGCTTATGAGGCGATGATTTTTAAAGCATTTTAGGATTATGGGGCATTAACCCCTCCCCAAGGGGCATAACAACTTTTGGGGAAAAAAATCTGAAGAGTAAACTCCACCAGAATGGTTTGTACCAAATCGGTTTAGACTTGGCCCAAAGGTTCTGAAGAAAAAAGAAAAATGCTTAGTAGATGGAGCAGAAGAAAAATAATGATTCAGTATTTTCCCATTGCCAACAGTGTTAAAATGGGCATTCCCATACGGCTCCCCATGACAAAATCGATAGCATTTTTTTTTTGGTCCATCTGATTCCACTGGACCTAAGGAAGCTTCATTCCAAAAACAATATTATGGTCCATGCAGTTTTTGAAATATGGGCATTTGAATTTTTTTTCTATGTTTAGCTCCTGGGGTTCCCGTGGGGCATCGAAAATAAAATTCAGACATAGATCAAGTCGTTATGACCCAATTATACTATATGCCGAATTTGGTTAAAATCAGCCCATAGGTTCATGAAATAGATATTTTGGGCTGAGCCCAAAATGGGCATGCTACCAGAGAGCTCAAATATTGACCTTCCAACTTGCCTTGAACAAATTGCAATTTCCACCATCAAAGGAGGTTCATACCAAATATCAAAGCATTCTCTGTGGTAGTTCATGAAAAGAAGATGTTTAGACATTTTGGGACATTAACCCCAGCCCCAAGGGCTAGCAACATTTGAAAAAAAAACCCTCAGAAGAGTATAATCCACCAAGATGCTTTGTACGAAATCAGTTTATTGGTTCTGAAAAAAGAAATTTTGGGTGGAGCCCAAAATGGGTATCCTTCTACAAGGAGCCCAAATATTAACCTACTGAGTTCTTTTAAACAAATTTGAATCTGCGTTAATAAAGGAAGTTTCAGACCAGAAATCTAGTCATTATTACGAGTGGTTTAAGGTATGATTTTAAGGCATTTTAAGCTTTTGGGACATTAACCCCAGCCCCAAGGGGAGTAGCAACTTTTGGGGAAAAAACCTCACAACAGTATACTCCACCAAGATGCTTTGTACCAAATTAGTTCAGATTTGGCCCAAAGGTTCTGCAGAAGAATACTTAGCATTCTCCTATTGTCAACAGTGTCAAAATGGGCATCTCCATATGGCACCCCATGACAAAACCGATAGCCTTTTTTGTCCACCTGATTCAACTGGTCCTAAGGAACCTGCATACCAAAATACACTGGTCTGTGCAGTTTTTGAAATGTAGGTGTTTGAAGTTTTTTCTGTTTTTAGCTTCGGAGGTTCCCCCGGTGCTGTGAAAAAAATGTCCGGGAAACAATCAAGTACTTATGACTCATTTATACTACATGTCAAATTTGGTTCAAATCAGAATATCAGTTCTTGAAATTCAAATTTTGGGTGGAGCCCAAAATAGGCATGATCCCACAGGGAGTCCAAATATTGACCTACAAATTTCCCTGGAAACAAACTTTAATCCTCACCTCCAAAGGAGGTAGCATACCAAATATCAAAGCATTCTCTCCTGCGGTTCATGAGAAGAAGATTTTTAGGCTTTTTGGCATTTAACCACAGCCTAAAGATGGCAGCATCTTCATTTGAACAAAGTAGAAAGGGAGCACTCCAAAGATGGTCTGTGCCATATATGTCTGAATTTACCCCAGTGGTTTTGGAGTAGATAAGTTTAAAAAAAATAACGGATGATGGAGGACGGCGGGTGTCTGCCTAGTGATGGCAATAGCTCTCACTGACCTTCAGTCAGGTGAGCTAACAAGTATTGTCAAGACAACTGTATGCATACTGTAGCATCTCTTCCCAGTGGAGTGGATGCCACAATAATTAAATATGAGTTATGATTACTTATTCCAGAAAGACAATCCAAGTTGAGCATAAAATAAGTTGGTGAGTTTGCTAAAGAGATACATTTACATAATAGAAATAAAGCACACGCGCCGGTATGACTGGGCAGGAAATGTACGTCTGTTTTCCATGGCGATTGCCACTGGGACTCTTCGTGGCACCGAGAGTGAGCTCTCCGAAGACACAAGTATAGTCTATATCAAACAGGAGGCCTGTCACGCCTAGAGAGCTCCGCTGTGGGCCACTGATCGCATGGGCATGTTTTCTAATACTAATATTGTTACAAACTTTAGCCGAAAAATTTTCAGTTGTCACGAAAATTATGGCTTGGATCGATTACACACCGCCTATTGACATTACATGACGTTATAAAGTTTGGTCCAAAAATATTCAGTAGTTTAGAAATTATGGCTCGGACAAACAAAATATTTTTTTCTTGCTCATGTGGCCTGTGACCTTGACCCTGTGGGGTTACAGACTTTATAATGGTTGATGACACACCATCCATTGATAATACATATTGTTATGAAGTTTGGTGTAAAAATATTCAGCGGTTCAGAAATTATGGCTTGGACAAACAAATATCAAAAATATCTTAAGATTTTCTTGATCCTGTGACCTGTGACCTTGACCTTGTGGATTTACAGACCACAGAATAATTGATGACACACCGTCTATTGATAATACATATTGTTATGAAGTTTGGTGGAAAAATATTCAGCGGTTTAGAAATTATGGCTCGGACAAATAAAATGTTGACGACGGACGGACGGACAGACGGACGACAGACGACGGACGACAGACGAATCAGTATAAGAAAAGCTCTGCTGACTTTGTCAGCGGAGCTAAAAATAAACAATAGTCTGTTCATACTTCAATACCCCCTCCCATCTGAACTGAAAGTCCATTGTTCAGAGTTACTATTTACAGTTTATTATAAAATCAATACTCCATTTCCTCAGCTGCTTCTGCCTTCCTCTCTCGTTCTTGTGGCATCGCTTTGATCAGCTCCTGAATTACCTCTTTTGCTTAGCTTTCGAAATTAATCTTACTGAGGTACATTCCCTCCAAGTAACTGACAGAATACGATTTATATACATCATTGGTGCCATCTGCGGTGGTAACAAACAGTCTTGGATCCAATACCTACATCAATATGCGAATATGTGAAACCAACACCAGGTTCAGAACGTCTGTCGTCTTTGCAGATTCCTTCTATTTCCAAAGTCTCCTCGACACTCCTTGCACGTGGTTGGCATTCTTAATTTGCAATTTTCTACTGCACACTTCGACTCGATGCTGCCAGACTGACTGGAGATTGCGGACGCATAATAATCACCACGCCCACAAAGAACTGTTGTCCTGGAAACTTCTCCACACCGTTGACTTTTCACTATTGCCTCAGCATTTAATATATGGCGTGCCGATGGTGAAAAGAGTTTTGGTTTGTTCAGCTGTCACCCATAACGCGTTCTAGCGATTTCTCCTTTCTGTTGCTGGCTGCATTTTCGCGTGTCCTTGTGTTGTTGGGCGGGCTCCGATCCTTTCTTCTCTTGTCGACCGGACTTTGGTCCATTTTACTCCTGTCAGGTGGACTCTGGTCCATTCTACACCTGTTGGGTGGACTCTGGTCCATTCTACTCCTGTCGGATTTACTCTGGTCTACTCTACTCCTGTCGAGTGGACTCTGGTCCATTCTACTCCTGCCAGATGGACTCTGGCCCATACAGCCTTCAAGTCGCATATCAAATGGTGTTAAATCAGCATTGGAGTTGAAGTGTTACTCAATACCTCAACATCTCTGTGAAACCAACTCACTATTTTGGTACCATTATACTTCTTAAGTCTTTCTCCATGCACTACTGTGGAAAGTGTTTGGCTGAATGTTGACCATGATAGATAAGGCCAGAGAGTACACAAATAACCACTCACGGTCCTGTCCAGAATTGGTCGAGTTTCGCTGACCCTCCTTTTATCTTCCTATACAGATTAACCTTCACAAGATCTCCAACCAACAACCTGCTTTTGAACACGTTCCTATCACAGTGCCTCTTTTGTCTTTTAGCAGTTCGCCCTAACCTTTCTCAAGCAAGTTCATAAGTTGCTTCCAATTTCTCCTGCAGCTGTTTCACCAAGGACAGTTGACAAGTGGCAGGAGTCTTCACCGAACTTTTTGTCACAATATTCAACGGTATGCTCATCTCACTCCCAAACACAATGTTAAAAGGTGTAAATCCGGTACTGTCATGTGGTGTGGTGTCATGGTAATGTAATCTAATTTCAAATCCCAGTCCCGCTCATTCTGTTTTACCAGCTTTGCTTACATTCCTTGCATGGTATGATTCATTTCTTCCACCATTCCATCCGACCCGGGGTGCAGTGGTGTGGTACGACATTTGTCAATCTCAAAAAACTCACACATTTTTTCTGAACACAGCACTTTCATATTGCTTTCCCTGATCGGAAAATATCTCCATAGAACAACCATAAATTCGTATCCACCGGCGGAAATTTTTTTCTGCCACCATATCAGCATCCATGTCATTCATGGGTATAATCTCCACAATTGTAGAGAAATAGTCCTGTACAACTAAAATATACTTATTCCCTGAATCTGTTATTGGAAATGGCCCGGCAATGTCTGTTGCTATGCGCTCGAAGCATCTGCCAACATTTAAAAGAACACAACTCATATCTTTTATTCCTATGGGGATCATTTCGTTCCTCACAAATGTCACACATGTGCACACAGTCAACAACGGAAGAATGTATGTGTTCGCAATAATAAGCACATAGTTTCGCTCTACCTCACGCGCTTTGTATCAATTGGTGTCCAGCCGAGGATGCACTGTGAAGCTGCCACAATATTGTTGATCTCAGGTATCTTGGAGTCACTATTCGCCACCAGGATGAGTCTATATCTTTTTACAATAAACATACAGTTCTCAAACAACTCCCATCTTGCTACCCAAAATTTAACTTTCAGGCTCAGAGGTGAAATTTCAAAACACTCAGATTTTTGCCATCCGGATTCCACCCACGTCAGAGTTTGACCAATATGCGGATCTGCTAACTGTTCCTTTCTTGTGAACTCTTCGGTCCATTCATCACATCCTACCATCGGCTATTGACTGGGTTGACTCACCCTTGGACGATTTGCTTTCTTCCCTCATGTTGTATTTGTTCCAGTCTCCACATTATCCCGTGTCTCCTGTTCCGTCCCATCTTCCGAATGAACCGGAGAAGCCGACATTGCCTCTGTATTACTGTATTCTGAGTCTCGTCTTGAGCTCCAGTCGTAAGGGCTATTGTTAACTTCACTCCTGTCAACTGGGTTCTGATCTGCTTGACTGAAGTCATTGCGATCATTATCTTCTCGCAACTCCTGGATACTGGTCTCACTAGAACCAGCACACTGGTATTGGGTTAGCAAATGACACTAGCTGCAAGACATGGTTTCACCGGGACACAACCGCGACAGAGCATCCGCATTCACATGCCACTTACCTGGTCGGTGATTTATCTTGAAATCGAACTGGCTAAGAATCTGTAACCACCTGCAAATTTGGCCATCTGGCTCCTTAAATCAATTAACAAGGTCAATGTCCCATGATCTGTCCCAGGAGGAATGGCCGTCCTAACAAATAGTATTTCTAGTGCTGCACAAAATACTCAATTGCAAACATTTCTTTTCGGGTAACGCAGTAATTGGGAACAGGTTTTGTCAATGTCCGGCTTCCATAGGAAATGACAGTTTCCACATCATTCTGTACTTGTCGTAAAACTGCTCCAATTGCATCTTCACTGGCGTCAGTGTCCAGAATGAAGATACCACCATCTACAGCTGATAACCAAGCACAGGATGCTCAGCAAGCCGCCGCTTCAGCTCTGGAAATGCATTCTCGGAGGAGTCTTGATTCCACCTGAAAGTTCTGTCTTTCCCTGTGAGCTCATAGAGTGGTTTCGCTACCTGGGTATAATCTTCAACAAACTTCCTATAGTATGCAGTTAACCCTAAGGACATCCTCACCTCGCGGACACTGGTTGGTCTTGGAATGTCTTTGATTGCTCTTTTTCAGGATCTGCAGCCACTCCATTACGAGACACTATGTGGCCCAAAAACGATATCTCTGTTCCACACGATTGACGCTTCTTGGGTTTTAATTTCAAGCCTGCCACATCCAGTCGATCCCGAAGCTGGTCCAAGTTTCGAAAATGGTTGTTTTTGTCTTTACTATACACTATAATGTCATCCAAATATAGCACATCAACGCATCACTGAAGTCCTTGCAGAACCCGTTCCATGATAATCTCGAAAGTTGACAGTGAATTGCAAAGTCCCATCGCCGTGGTCACATATTGATAAAGACCTCCACGTGGGGTGACTAAGGCCGTTTTCTCTTTGTCTGCTGCCGCCACAGGGATCTGATGATATCCCATGGCCAAGCCCAGTGATGAAAATCACATAGCCCCACTCAGACCATTGAATTTGTCTTCCACTCTAGGGATGGGGTAACTGTCTTCTGTAATCCACACATAGGCGCCAGGATGCATCTTTCTTTTTCACCAAAACACATTGCGCAGACGAGGGGCTGATTGACTTCTCAATTACCCCAGCCTTCTCAAGTTGTCTAATCTCCTCGCCCCCGTCCACAATATCTCTTTTGAAAATCAGTATTCTCCTCTGGGGCTCTTGGATGGCTGTCAAATCAGTTAATTTTATTTCATGCTGACCCATATTAGTTCGAGAAAAACTATTCTTTCTTCGGATAAGAAAGTCCTTTAATTTGACTTGTTGCTCCTCTCTCAGATACTCACACCCATCTGTGTACTTGCTGCAAATGCTGAGGCATCTCCGTTGATTGGGATACACTCTCGTTTATACTGTGAACCTTACTGTAATCTTTGGGGTTAAACAATTCTCCAACACCATCTATTGGTGTGAAAATTGCAACATGTGAATGTCTGTACACCGCCACATCCTCGTCATTCGGGTTGAAGAATCGAACAAACACTGTGTCTGAATCCGAACTACCTATGGTTCTAGCAAGTCCAAAATTATACTTTTCGATGAATTTGATTTCAGGACTCGCAATACCCAATGTGGCAACACCTTTTCTCCTTCTGGTCATTCCACATTTGTTAAGAGCCTCGTGTTTAGCCGGGATGGTGACAATTTCCACACAAATTAACCGACTTGGTTTCGGCATTTCACCATCTTTCTGCAAGGGACATTTCGTTGAGCCTATAATGAAAGTCCTTTCATTAAAATCCCATTTGCAGCGATTTTCCTCCAGAAAATCTTGATCAAGCAAATCTGTCTGACTCCACCAATAAATACATTCATACTTGCCACTGTTTCCAAAGACAATATTTAATTCTGCGACTCCCAATACGTCTAAGGGCCTTACATCCACCACAGATAAAGACTTTTTTACAGGCGCCAATGAAGGTCATTTCCTAGCATGTATCGTTATAGAACGTATCTACAGTCAAAAATGTTATTCATACTCCAGTGTCAACGAGCCATATTACATGAGTTCCTTCAATACATCCACGAACAAACATCCCACATAATCCATTACACTTCTATTACCAATCTTGCTTCCCTTTGCAGGACTCTCTGGTTGTTATGCCCCAAATTAATAGCTTCCTGTTCCTTCTTTCCCATTTCATGGGCACTAACCTGAACCACTACTGCCTTTCCTCGTATCGGCCTATCTGATGGTTCGACATTCCCACGGCCTACAGAGGATGTCCTTGTACATTTAAATAAACTTCTTTTTGTGCTGCTGACATCTCCGTTCCCGTTTGTTTCGGGCTAGCTCTCTTCTTTGATGAATAATATTTGTAACGATTATAGCATGTGTTTCTCGAAGACTTCCTTCCTCATGGCAGAGTTTCTCATTGGGACAGTTCCCTATCCTCTTCATCTTGTTCGAATGTGTGAATTCGATTTTTACTTAACCCCTTGCCCTTGCATTTTTAATCGTGCCCACTAACAAGAATTGTCTCCTCTTCAACTGCATTTTGTATAGCCTTGCGAAGTGTCTTTGGTCTCATTCTTTATTCCATTAGCCAAAAGGATTCATACACTCATTTATTGAGAAAAGCTTTCAAGGATTTCTCCTCTACTATTTCGGCGTTCTGTGGATATGCTCTCCTGCATAGATCAACAATAGACTGTCCCAGATCTCTTAGACTCTCGCCCGGCTTCCGAACATCATCCTTACCTCTGCTTCATAAGCTTCTTTTACAGCTGACTGACCAAACCGTTCTTCCATACATTTTATCAATTTTTTCCAGTCATTCCTCACAACATAAGGAAGTCTATTCGCATAAGACTCTACTTGGCCTGTTAAAGAAATAAAGAACATTATTCTTTTCCTTTCTTCATCCCTTTCATTTATTGTGGACATCTTCTCAAATTGTTTAATGAATTCAGGCCAGATATCATTGTTTAAGAACTGGACCATGCACGACACCCACCTTAGAACAGTTCTAAGCATCTTTATCCTGAGTCCATGCAGTTCCATTACCTACTGTGGTTGTGTATCCATGCTTCGTACTGGAGTATAATCTTCCAGTTGCCATCCTTAATTTCCCCTGCGTGTGGCGGATTCTGGTCGTTGATACCTTTCAGATATGGAATTTCTAGGTGTCGACATGTTACAATCATAACGAACTTTACCTGATGGTGCAACAGTATCAAAATGCCTCCAGCCATCCACTACTGAACCAAAAGTCCTGACGAGATCGACGTCTTCGTTGCCTCATGTACTCCTCTGAATATCAATATGTCCAGTGGCGCTTTCCAATCCGATGTCTCCTGCATATCCAGTGGGCAAACACTTCCTGTCTCTTGCCATGGACTGTCGAATATCTCATTCGTTTCCTCGATCCCCATCAGATTTGAATCCTGAATGCTCTTTTCCATCTTGTGTATATTCCATTGCTTATAAGAAAGCTGAATAACTTACTGTATTTCCTTTCCACTGGGAATAAGTTCCACCTGCTGCCACCAATTGAAGCATCTCTTCCCAGTAGAGTGGATGCCAAGATAATTAAATATGAGTTCTGGTTACTTATTCCAGCAAGACAATCCAAGTTGTGCATAAAATACGATGGTGAGTTTAACCTTTTACCTAACGTAACGGCCAAAACCGGCCAGCGCTATTCTCAAAAATCGAAAATTAATTTTCATTATTCTTTTCATTTTTTGTCTCAAAAACATAGGTTACGACCCCTCGTTGGAACGAGCTCGTTCCAACGAGGGGTCATAATCTATGTTTTTGAGACAAAAAAAAATGAAAAAAAATAGTTATTCAAGAATTATTTTTGCAAGTGTTGTCTGCTTTTCAGTTTAGGTAAAGGGTTAATAAAGAGAAACGTTTACATAAAACAAATAAAGCACACGCGTCAGTATGACTGGGCAGGGAAAGTACGACTATAGTGCTCGACGATTGCTCTGGGACTCCTCGTGACGTCGGGAATGAGCTCCCTGACATCACTGGTGTAGTCTATATCGAAAAATAAACTGTAGTCTATTCATACTTCAATATATTATTTAACCACAAATACATTCACAGAAATCTTTTTTAACTGTATTAAATCATTTGACTAATATTCCAACTACATCAAGACATGTCTTTGATGAAGGCATGCTTTGATGATGCAGCAAGAATATAAGACCCCCCCCCCCCCCCCCCACCCCTCCATCCCAATCGTCCACCTTCGAGATGTCCCTGTACTCACCTACAAATCTTCCTAAGGGTATCCTTGATAGAACTGGGTCCGACTTCTTTGGATCACTCCATGCCATTTTACCCATAACTGTCATAGTAACAGTGGGATTAACTGAGTTCACTCTAATCTGAAAATAACAGGATATTTACAAATCCTAATAGATGTGTATGTAATCATCACCAGAAAGAAAAGAAAGAAATATTTAGTGATCCCACCCCAATTTTAACAAGAAGCATTGTACACAGGGGTACCTGTACACATTTGGCCATTCACATGCTGGACAACTTTCCTCCACCTGTGTGGATCACAAGCTATTCTGCCTTGTTTCGATACCTATCCGCCATTAAAATGACTATAGATCAGATCCTTCTGAAGTATACATTGCTACTTGACACTGACCATGACCTCCGCTGATAGTTGTGCATGGGTTACATCTAAGAAAACTCAAAATATCAGGATAAGAACCTTAATTTGAACAACGACAGCCCTTGAGTAGAGCTGAAACGGTTAAAGGGTTTTCTTGATCGATTAATGACACGGATTAACCTTCGATAACTGATTAATCACTTGCCCTAACATGCAGCAGAATAGATGCCATACCGATGATGATTTACAGCATTAACCCTTTGCCCAGTGCAACGGGAAAAACTGTTAGCACTATCTTAAAAAACACCCCATTCAAATTTTATTAAGTTTTCAATTTTTGTCTCAAAAATATAGCATATGACCCCTCATTGAGCTTGTTGCATTGAGGGGTCATAAGCTATGTTTTTGAAACAAAAA
Organism: Pictodentalium vernedei; assembly: GCA_031216915.1. Taxonomy (NCBI): domain Eukaryota; kingdom Metazoa; phylum Mollusca; class Scaphopoda; order Dentaliida; family Dentaliidae; genus Pictodentalium; species Pictodentalium vernedei. The sequence continues at coordinate 802,388,960 of CM062297.1, forward strand.
ATGAGAATTTTTATTAATTCAAAAATTTATTTTGCAAGTATCGTCTGCAATTCAAAAATTTATTTTGCAAGTATCGTCTGCTACCCACCTGTGGGTAAACGGTTAAGAATGGCCATTTCCAGCTACTGATACATACATATCGCTTCAGTGAAGTGATCTGGGTCGTAGTATCACGTCGAGTTGAGGAGGTCAGTGAGTTTGTCCCAGTGATCTGACGTCCTCGACGAGACGTGGTGCGACGACCCAGATCACTTCACTGTAGCGATAATAGGTTTATTATATGACTTATAGTTCCACATCGAATGCCAATACTAGTATTAACAATTCCCCCAACCTTTCTTTTGTAAATTGGATAGAAATAAAAAAGAACTATTTTTGTTTATACCTATTTTTGTAACAGTTGCACACTTCTGGGGAATCCCCCGATGCGCATGAATACGATAAAAAACGGGACTGTCGTTCGAGCGCAACCATGCCACCTTGAGTAAAGTACTCTCTGTGACCGGAACAGCTAATTATGCGAGTTCGAACGCACCCGTAAATAGTCCGTCATACTATAGTAATACGGAATCGCATTACACACTATGGATTTTTCGGGGACCAGGAAAAGATCGTCAAACAGTAGAGATATTTAGCGGTACATAGCCATACAATAAAGTATAATGATCATGCAAGTGAACAAGTGTGTCAGCACATAACTTGCATGCTTTACTCTGACTCATATAATTGATATGAGTCAGTGTGACAATGTTTTGTAGGGAGTTTGTACTTTAACCCATATAATACAGTAGGCCAAAAGTAATGGTTAATTGATCAATTACTTTTTTGACTGATAAAGACGTTGATCATTAGTTAATTGATTAATCAATTAACCAGTTTAGCTCTATCCTTGAGAACTCAGAATCAACTGAAATGATTTGGTATACGTGATCTGAAAATGATGCATGTAAATCTTCCGATCTGTAAAATCACACCTTTCGTTCTGCTAGACCACACCAAACAATCCTCCAAACCATAACCAGATGTTAGGAGGGTACTGCTCTCAGGTTTTTGTCAATTCCTGTCACCCATCAAATCACTCATTCCTGTTTGATCATCTTGACTCGAGAACTTAACCACACTTGTGACAACCTGCATAAACCCACTGCCTCTCCAGTGCCCTACCATCCCCCTACTCCCAAATGTTTAGCCCATTAACTTCAACTGTTGACCTTCTCACCCATTAAAATGCGTTTGTTTGCTGTCTTTAGTATTGTACAGTGAAAATTGCACACGAAACAGTAACTGGGAGGTATGTCAGGACAAGGCGATAAGGAGAATGTATCATGAATTCGACAATTCATAAAGAACAGTGGTTCCAGGGAGCCTCCAGCACTCACCTAACAAAATAACAAAGATTTTGCAGACAGGATTTTGAATCATTGTAACTCCCCTAAACAGGAATTTAGCAATTCAAATTTGAGTAAACCTCTGTATCATTCATTTTACTAAGATTCAGATGCTATCATAGAAATAATGCCTAGAGATCCAGTATTTTCATTAATGCTAAAACAAGGACATTCTTAAAAATATTTTTAAAGGATTTTCCTCATATTGTGCTAAGGTATAATTTGGGTTTCCATAGGGAACCCAAACATGAAACAAGGTACTTCATTTGAACAAACTTGATTCTGTCCCCTTCCCCACGCCCCTGGATACTGTATACCAAACATCAACAGATTCTGAGAGGTGGCTCTAAAAAACAAGATTTTTAAACAATATTCCTCATTTTCCACAAAGTTATCATTTCGGTTTCCATAGGAAGACCAAATATTATTTATTTATTGGTGCTTAAGGTAACATATTTCTGCACAATGGCTAATTGTGATTGCAACATGGATATAAAATCAAGTCCAACTAACTGTTTATACCCATGTTGCCCATTTTAAAATACTTCCACCTCAGACATTGGTTACTGGGTCCTACTTTACCAGTAAAACAGGGACATGATTTGAAAAAATGAGCTTGACAACTATAAAGATGCTGTATACCAAACATCAAACGATTTCGACTGGCGGCTCAGAAGAAAACTTTTAAAGATTTTTCCTCATATTGCACTAAGTTGGAATTCAAGCACAAATATCAACCTGGGGACTCGGTTTAAAAAAAAACACAATCTGATAACCCCTCTTCCTCCCCAAGAATGCTGCGAACCAAATATCAAAAGATTCTGACTGGTGGTTCAGGGGAAGTAGATTTTTAAAGAATATTTGTCATATTGGACTAAGTTAAAGTTTGGGCGGGGCAGCTGGAGGGAGCCCAAAGACAACCCCCCTCCCAAAGATGTTGCATAACAAATATCAAAACAATTCTGAATGACAGATCTGAACAAGATTTTTAAAAAAAATTCCTAATATTGCACAAAGTTAAAATTCAGGCTCCCATAGGGAGACCAAATATTAACCTAGGGACGTGGTTTGAACAAACTTACATCTGACCTCCCTTAGGACACACCAAATATCAAAAGATTCCGACATCTTGTTCTGGAGGAGAAAATTTTTAAAGAATATTCCTCATATTACTTGAAGTTAAAATTCGGTCGTCCAGATGCAGCCCAGATATGAACCAACAAAATTCAATCTGACACCCCCCCCCCCCAACCTCCACAAAGACCAAACATAAAAAAGATTTTGACGGGAGGGGGGAGGGGGGAGTGGTCTGAAGAAGACGGTTTTTAAAGATTATTCTCTAAGTTAAAAATTGAGCGCCCACGGGGTACCCACATCACATATCAACCCTTTAAACTCTAGTGTATCTTCAAGGCCAGTTCAATGGGAGCAATTAGAAGGGTCCATATGCATTATTTGGGGTAGACCAATCAATATTTTCGACGTACGGTCTCAGCGCTGCACTTTGAAAATATTGATTGGTCTACCCCACACATTTACTGAACAGCCATCCTATTTAATGGCGTTATGATATATCATGTTCCTGGCCGGCAAAGCGGCCGCTCGGATTTAAATGGTTAACCTATGGGTTTATTTGAACAAACTTAAATCTTATCCCCTAAGAATGTTGTATACCAAGTATCAAAAGATTCTGACAGGTGGTGCTGGAGAAGACTTTTAACAAATATTCCTCACATTGCACAAAGTTAAAACTTGGACTGCATGGTGGAGCCCAAATATGAACCAAAACGACGTGATTTTAACAAATTTTAATCTGTCCCACTTTAAGATGCTGCATAACAATATCAAAAGGTCTTGACTTGTGGAGAAGATGATATTTAAAGATTATTCTCTTGCGCTAAGTTAAAGCTATAGTTGGAATAGTTATAGTTGGAAGATGATGTACCACTGACAGAAGGAAACACAGTGGCTCAGTGCTGAGAGAATTGACAGGGTAAAACATTCGACAAATTTTGTGCGAATGTAAGGGCATTGTTGTGAAATGGAGCTCACGCCAATCATGGGAATCATACTGCAAAGCAACCTGACATAACGTCACCAGGCTGGCATATTTGAAAACTAATTTCCAAAATGATTGTAAAAACTGACATAGTTTGTGAATTGCATTAGGAAATCATCCTAAGCTTTTATTTAACCCTTTACCCAACGTAACGGCCAATTCCGGCCAGCGCTATTCTGAAAAATCACCAAATAATTTTCGTTATTTTTTGTCTCAAAAACATAGGTTATGACCTCTTGTTGGAACGAGCTCGTCGAGCTCGTTCCAATGAGGGGTCATAACCTATGTTTTTGAGACAAAAATGAAAAAAATTAGTTTTTCAAGAATTTTTTCTGTAATTGTCGTCTGCTTTTCATGTTAGGTAAAGGGTTAATAAACTGTGTGGGTTTTTAATGAGGTGAATATTCTTTCTTTATTAAAAAAATAAAATATCTCACACAACATTGGCTGTCAATATTGGTAAGTGGCTTTATTTTCGATCATGTGCAAGCTCCTGTCAATAATTGTCTAAACCACGCCCACAATGAAAGTTGCCTCAATGGTAAAAATCGGGTTGTATTAATTTTTTTAAAAAGTCTTTTTCTGGTACAAGTCCAGTTAACAGTCTTTCTGGTACAGTCTAGTTAACAATCTTAGTGTCTAAGTCACATATCTCTAAATTGCCCCCTTTTACGTGTAACTGTTGTAAAAGTAGTAGTGCCACTCAATCTGTCATCACTTCAAGTATTCTTGAGTTGCGTCCAATTCAAGGAATGAATACTTTGTAATCTCGTATTTTCGCGTGTTGGTTAATAAAATTACTTACCAAATTATTTTCGGGAGTGTTTATTTATTCTATCCATCTCAGCAGGTCTGGAAATATCACACTGCCCAATCGGTTGTCGGATTCTATGAGCAATCCGAGGATTCTCTGTTGTTGTTGGTAAGTTTCTATGTTGAAATCGCGTCTTTTTCACCCAGCAGATACGGTCGCGGAGAAGATTTCTTGTCTAGTTACCGAAGTAAGATGGAGGGATATTGATCAACCACTGTGCATTTATAAAGTAGCGAGGTTATCGACTGAGGCTCAGTTCATCTGAGGGGGACGTAAGTTATGTTTTAAGCAGGAAAATAGGCTGCACAAACTTAGAGGGGTCTGGTAGAATGTCTGTGTTGTGGACAATCAGGTGGATTTTTAACCAATTTGAAGGCAAAACTTGGGGACTTTTAGGCGATATGCTGGAAGCGAAACGAAATATACTGGGAATGAAAATAATTTAGGTTGGGCACCGAGAATCGTTTAAAAATATGTACGATTTATACGTCAGTCGGTATGGTACACAACTAAAGGTGGTTTAGCAGATTCTCTGTTGCCTGTATGCAGGGTTCTCAATTGTTCTGTGCTAAACACTTCGTTGTTTTGAGTATACAGATAGGCTGCTATTGTTTTGAATTTTTAGCCAAGTTGAGTACACTTTTCTATTAGCACGTGATTCGATTCGTGCTATGAAAAGAATAATCTATCTATATATCCAAAACAACGTGCTCAGTATATTTCTGGTTTAAGGTGTTTTAGACAAATACCAGATTCTCCTGGAAATGGTTTCCAGTCAAATCATGGTTGTCTGTACAGGAGGCGACTTGATCAGAAGCTTCCGCCAAGCTCTTAAGACTAACAAGCTGTGTCATTGCCAAACCTGAAAACGATTTTGCACAGTGTGTCTGACATCATGATCAGTACAAATGGTTTGGTGCAGAATATTGTGAGGATGCTTTAGATCATGAAAAGTTTTAAGAGTTATTCTCGCATAAAAATATCGGAGATACAATCAATACCAAACAAGGCTGGAATATATTTTGTAACTATTACCATTGGCAACATTCACTGGAAATACCCCAGCCTTGTTTTTATTTTAATCTTTAAATAATGTGATTGTGTTACACCTCGGAACATGATGACCTGCACCAATCTATTGGCTCAGGACATTTAGAGTATTTGCTTAGGTCTTTGTCCTTGACCCAATGCTTATTTGCAAGCTTGTTCATTGCAAATATTCTGCAAAAGTGCCCAGACTTAACCCGGCACCTAATGTAATGATTATGGCCAGATAGGGTTATTGACACTAACTGTCATTCAAATTTTATAAAATTTTGCCTTCAAAACAGGATCAAATAAATATGTATTTGATATTATAAAAGGTAATTTATTGGGATTTAACTTTTACTTGCTACTGGCGGATATTCCTGCTCTGTACAGGAAATCCCTTGGCACTAGAATAAGTAAAATTGGGGCATTTTAATAAAATGTACCCCCATAAATTAAATCAGGGTTGAATGAATGAATGAAACTTTATTTTGCAGCATACTCGAATACAATATCAATTTACAAATAACAAGGTAAGTGTACACTGCATGGGAATGGCATAGCCGGAGAGACTGTCTTCCTGCCATTCCCATTCATCAGATTTCTTCACACCAAAGCCTTATCCGTTTGTCTTTTTCTCGATCGTTTTGCATAAATAAGTTAAAACAATCCTCATGCACGGACCGAGGACATTTCTTGCTAAAGTCATATCAGTTTAACAGTCTGATAGTTTCGAAAGAGAGATAATGGGTTTGGGAGATGAGATCATTTTTAAAAAAAAACAATCAGGACAAGACGGATTGGCACAAGTAATGCTGGAGAAATACGAATTCGGGGTTGTATTAATTACTGCCTTTTTTAAACAGGGGCCTACTGAGTTGTTGAGTTTCTTCCTTTAAATCATTCCAAATTTTCGGGAAAGAATGAAGCGAGAGATCTGCAGAGAAACGTGTTCTCGGTTTGAATGTACACACACTCCCAGACTGTGTGGTTTCCATTCCGGAAGGAATTATGTAAATTTCAAAAGTACTATCAAAATATACAGGCAGTTTATTATGATAGCAGTCATGCATAAACAAAAGAACATGTAGCCTATATAGGTCATCGAACTTCATTATGCCACAATTTTTAAATAATGGTGAGGTATATTTTTTGTTCGTTATAACGTGAATAGCCTTTTTGCAGGGTTATAATTCTACTTTCCACGATACATGACCCCAAGCAAGTATACCGTAAAGCAAATGGTTATGTATAAGTGAGTAATATAATGTCTTTAAGGCTTTAAAGGGAAGAATGTTTTCGCCCTATTCAAGGCGAATATTGCCCTCGGCACTTTTAAACAGACCACAGAAGTGTGTTGTGTAAATTTTAGATTTTCGTCGATGTGGACTCAGAAGAAATTTAACTGATTTTTCTTCGTGTTTGTTACTAATTAGTCGAATATCTGCACTATTTAGGAAAATCGTTCTACCAACAGCGTTATAGGAATCATTTTGTGGATGCAGCAGCATGTATTTTGTTTTATTAGCATCCAGACATAGTCCATTTGCAGAACACCATTCACTCATCTTATCTAGTTCGGAATTGGTCTGGTCTATTAGATTATCTAGATTATTACCAGATGTAAAACCTGTAGTGTCATCTGCAAAGACAGGACTTTTAGCAGGGTTGAGTGGCTGATGTTGTTGATGTATAATAAGAAAAGGATGGGGCCCAGTATGGAACCTTGAGGTACACCAATTGTGACCTCCAATGTGTCCGATATGTTATTCATGAAAGAAACAGATTGACATCTGCCTGTTAGGTAATCTTTAAACCAGGAATTTATCAACCTTTTATACCATAACTGTCCAGTTCTGTAAGCAGAATTGAGTGATTTATGGTATCAAAGGCTTTAGAAAGGTCTAGAAATACCGAGAGTGAGCAATCATTTGTAGGTTTGTCATTTGCTTCTACAACATTATTTATGAGCTGAAGAATAGGGTGAATAGTGGAATGTCCCTTTCTGAATCCAAACTGATACCTATATAAGATGTTTTGTTCCTCTAAGAAAGTATTTAATCGTGCGAACATTACCTTTTCTAGTATTTTGGAGAATGTTTGAAGAATACTAATGAGGCGGTAGTTGGTGAATAGCTGTGGGTCTCCCGATTTGAAAATGGGTATAATTTTAGCTATTTTCATTTTGTCAGGCACCCTACCTGTAACAAAGGATAAGTTGATTCCATGAGATAATGAACCTGTCACCGCAAGTATTATCTCTTTTAATAATTTTGTGGACATATCGTCGCTATCTCTACTTGATTTGCTCCTCAAATTGTGAGCGCAAAAGATTACTTCTTGTTCATAAATAGGACTTACAAAAATGAGTCTCTATTGTTATTATTGCTCAAATAATCTGACAAATTACGTTGGGAAGGTGTCACTTGATTACTTGTCGTGTTTCCAATGTCAGCAAAAAAAGGTATTGAACCCGTCAGCGATTTTTTTCGGGTCTGTTAATTCCGTATTTCCAAGTGTTCAACCGATTACCCAAAATGGCCGCTGACCGATTGCCGGTTATTTGAGCTCACAATCGGCCAATTTCGATGCCGATTCCGATTGTAATACCGTGCCCAACTTGACAAGTTGAGGCTCGAAAGAACTACATTAAACTGAACATTTTTCAGAGTTAAACTTTGTTGACTCAGGTCGCAGCAAAATTACCAGTCGCGCACACTTGGGCGGTACACGTGGCTTTCAGAGAGTGTACCGCCCAAGTACGCGCGACTGGTAATTTTAATGCAACCCGAGTCACTGGTGTGAAACCTTCACTTTTCCGGTAGGAAATGGCGATTGCCGCAAATACACTCAGTTGTTAGCTTTACATGACGTTTAACTTGTATGTCCCGTAAAGGGGCGTCTAGAGAGATTAAGAATACACATTGTGGATGTTTCTCAACTTTATTGAATTGTATCATTGACATCATTTTACATTAACAATTGAACAATTGCAGAAGATGATAAAATGAGGTTAATGAACCATCACAAACTGCTTGGCAACAATCTGTTTCTGTTGGACCGATGTTCCAGGAGACGTTGCCTTTGTCACCCGATCGCCCACAATCGGCCGATTGTGGTGGCCGATTCCGATCATCGGTTGAACACTGGTATTTCCATCTACGAAGGTGGTGGGAAGTTTTTGGTTGTTATTTCACTTTCATATGACCTTTCGTAGGATTCCCTATGTCTTTTTAATATTATATTTATTTTCTAGTAATATCTTATCATAGTATTCTGCTTTAAGCCAGGGACACACTTGGCGATTTTGTACGCCCGATCCATTTTCGTTTGCGTAATCGTGTAGTGTAGTGTGTCTGATTGTGCGACGCCGAACTTTGCTAGCGAAGACGTACGCCCGACCAATCGGCCGTATTCAACATGCTGAATATTGGCGATAATTTCGGCCGGATTTTTATCGGTGGCGTAGAGATCGGCCAGTGTGCCCACCTCGGCAACAGCAGACCAGATGCGTATATTGACAGCAGCCAATCACTGTACGCCTACAAGTCACATGATTTCAACATGGCAGCCTCCACCAAAACAGCTACTGCGGTTTGGAGCTCGGAAAAAGAAGACGCCTTTCCCACCTAATTCGCCTCCGTCTCCTTCTAGCTAAAAGCAAGTAAATTGCTGCTACTGCTGCAATTTTCTTCCTGTACTTCGACTTGCTGGCCGCCATTTTATGATCACATGACAAGAGTAAAAAGGTGTCACATGACAAGAGGAGACGTCGCTGTCGTACTGTTATCCGGCAAGTGTGTCCACTCAATCGTTGAACTCACTGCCGGACAAAAATCGACGGCGTAAAAAATCTTTGTTGACAGCGATAAAAAATCGCCTAGTGTGTCCCCGGCTTTACAGATCCGTTTCAAGTGATTGAATTCATGGCAAAATTGTAAATTGAAAAACGCCCAGCGTAATGATACTAATCGATGGTTGGCATTTTATATATCTTTTCCTTACAGGGCTTGCTTTCAGGGGAAATGCTTTTTCAAAAGCATCGTAGAATTTGTCAAGGAATTTATTGTACGATGAGTTTGAACAACTCTCGATAGTGACCTCTGAAAAAAAGTCACATGCTGATAAGAGCAGCATGTGACTTCTTTGAAGTGAGTGATATTCTCTGTATTGATTTACCGTCTAAAATTAGGTAATGGGATAATTCATCGTTTGTCTATTTCTTCTACGAAAAACGGAGCAAAATGGTTGCTGACGTCAGTAATTATTATTCCTGAAGTAAAATTATTGATGGTATTGCTGCAGATGTGGTCAATTAGTGTAGCAGAGAATTCGGTAACTCTCGTGGGCTTTGTTATAGCGGGTACAAACCCCGCACTGGACTGTGAATCTGTAAAAGTATTCGTTTTTCGGTGTGTGTTCAAGTTGTGTCGGTCTATATTGAGATCACCCATAAGGCAAACCTTGTTATTTTCCTTGTTTATACTGTCCAATAAATCCGTCAGCTTTGAAAGAAACAAGTCAAGGTCTGCTTTTGACACTGAATTCGGTCTGTAAATAATTCCGATAATGCATTTTGTTTTCATGGGTATTTCAAAAAATAAGGATTCAAACACATGTGGTATAAAGTCCGATATAAGTCATTTCGTATTTTGATGGGTATATCGTATTTTATGTACATTCCGACACGAAATGATTTCTCAAGTTAAATTTCCAAAAGATTTTCATCAAATCTAGTCATGGCTGCTTTACTGCAGCCATGACTGGATTCGATGAAAATATTTCTAAAAAAATACTCAGCGGGTTAAGAGTTAACGAAACTTTTTGACAGCCAAAGTCGCCTCCTGTTGGACAGTTTGCTGGGTGGAGGAAGCCAGAGAATCCCGTGAAAACCACACAAGCAACAGCAAGCGAATGTCAGACTCCCAACATACTAACACCACACAAGTAAGGTTAGCATTGGCAGACATGTTAACTCTCCCGGAATGCCCGGGAAAATCCCGGAATTTCAGTGTAGTTCCCGGCCTCCCGGACGGGAATCAGTTTTGGACCAAAAATCCCAGAAAACAACAGTCAAATATTTCGTTCCCGTTGTAACTTATGAAAAACGTTCGGAGTCAAATCACATGCATTTCAAACTCTGGTAAAAACTCACGAAGCAGTAAAATATGGATTTAAGTTAAATTTATTTAAGAAAAGGCTATTTTACGATATATATTTCAACTGTGTTCATGTTTATTTCTGGGGTTTTTCTTCGGAGATTTGTGATAAATGTGCGAGTGTCGAAGTGAAAATAGGTGACTTACTTTCAAAAAATTGAAAACTCCACCTTCATTTAAATGCAGTTTTTGGAAATTAAAATATATGAAAAGGAATTAAATAATATATATTTATTTATTCCTTCATTGTCACAATATCAAACGAGCTTGTTCCAATGAGGTGCCACATGATAAGGTTTTGTTGATTTTTTTTTTCCACCGCTCAATTTGTATATTTAATGCATGAGCAAATCATGAAATGCATTTGATTCATTAGGTAAAGGGTTAATTATTTTACTGCAGGATATCAGTTTGCACTATCTGCAACCTATGTGTACCTTATGAGGTCCTAGTTCTAATGCCATGGACTTTGTTAGATTGTCTAAAGCACCTTTACTTGCACTATATGCTACATGCTGGTCCAAGGCTAGCTGTGAAGCTGTACTAGATATATTCACTATTGCTCCTCCTTCTTTTCTTTCAATCATGTCCCTAGCTATCACCTAAAAATAGAAATATAGAATAAAACGTACAGTTTATTAAACGTATAAAGTTTTCGAATAAAAACATTTATTCTATGAGTTTGTGCTGAAACGGATATCCAGATATCCGGTTAACAACCGGTTGCCAACTTAACCGGTTGAAAAAGTGGCCAACCGGATAACCGCACAGTTAAAATTGAATGCGAAGCTAATATTCAAGCTATTAACATTGTCGCTTTTTTGCAATGATACAGACGTAGTTCGTTTGCAGTTGTTGACAACTCAATCATCAGTACTCTAAGAGCTCCAAATAAGCTCATATTTCTCTTCTACAGCCATGTACCTGGCTGGACGTTAGCCGGTAAGACATCAAAGACTTGCGAACTCGACACTTGCAATGTCTGTTTATCGTCTGCAGAACACGCGCGTAGGCCTTTTTCAAGAAATCACAGCAATCATTACAAGAGATTGTCGTTGCTAGGCATGTCACGTTTGTGTCAAAATAATAGCATACCAAAAACCTGAAAACTTACATCACTTGAGCCCCGGGTTGTGCCCTGCACTGCAAAAAATATAGGTTCTCTTTAGAACCAAAACTGGTTCTAATCTTGTCCCTGAGATGGAACCAGTTCTGTTTAAACAGTATTTATTTCAAATCAAATAAATTTACCAAGATTAGCATTCAATTTTAACAGAATATTACATGAACTGAAGTAGATTCAGCACTAAACTTGGAGCTTATTCAACGCAGTCGTCAAACATTTTGAAACAAAGGAGATATGGAAGTTGGCATATCGAACCAGTTTTGGTTCTGTATAGAACCAAAACTGGTTCGATATACCAACTGTTCATATCTCCTTTGCTTAATATGATTTGAGACAATCTCGTATGAGCTCTAAACTTACGGGTGAAACCCCCTCAATTTATGTTTAATTCTGTTAATATTTAATGTTAATCTTTATAAATTTATTTGATTTGAAATGAATACTGTTTAAACAGAACTGGTTCCATCTCAGGGACAAGATTAGAACCAGTTTTGGTTCTAAAGAGAACGTATATTTTTGCAGTGTATGGTCCACAAGATGAAAGTTTTCAAATACTTCTTGTTATTAGAATTGCCGAGTGGATAATATACTCAAAGAAAAAAGTTAAGCATCTCCAAATATAATGAATGATAACATTCCACTGTTCATTGAAAGTCTATTGCTGGTTATATGTATGATTAGTGCACAGGGGCGCCTTCCCCCTCCCCCCCACCCCCCACACACACTTTTTTTGCCGGGCCATGTTTTTGTGAATGCATATATTTTTACACAACCAATGACTGGTGAAACGGGGGCGGATCCAGAGACTCCCCCATATTTTCGCCAGCTATGTTTAGCTCATACCGGTACAGTTTCGATGGATTTCGCATCATTTTTTGTAGTAAGTGGCAGCAAACGCTAAAATGTATACAGTCTGTAAAACTGAAATAGATCGTACTCTTACAGACAAACAAGTACCAAATCCACCCCAGACAAGATAATCCACAGACAGCATAATTGCTGTTAACATCTAGTGAAGCATAAGGTGAAGTTTACTGATCAGCAGGTGAAGTTTTCGACCAAAGCTGATAAATAGACCTCACCTGTATGCTTTACCTACGTTTTTTCAACGGCTCTCAAAGTGTGAAATCTTTCAAATACATCTCCTGAAAACTCTCAAAATATCTGCTCAGATGCATGGAAATGGGGGTTTTGAGACCCTGGAATTTAAAATTTTCGTATGACGGGCAGAACTATGGTCGGCCCGTCATACCGACGACCATCCATCACCTGATCCAGCCACCCCCCCCCCCTTCAAAATCATTACGCCGCCCCTGGTGTATGACTCAGAATTGGTATTTATAGTGCCTCCTTTTAAATTTTTCAATGTTCAAGCACTATCTATCACCATGACATAAAGACGGATGACATATGCACAAAGATGGCAAATTATTGATATGCATTCCCCCGGCACGTCCTTTAAAGCAATCGGGCGTCAACTCGATATCCACTACACAGTCACCAGTACTTCGGTGAGAAACCGCATGCAAACCAATGTGGTGAAGGACTTAAGGCAAGAATTGGAAGTAGCTTTGCATCAGGAATGGCGAAAGTTACCCCTGTAACGGATACGACGATTGACTGGAGGATGCGACGCAGGATAAAAGCTGTTATCTGAGCACATGGGGGATACAGCAGTTATTGAACTGTAACACAGGCTCACGTTCTTTAGAGGTTACAAATGACATTTTATCCATTGAGAGCCAAATAAGCCTATGATCTCTGTGTGCAAGTATAGCCTGAATATTTTCTTCCAAGATAGCATTCAGCTTTTGAAGCTTACTTTGTGAGTACTTTACTGATATCAACAATTTAACGATTTAACAAACTCTTTATTTTCACCATGGAAACAGAATAAATGTGTTTGGGCAAAGTAGATTGTCGTGCAGGGTACCCGGAGGTGGAAGTGTGGTAGTAGCACTGCATAAAATGGTAGCCTGGATCAAAATGTGTGGTGGTAATTGGAGGGAGGAGGGAGGCTAGTTTCCCCAAAGAAATTTTAATCTACCGGCGGTCATGATTGGTCAAGGAATGGGTACACGAATTCTACCATCTATTAGCGGAAAGATGAAAGGATGGGATCCAATATAGCCTAACAAGTGGGAAAGCCGTTGAATGGTTTGGTGAAAGCCCCAAGCCGAGCTCAAAAAATCTGTGTTGGGAACAGTCCGAATTTAAGGCCCATCATTTGGTGGAAGCACACAAATCTGCTGAGAATTTCCCTCAGACAATTGGAAGGTCAGAGGTCTTTCCTCAAAGATGAAAAGTAAATTGGATGAGACTTGTCATGGGCAAGGCTGATCTGGCAAACCAGACATGTATGAATTTGCTGTAAAGTGTGCGTGGGTGGGGAGGAGAGGGTAGGGTAATGGTAGTGAGTGAGACTGAGCTAAGTTCAGGATAATTGATAAAGAAGAACTAAGGACTGTGGTTCATATTTTAAGGGAACCCTGACAGGTTGTGGATGGTTGCAATACCGGGAGGTCCAGCTTACATTGGAGGTACTAAGGTCAAACAGGTCCTTCTGTGTTGGAATTCAGTTGCCATCAGCATAATTCTTCTAAAGATCACAAGATTTTTATTCATTTAACAGCAGTTTACTCTACTGATAAATTTATAATTGCTAGTTATTATTACCTGTGAAACACAGAAAACGCCTTTGAAATTCACACTGAATATCCTGTAATGATAAACACACTTATTTCAGAATGGCAGAAGTCGGTAAATATTCATTTATTTATTGAAGTTCAAGGTCATTTTCAGCATTTATGGCTATATTATAACGGCATTATACCATATTGCATATAATTTTTCAGAAACAAAAAATAATTAAATCTTTAGAAGTCTGAGGTACTGCCGAGACCACACAGATAGGCGTTCTAGGGTATGGAGAAGACCAGGAGAGTGACTCCATGCACACATCATTGCTGAGCATGACCGCTATGGTGGAGGGTCAATCATGGTCTGGGGCGATATCAGCACTTATGGACGTACATAGCTCGGTGTCCTTGAACGTGGTACTTGACTGCACAGCGGTATATTGATGAGATCCTGGATGTCCACGTCAGATTGTATGCAGGTGCAGTGGGTGATAGATTCATTCTGATGGACGATAATGCCAGTCCTCATGTTGCCCATGCTGTCGGGGAGTACCGACAGAGGGAGGGGATTGAGCATATGGACTGGACAGCAAGATCCCCTGACCTCAATCCAATCGAACATGTCTGGAATGAGTTGAAGCTTGCAATTTCAGCACGTCCAGTCCAGCCAAGAAGTGTCCAGGAGCTTAGTGCCACGCTGGTCCAAGAATGGAACAACATCCCACAAAGGACCACCAGGAACCTGATTGGGAGAATGAGAAGGCTTTGTCAACCTGTAATTAACAGTAATGGGTCTCATATTGAACCCATACCAGTTCGTTCCGTCAACCTTTTGGCAAATTTTAAAAAATTTCCTCTTTTACCAATAATATCCATTTTCCAAAGCTAAAAAATAATGTCAAGCACAATTAAAATCTTAATTTCTGTACTTAAATCATTAAAGATATAATTAAATAAAAAAAATATATACACTTTTCATCAAAATATTTCAACTAAAACGTAAAACAGGTAGTTGGATATACTTGGTGCTTAGCAAACTTTGAGCAGTATAGAAGCATAACTGCAATTTATTTGAAATAATACGAATATTTTATGTAATAATTCCCAACTCTTGCAAAAATAATGCACAGTTGTTGTTCTTGTTTACTTCTGATAACTTTCGCACCACTTTTTTATATCTTAGTTATGTCATGTGTTCTGAAATTTCAACTGCATTAAACCTTTCTATTTACAGATTTAAGTAATTCTGCATTGCTTCTAATGTCTTACACTCTACATATAGTGCTTTTTAGCATGCACACATTTTTCATACAAGCAAAATCGGAGAGTCGATATTTTTTCAGATTAGGCCTAAAGAAGATAAAACTCGGTTTCTCAGGCCCTCCTGTATGGTCCTTTTGGATGCGCATGCTCTCTTTTTATTATCAATGCAAATTTTAAAAAAATAAAAACTAAATGGTTTATGTCTGATATTTTACCCAAGTAAATAAAATTGATAAATTTGTTCCTTGAGTGCAACAAGGCTTTTCAATGCTTTAAAAAGCCTCCTTGTTCCCAAGGGACGAAATACACCACCACCCATGCTATTCTGTAGATTATGAGGCCTAAAACATAAAACA
Organism: Pictodentalium vernedei; assembly: GCA_031216915.1. Taxonomy (NCBI): domain Eukaryota; kingdom Metazoa; phylum Mollusca; class Scaphopoda; order Dentaliida; family Dentaliidae; genus Pictodentalium; species Pictodentalium vernedei. Next base: position 802,404,793 of record CM062297.1, read on the forward strand.
AACCAAGAACAAGATTTTTTTGCTGGCAAAGAAATAATTACAAAAAAAAAAATTAAAATAAAAAAATCAACGTCTGCATGCAATTTTACAAAACAGTGGCTTGAGAAACCGAAAATTTACTTTGTGGGACCTTAGTGGCTTATTGTCCTTTTAAGACTGCACAAGCTGCTTCAATGGCATGATCTATTCTGATGCGAGACCAATCTTGTTGGGTTTTTTTACCTATTAGCACTTGGAAAATGCTATTATGTGACACATTGTTGGAAAGGGCACCGACATCCCTTTCCAACACTGAGTCACATAATAACAATTCAGCAGTTGAATGTGACAATCTCCGACAAAACAATACAGATATAACCTGCGTGAATCTTCTTCGGATGCCATTTAGATCATGCGATGGGAGACAGAGCCAGGTGGATTTTATTTATTTCCGGTTTAGTTCCGGTTTTTGCAGCAATCCAGAAAACTGAAATGCAAGACCCAGTAAAAACTGACTGAATGGTTTTACTGTGTTTATGTATAGACTGATCAAACTATCTTATTGGGAGGGTACTGGACTAGTGGCCCGTATGGATTTTGTCACTTAGTCTATCTGGCAAAGTGGCAGATTTGTCGTGTTCTCAATGCCATATTTGTCCCTTATCGACTTCCTCACCAGACAAGACAATTAAAGGAGACATAGACAGAATGCGATGTGTGTTTGAATCAGTGGGTGTTTTACATAACGAGGTGGAATGGCATAGGCTCTCGCGAAATAAGATTACGCTATTCCAACGAGTTATGTTAAACACCCACCGATTCATACACACATCGCGTTCTGTGTTTATTACACAACCCATGCATTAAAATTAATTTAAATAAACAAATTTTAATTCCGATGTTTAAGCCCAAAGGTGAAGAGTCTGTTTGTTTTGACTAAGCTGTACTGATCAAATGGATCGATAAAAAGTCAAAACAACCTTTTCCGATCCAGTGTTTGTTGAAATTTGTATTGCTGTTTCTTGCCGGCTGGTGCCCATTCACGCCTAACCATTTGGTGGCTATTACTGTCAGTAAAAATATAAGTACAAATTTATGCAGATTTGCAAAACAGCTCGGATAAACATTTTAACAAGAGCACCGCGTAGCGGGACAATATACGCCCGTTTTGTATTTTTGAAGGGTTGGGGTAAGGATGGGTATGAGGGTGAAAATTGTTTGGACCAACCCCATATTCGAACTTAACCTGTATTTTGTTGTGATTAAACAACATACCAAGTTTGGAACCAATCGGAAAACAAATAATAAAAGTTATCATCCGGAAACCAAATATTTGATGCCTTCTATGTCCAACAGTTAGGCCGTACTAAAGTTATAATCCGGAAAACACAAAATGCACAAATTCAAGAGGAATAACTCTGGAAAGGTACATGCGATTTTGCCCGAAAGTGAATCTGAGCTGTGCTTTGTGGTCATAAACAAAATCCTAGAATTTGAAACAAATTAGTCAAGGCAAACTAAAGTTATCATTCGGAAACCACATAATTCACAAATTTGCAATCATTCAAGGGGAATAACTATGGAACGGTACATGCGATTATGGCCAAAGGTGAACTTGAGCTGTGCTTTGTGGTCAAAAACAAAATCTGAGAATTTGAAAAACATCGGTCAAGGCAAACTAAAGTTATCATCCGGAAACCACAATATCCACAAATTTGCAATCATTCAAGGGGAATAACTCTGGAAAGGTATATGCGATTGTGGTCAAAAGTGATCTTGAGCTGTATTTTGTGGTCAAAAACAAAAAAAACTGAAAATTTGAAATAAATCGGTCAAGGCAAACTAAAGTTATCATCCGGAAACGAAAAGTTGGGCTACAATCCCATAAATAAAGGGCCAAAACTCTATTGCAAATGGGCCGTTAGAAACAGAAATCGAACCCATACTGTATTTTGTCATACTAAATCCACATGCCAAATTAAACTCAGCTCAATCCATTACAAGTAAAGTTATCGTCAGGAAACGAAATGTTTCCATGGACGGACAGACAGACAGACAGACAGGCAGATGGGTGGAGAGACCATTCACATAATACGTCCCCTTTTTCAAACGGGTGTATAAAATCAACATCTGAAAAATTTGGTGTCAATCCGTCAAGGCGTTCGGCTTTAAATGAACGGAAACCAATTTTTTTTCAAAAATTGTGGTTTCAAAGGGCCATAACTCTGCAGCGGATGGACTGAGAAACACCAATATCAAACTTGACCTGTATTTTATTGCTACAAACAACATCTGAAAGTTTGATGTCGAACCGTCAAGGCGTTCGACTCTAAATGAATGGAAACCAATTTTTTTTAGAAAAATTGTGTTTTCAAAGGGCCATAACTCTGCAGCGGATGGACTGAGAAACACCAATATCGAACTTGACCTGTATTTTATTGCTAAAAACAACTTCTGAAAGTTTGATGTCGATCTCTCAAGGCGTTCGACTTTAAATAAACGGAAACCAATTTTTTTTTAGAAAAATTGTGTTTTCAAAGGGCCATATCTCTGCAGCAGATGGACTGAGAAACACCAATATCGAACATGACCTGTATTTTAATGCTAAAAACAACTTCTGAAAGTTTGATGTCGATCTATCAAGGCGTTCGACTTTAAATGAACGGAAACCAAATTGTTTATGGACAGACAGACGGACAGACTGATAACATAATACAACCGTTTTTTAAACGGGCGTATAAAAAGAGGTTCGAAGCATGTCAAGATGTATGAAGATTTACCGAAATAAACTTTACCAATTTAGATATAGGGGTCCACAAAACGAGACAGCCATGGGACTGGGTTAATATTCCGGTTGGAAATGATTGGGTTTATTTTAAAATATTATCTCATTTTTGGTTAACTAATTTTATGACTCGATGGAAAAGGAACTAGTATGAACGGTGCTGGGAAAAAAGTTCCGGCTTGTACATCACCCATTGAATACTGAATCATTTATGTCATAGCGGCTATTCCATTAAATACAAGGGTTTAAAGTTGAATGGATGTGTAATAAAATGTGACAATGAGAACATAACCTGGGTTAGATGAACTTTATTCATTGTTACCCTAATTTAGGATTTTTTCTGACTCAAAGGCTTAGCAACTGATCCTCTAGAACTCCAAAGAATGATCAAAGGGAAATTGGGCTAAACCCAATGGACATACTTACAGACAGAGCTTTTGTGTTGGGTGGTGTTGTACAAACTATTGAGTATATTTTTTAAAGTTAAGGAACCTGATGTGTTATTTAATATGTTCTTAAAAAATGGAAAAACTGAACTGAAACCAAGGTTTTTTTCTAAAACTGAAACAAAACCGAAACCGAATCTAAATTCAAAACCTCCCAGTTCTTATGGTCGACAACGTTGTGTTATAACCATCAAGATTTGGCACAAATACAAATGGGCTGGTTTGTTATCATCAAATTCGAAAGTCGGAAGACTTTTCTTTAACCAATAAGCCAATCGAGTGAATTTGGATTCACATAACTGTCATGAGAATGGAATGAATGTTCTTTTGAAATATTATGCCCTGTTACTTGCACACAAGTTAAAGAGTAAATTCCTCTTAACCCTTTACCCAACGTAACGGACAAAACTGGCCAGCGATATTCACAAAACTCGCCAATTAATTTTCATTATTTTTTTCATTTTTTGTCTCAAAAACATAGGTTATGACCCCTCTTTGGAACGAGCTCGTCGAACTCGTTCCAAAGAGGGGTCATAACCTATGTTTTGAGACAAAAAATGGAAAAAAAATTAGTTATTCAAGAATTTTGTTTGCAAGTGTCGTCAGCTTGTCATGTTAGGTAAAGGGTTAACTGAATTCAATATTTTGCAATCTTGTAAATTACTCTGACATCCACTGAATTCTCCACATTTGTAAACATTGTTTATCTCAATACATCCACGTAAACATTTAATCTATAACATATTTTCTAACAGAGCTCAAAGAGGTCTGTCAGACAAGATTGAATATGGAATGGGTGTTCAATTTATCACTAGACGACAGGAAATTGGACTCACTTCCTGCTAATTGTTTACTCCTGTTAACTGAAACTTTTACACAGTCAAAGTGGCTATTCAATTAACAGAATTGCACTGTATATGCTTTTGTGTAATCACATGCACTTACCAACAACTTCTCCTTGAATACTTGAAATATTTGAGTGAAAATAGTTTGTGAAACTAGACCCCGTTCCACCAATAATGTCAACCTTCTAAAACACTGCTTCCCATTCAAATACGTTTTTAGGGATGCCTGTTCATTTCATGACCAGTGAATGTGACAAAATAACGAGAACCTGCTTGCGAATTAGATGTGATTTTTGCAATCCATAATGATGACAAACCTGTCAAGTTCCTTTTCTTCAAAGTTGACAAATTTGCTCAATGAAGAAACACCTGCATTGTTCACCAATAAATGAATTGGCAACAAATTTTCCACTGTTGTTTGTACATCATCCCATCTGGACACGTCAGCAAGCACACACTGAATCCCTGGGACCTGAAAGAAAAGATGAAGCTTTACAAGTATGTCTGAAACGAAATGCACTTTTTTGAAATGAGAGATCTCATTTCATATCAAATAAAAAATAGAATTCACTTGAACAAATATTCAAATCACAGGACATAATTTGTGACTCCTCACTGCAAAAGCTGAAAAAATCTTATTCCAATGGGGGTCACCACTTGTGTATTTTTGAAAACAAGCTATTAATTGAAAACAGAATATGTTTTCATTTTGGAATTCACATTAAACAAATTTCCACAATCCTCTATGAGTATTTCCATTAGTTCCATTCTACACCCTAAAAACATGTAACCAACTAAGACCTAAAAGAGTTAAAAATCTATTTCTCAGGCCCTCCTGCATGGTCCTATTGGCTGCCAAATGCTCTCTTTTTATAACCAATGCAAATTTCAAAAAATTTAAAATTAAATGGTTTATGTCCGATATTTTACCCAAGTTAATAAAATTGATAAATTTGTCAAGGGGCGAAATACACCATCTGCTATTCTGAAGATTCTGAGGCCTAAAACATAAAACAAACCAAGAACATGAACTTTTGATGGAAAATAAATAATTACAAAGAAATTAAAATATACATTGAAAAACTGCCCACCCACGAGGAATTTTACAAAAAATGGCCTGAGAAACAGAAGATCGATTTTGTGAGGCCTAATCATGTGCATTTTTACAGCCTTGGTCAGTGTATATTTTCATTTAGTGTGTGATATAGCAGTCTATCAACTAATCGTGTGTAATGCCTATGGCCAGCCAATGTACATTAACTAAACAACTAACTCTATGCAATGCACAGGCTAAGTCACTCTTTTCTTTCTGGTTATAAATAAGATTATCTCTATTATGTGGCTAACCCCGTGCATTGCACAGCCTTAGAGAATGTACATTTTCATGTAGGGTGTTATGTGATAGCTACCGATTTTTTATAGGCAGAAAGTGTTACTAACCCTGTGTTCTGCACAGGGTTAGTCAAACTTTCGGGTTGTAAAAGAAATTCATTATCAACTGATTTAACTAATCCTGTGCACTGTACAGTCTTAGTGTAAATCTCATCTATAGCAACTCTGTACCCAACGTAATGTTATGGCCAAAACCAGCAAGTAATATATTCAAGATGCATTAAAACTTAGCTTATGGCACCTCTTTGGAATAGACTGTGGAAAGGATTTTTTTTCGTAAATTCCAAAAATGTAAACATATTCTACTTTGAATTAATAGCTTCTTTGAAAGAAAAGCAATTGGAAGGGAACCGTTGATCAACATTATAAGTTGTGCAAACCAATTTCAAATATGATTCTCTGTTGTGACATAAAAGGATAAAACAGGTGATATATACCCAATGAATGGTGGAGAAAGGGATTTTTTAGAGCGGGAAATGGGGAAAGATGGTTCCGATATTCAGCCATTGTTGCAGCATGAATTGAACACTAGCTCTGCAACCACTACTCTAGGCTACTGACAAGTTTAAGTCTCATGAATCAGTCACGTTCGCCTGCGTAATACGCAAATTCAGCAGTTGAAAAAACATTATTTTTCCAAAAATGTCAACAAAACCATATCATGTGACCATTCATTGGAAGGAGCTAATTTCAATAAAGGATAACATACTATGGTTTCACGGAAATGATTTTTAAAATTTGGAAAAATAATATTTAAAATAATAAATTTTGATATCGTCTATGTTGGGTGTTAAGCTAGTTTCAAAATGCAGTTTGGTAATGGAACTACACTCATGCATAAAATTTGGTGAAGATCAAAAACGCTCCCCAAATATTTTGGCTGACATATATTTCTGAAGTGTTTATGGTCTTCAAAAATAGAACGTGATAAACAATTGACCCATATTGTTCATGCCTGGTTTTCAGTCAAATCTTCCTGGAAGCCAGATAGTAAAACCTAAAACAAACTTTTGTTCTGGAAGACTGGGATACATGGGATAACCCAATTAGAAACTACTGTGACGCCAGGTAAAGAGAACCACTGTTCCTGTGTCCATCAAGGCATAGCCCTAGATGTAGCGCCCCCACGAATATTTGAATATGACCAAACCAAATACCGAATTGAATACTGCACACTATTTGTGAATTGAATTGAATATTGAATCGAATATATAACAAATGTTATCAGTAGTACTTCTACAGGACAACGTCACATTTAAATCCAGTGAACACAGTCAAGTCAACCTGTCGCAAACCACTGATCATTAAGCTGTCTTTTCCATGTAGACAGACCAGAATTTGATAATGCGAGTTCCCAGGTGGACAGATTCACACAAACATTCTGCTGTTGGTGTCATATTTATACTACACAAAGAGACTAATTCTCTGTGTGTCTCAGTAAATTTGGTTTCATTTAAAATATGAGAAAGTTTGAAGAACTCAAATTATGCTACGGTATAACCCATTTATTTATAGAAACAGTCACCATGAAGTCGAAAACGGACCATTGTTTGAATAATTAATGTTGCCTGTTCGCAATGACTCAATGATTCAACAGACTGCAGAAAATCCAAGACTTCCAGACTTTGGTCATCATTATTTCTATAAGCTGGTTATTGTAAGTGTGGCACAGTAGAGGGGTTAAGAGATCGGTATGGCCGTGACCGTAGTACCCCCGTCATCTAGTGGAATTATTTAGGACTTCAAAGTTTTGGGGAGGAAGTTTGTAATCACTCCCACCACACAAACTCTCAAAGTAATGTCTGAATACAAAGGTTAAAAATCAGGTTCGTGATCACTCTTGAAAAGTCCACTGCGGTCTCATCGGGAACGTCTCAGCTGGGTATGGGTAAAGTCAAACACAGAGAAGTACTTATGTTTCTAGATATTTAATACATTTCCTAATTAAACATAAGCCCTAAACTATGCAATACATTTTCTCTGGAGCGAAGAACTTTTCATTATACTTTTTCCTGTAGAAAATAACGAATACTTAATGTTACTGAAAAAGGCAGGACGATGCTTCAAATAACGTGATAGTCAGCATTCAACATTTTCGCGTTTGCCCCAGAGAATCATAGCCGAAATCTGACTCTCTTGGCCTCTCTGGTTGTTTATATTCTGTTAGCTATGTGTCAGAGTGTTAATTATTTCACCAGATGTCCACAAGGGTGTGTAAATTGGATTGTTGACTTCAGCAGTCATTCTGCATAACCCTTTTGTGGCCGTCCCAAGGGAATTCATGTTTAGTATTAACAAATGGTTTGCTCCCCTCTAAAATGTTAATAGGCAGGTCTTCTGTTAAAAATAATGAAGCCAAAACTAAAGAACTATAAAACTCTCAACAGTGGTGAATCGACACATTACAATAATGATTAAGTCGATAGTGTGCGAAAAGCTATTAATTTGTCGCAACAACACACTGTCCATGATTGTGAAAGGGAGGGTGCTTATTAGCCATGCAGGCAATAACTTCCTTATCTGAATCTATGCATACAAATTGACACCAATAACTTCTGTGTAATTGAATTGAGAATGCGCTTTTGTTACTCGGTAAAAATCCCGGTTTACATTTAAGCCATGAGAGAAGGTATCATGCAATTAAAGTTAAACTCCAAGTCTGTCTCTGGGGCCTCTCCCTGGGGAGGGGATAAGCGCTAAGCTCATGAATGGGGAGCCACGGGAGGGCATTATGTGACAATCCTCCCCACCAAGATTCGAACTCCAAAGGCAGTGCTGAAGAGTTCGAGCCCATGGAAGCACTCGCATACATGCACTCTTGTATAGGGAGTTATAAGGGGTCGCCCTGCCCTTCAGTAAACTCGAGATATTCAATGGCCTGAAAGTAAAAACAAAACATTTTTAAAATAATTAATCTGCAATTGGGTTACCATAATGGTCATGTAGGGCGTAATCAAACCAATCTGGAATCAAGTTGGTACCCCAACGTAAGGGTAAATGACAATGTGGACAACTCCGAGAGACGGCGTGTCTCATCCAGGTGCGTCCACATTCTATATATTTACATATACTTATATACACTCTCCTCCGGGCTCAAGTACTCCTGGTGCGTCTTCTGTGTAGAAAACCCACCAGCTTAGAAAATTGTCTAAGGTAAAGGTTCTATCAACCGTTTACCTAACTTCGTTTTGTTATTGCATTTAAGAAATCAAATGTATTGTCACTGCTACTGCAGGTCACAATATGACAATTTATACTCGACCCAGATTTTGAGGGGTTCTAGCCCATGTATTCAGAGGCCAGAACTCATGGAATGTCTATTCGAGGACAGTCAGTTAATTCATCTCATTACAATTTATCTTAGTAATTTTTAATCGAATATGAACTGTCCCCTATTGATGGGGTGTGTCGGATTCAATGTTACTTTTACTATCACTTGAAGGTAATTGATAGGTCCTATAAATGGTATTTGGTTCTGTTCGGTACTCAAATGTGTGTCCAATAAGATCTGAGTGAAATTGTCTAAACACAATATAAGGTTGACGACTTCTAGGCCGTCCATTCTCTTGCAACTGGGCATGTCTTTTCCGAAGCTTATCCCAAAAACGTACCAATGGTTTAAAACAAATCATATCACTGGGTGTTTGAAATCTATGTTTTGTATGATGAGAGCTTGACACACGACGGTTGTGACAAGGAAGGGTGGCAGCATCATTATATTCTACTAAATCAGGGCAATTGTGAATGGTCAAGTATCTTGATTGATCAGCAAAAGTGACACAATCAGATGCTGCGTCATCGTAATAATAAATCAATTGTCAATCAATTTCAATCATTACCATTCCTTACTGTGGATTTATATAAACATGTGTTGAAGCTTGTAATGGTGACAGCAAAAAACTGTTTAAAGTTGTTAAAAATCTGTGTACAGAAAAACAAAGTGTGTCATTTCCACCACACGATGATCCATCAAAGCTAGCTGATCAGCTTGGTGAATTCTTCATAAAAAAATAAAATTAATTCAGGAAAAAATTATGAACATAAATGTAGACAAAATTGACATCAAACAGAGACCATCAGAAAAAGACCTTTCAACTTTTCGACCTTTAGAAATCCACGAGGTAACCAAATTAATAAAAGAATCCTCAAATGCCTCATGTCAACTCGACCCAATGCCAACATCTATTGTCAAATCATGTGTAGACTCTTTGGCTCCTGTAATCACAAAAATGATTAACATGTCTCTGCTAGAAGGATGTGTGCCTGATGCGTGGAAAATGGCAATTGTTAATCCTCTTCTGAAGAAACAAGGTGCGGAACTTGTGTTTAAAAACTTCCGACCAGTGAGTAACTTACCGTTTGTCTCTAAGCTGTGTGAAAAAGCCGCAATTGACCAACTAATGTTACATACTGATATGCATGCTCCATTACTAGCCAACACGTCTGGATTCAGAAAATTTCACTCGACCGAAGCAGCATTACTCAAGGTTCAGAATGACATCCTCCTTAATATGGAGTCTGGAAGGGTAACATTTCTTGTTCTTTTAGACCTTAGTGCTGCTTTTGACACTGTTTGTCATAAAACTCTGCTAAAGACAATGAATTCGGATTTTCTACTTACTGGTGTTGCTGCTAGCTGGCTATCATCATACCTCAAGAATAGACATCAGCGTGTATCAATAAACGGTAATCTGTCAAAAGACTTCCATCTTCAATGTGGATCAAACTAAAGCTCTAGAAACTATTCAATCATGTATTTTGGACATTCGCACATGGATGGTTTCAAACAAATTAATGATAAATGATGATTAGACTGAATTCCTAATAATTGGTTCGCGACAACAACTCACTAAAGTTGACATCAATTCAGTGAAGGTAGGAGATTCCGCCATCAGTGCAAGTAACAGTGTACATAATCTTGGGGCCTTCTTCGACTCTACCATGTCTATGGACAGACATGTTACAAACATGTGCAATAAGGCTTTCAGAGGTCTATTCAAAGTTAAACAGATAAGACAGTTCCTCGCCAAAGACTCAACAAAAACCCTAGTTCATGCCTTTGTAACTTCACATTTGGATTATTGTACTGCCTTACTGTTCAACCTTCCACAATATCAGTACCCTTGCCTGCAGATGGTACTAAATGCATCAGCCCGAGTGGTATGTAGGGTATCACGATCTCAACACATCACTCCTGTTCTGAGGGATATGCACTAGCTGCCAGTCAAGTACAGAATAATTTTCAAAACTTTATTATTAGTTTTTAAGACACAAAACAACATGTCACCAGCCTACTTAGAAGAACTCCTTAATACCAAGAATGTGTGTCAATACAACCTGAGGTCGGATGGTAAAATGCTACTACATGTTCCAAAACATAGGTGTAAGACATTTGGAGATAGGTCATTCTCATTTGCTGGCCCTCACTTGTGGAATAATTTACCAGAGCACCTAAAAAGACTGTCAATTGTCAACCTTTTCAAGAAAGATCTCAAAACATACCTGTTTCAAAAAGCCTATAAGTGATGTTCTGGACTGTAAGATACTGTATATATTCCATTTGTATATTTGCTCGAGCTCAATAACATGTTCAGCACCATAGATTATGGTTCTATATCTTCTGAACTATAATTTTGGTGCTATATAAATGTGTATATTATTATTATATAAAAACATTCAAATGGAGTCTCTTTAGGGCAGTGGTGGCACTACGGGGAGGGGGGCACACAAAGTTGCCTCCCCCCCCCCCCCCACTTGCCAGTCAGAAGGAATCACAGGGTAAGGGTCTACTGAAAGGAGACGGTTGACAAAAAAGAATTCAAATCAAATTGAGAGGCTAGCTGATAAAATCAGCAAAAAAGCTTTAAACATACTATGGCCAGTCAAAAATTGTCAGATCCAAACGATGTTTTGTCCCATTCATCATATTTCTGGCCCATTAGTCAATTTTTTTAATCAACTACTGCGATTCCCATAATTTCTAATCACCATCTCTCTCCTGCCATAAGCTGTCAGGGATAGGGTTATGGTTGATTTGTCCAGATTCTAAGGTAAAAAGCATGCATTTTCCTTATGGAATTAGTCAGCATTTTATGTTCGAAATGCCACCAGAATGCATCGGAGAGCATCTAGAAATAAAATTTCCTCTGGGAGGGACCAGACCCTCCTGCATGCGCACATGACTTCGCCACATTTGACAGACACTTCGTGTCTGATCATAAGCCCCCCAATTTCTCCCAGCCCCCCCCCCCCATACTGGAAATTTCGGGCACCACCACTGTTTTTGGGAGGTCTCATATTAATCTGAGAAACTGTAACTCATATGTATTTGGTCTTAAGATAGGCCTATTTTCAAAGGGATCTTCTTTGTGAAGAGGTCGATTTTCCTGTTCTTCATTCTGATTCGATGCAGGTGATAAGGATAAGGCAATGGTATATGACTGTATTCTCGTACCGCCCATTCCCACGGTCGTGGTTGAGGATCTTTAGTATGATCCAATATACTGAACAGAGGTCTTGTCAGTTTTGCCTCTTTATCCCTAAACAGTGGGGAAGTGGGTCCTATTCCCGAATTATCAGACTGTATGAGCCGAATTAGGGACTTCCTGTATCGCAGAAACATCCGACTCCCCCATCACCAAATAGGGTGTGGTGGGTTCGTTCCATGTATCTGCGGTACGTCTAGTCCAATTTAGATGGCCATAGTTATCGCGAGTTCTCAGAAATTCGCAATTAGGGCTGAGATTGGGAACAGTGCAAGATTTCAGATCTAGTTGCTTGGACAGTCCAGGCACAGGTGAGTATGGTTTTGGACCAGGTACAGGTTCATCAAGCATGATCTCTCCAGAATCTAGGTCGATGCCATGCCCAGGGTCCTCAAGTCCAGTACAAGGTGTAGACACAGATCCAGGATTATCATTGCTGGAAAGAGATATAACTTCTGGACTGGACACACTTGAAAGGGGTATAATTTCTGAAAGTAAAAGGTCATCACGGTTACCAGTTAAATCTGGTCTCTCAGCCAAAATATCTGAAATTAAACACACAATATAGTCACTAGTGGAATCATCAGTTTTAGCGAAGATATCTGAATTTGAACGTCCATCGGAATCGTAAGTGGGTGTAACAAACGCTGACCTAATTGTAGACGCATCAATTGCCATGTTTCCAGAGGCAGATATTTCAATATTTGGTGAACTTATAATAGTAGAACTATCCTTTTTAAATTGTTCACTGCCGTAGTCTGCCATTGCCCACTGAAACGAAAATACACAGTCTGTGAGCTTATTGCTCATGCTCATTAGAGTGACTGTTTCCATCTACCATAGTCACGTGAACACTGGCAGACTTGGCATCATAATGTACAGGAGGATACATTAGACGTTGAGTAGATCCGGGTATAGTATTAAAATTCTTTATTGCCCTTCTCATCATGTCGGTGATATGCTTTGGAGGTTGGGGTACCAAAGGTGTAACCATTGGAGCTGCATTCATAGTTGCATAAACATCACTATCAACAGGAGCAAGATTAACCATTTCATTACCATTACCACCAGCAGAGATCGGTAGTCACTTCTTATGTTTATTCTTACGAGTACATAGCCAGTTGCATATCGGTGTAAGGGTACCAGTTCAATATAAACATACTAACAGATATCCAACCAGTATGCATACTATGGTAGCAATGAAATATGCCCGTTTTGAAATGGAAAAAGGTTGAGTAGGAACAGCATTAATCATATCCAGTTCATGAATAAATCATTCATGAGAATTTTATCTAAATGTTTAATATTGTTCGGTATCTTAAAGGTAGTGATGTTTATTCGGGACAATACGGGTTTCCAAATATTTTGTTGTGTTACCGAAAAGTACGGTAACACCGTTCTTGAAAATAAGCGTTATATCTTTTCATCCCTGTGATGAAAATAGCTGGTCAATAATAATTGACCACTAGTGGCCATGCACAATGGGTTTAATGCTAAGATGCCTATCGGTGGAAGAATCCTACCCGGTTTTGGGTTCTTATTTGGGCATGTAATGGAGAAACGTAATGGGACGTCAGTGGAGACGTACCATAATCCTTCCTCTAATCTCGTTGTGAAGGGTAAATCTATATTTAGTCTTATTTCCGTTGTGCATTATCGTCTTATTGCTAATTTCACATTCAGAAATAGTGCCAACATACAGCTTGTAGTTGTATGTATTGTATGTATCACTCCTACAAGTGGACAAAACAATTTCTTATTGTCTACGCATTGATTGTGTCCTATTTCAGGCACATATCCTATTCTTTGTTTATCAACAATCAAGGTATCAGATTCCAGAGTATATATAGCCACAAGTTTTTTTCGCTTCATGTGAATCCTTTTTACTCACATTTACGAATGGTATAGGTAAACCCTGTACTTTAAAGACTTTGAATTTAAAGTTTGCATTACTTAAGGGTATCTTTACCAAGATTTATAACTTATCGTGAGCAAACACAGTTGTCGTCAACAAATGGTAATATTGCCAAAGTTCATTTCGTACATCCAATGGTAGTGATGTATGATCATCCAATTGTGATTCTATTTCCATCAGTACTTTTGTAAGCAGTGACGGATTTACAATTTTCGGAAATAATTTCCCATCAGCCAAAATATCCATTTGATCATGTATATCCATCCATGTCTCATTTACTCTATCATTTCACTTCCAGACTGTCATGCAACAGATAATGCTCATCGATAATGAGGCACCATGCTGGTTTGTGAGGCCAAAAAGTTCTCTCACTAATTTTTTTCTTGCCAAACTGTAAGTCAATATAATTTAGTCACTCATTCTGCTCTCTCCCAACCTCAATCTCTCTGCAGCTTGCATTTACTGTTGAACTTTTATTCAGCTGTACTCCAAGGGGCAGGCTGCATCACCACAGAATCCTTAGAATCTGTGGCGTTTTCATGATTCCTCAAGACCATCTGGATCGTTGAGATCATATTACTTATGTCAGCCTGTGTTTTCTGTTTAGGTCTGGTCTGTTCATTTTGTAACTGATTTACCTTAGCAAATGGATAAGGAGGTCTATCTGTTTCTTGTAAAGGCAAGGTGTGTTTCTTTATATTTCTTGCTCTACAAGGCAGGCATCTTTCTACACATGTCAATAATATTTCCTCCTAATGTTATAATACACTTTGTAAATTTCCAAATGCCCCTAAGTTGTCATGGCATTGTTTAAGTACATCTATGTACAACTGTTCTGGTATACACAATTGTACCCTAGGATTGTCTATGGCAGCACTTATGTAATACAAAACTTCTTCAATCATCATATATCTACTACTTATACTAGGCGGTGTATTTGGACTCTCATATTTTTTGATAATTTCGATAAGTTTAGGATCTTTTTCTTGTTCTAGTTTTATATCTAAGTCTTTATACTTTACACCTTGAAGGTCTTCAGAAGATTCTGTAATATCATTAACTACATGCACATATTTTCTGGGGTCAATGTTATCACTGTTTATAATTCCCACTTGTAAAGCTTTGTCAGTCTCAACATTGTCCATTTCATATTGTGGATCTGCATTAGCGATCCCTTCAGGTAATCATGAAAGCAAATCAGCACAGGTATTTTGTCTACCAGGCAAATATTTAATCTTACAATTATAACTGGCTATTTTTAATGCCCACCATTGCACTTTGGCATTATTTTGTGGACTCTTCAAGAGATATTGTAGGGGAGCATAGCCTGTCTTAATGACAAACTCTGCACCCTGTAAATAACTATTGAATTTGTCCAAGGCATATGAGATGGCAAATGCCTCTTTCTCAAAAGTGGACCATTTCGGTTGAGTCTCACCTAATTTATGTGACAAAAACACAATAGGTTTTTCATCAGGTACTCCTGGTAATTGACCTGTTCCAAGGATGAGTCAATAATGGCTTGACACACGTGCCTGAGGCATCTGTGTAGAGTATGTATGGTTTTCTTGGATTCGGAGCAGCGATTTTTCTGAACCTGGGTAGGAATCAGTGGTAGTAGCATAACATTCTGAGAAAACTGCGCACTTCAGTGATGGTTTTTCGTGGTTTTAACTTTTGGATAACAGAGAATTTAGACTTTTCCAGTTTTATTCCTTCTTGGCTGATCACAAAGCTGAGATAGGAAGTTTCAGACTGAAAGAAGGAGCATTTCTTAACTTTTAACTTGAGCTTGTGTTGACATCATCTTTGGAATACTTGCTTGATATTATTCAAGTGAGGCTTTTTGTCTCAACTAAAAATCAAAATGTTGTCAAGGTAAGCCAGTAAAAAGGCCTCTAGGCCCTCCAACACGTACGGCATGAGGGCCTGGAACTCGGATGGGGCACTAATTAATCCAAAAGGCATTACGTTGAATTCATAAAGGCCTTTGTGACATCTTGTTCATCCATCTATCTTGTTCATCCATCTTGACCTGCCAATAGCCTGACTTCATATCAAGATTGGTAAAGTACTTGCACCCATTCAGTAAAGGGAAGAAATCATCAATGAGTGGTAAAGGTCAGTTTGTGACCTTAGTGATCCTGTTTAACTTCCTGAAGTCAACACAAAAGCACTTGGTACCATCCTTCTTGCCAACAAGAAAGCAAGGAAAGCTCCAAGAGCTGTTTGAGCATCGAATATTATCAGCCTCCAACATTTCAGCCAAAGCATCATCCATAATTTTTCACTTCAGGAGGGGCACTCTATAGGCTCGACTCTTAATGGGAGGTGAATCTCCTGTGTCAATCTTCATTTTAACAGTGTCTGTTTGGGTTAACTCCTTATCAGTTTTAGCAAATAAGTCTTTTTTCTCATTAATACATGTCTCTTATCATTCAGGACCTGAATATCAGCCTCAGTGATTTCATTTTCATTTAATTCATGCTGGTTTGTTAATACTTGTTTAATTTCTATGAGTTGCTCCACTTGGTCCATGGGATTCAGTTTTCCAACTATGCACTCACGTTTCAAGGTGTAATGTTTGTTTGTGCTATTAATTATCATTACTGGAATATTTCCATCACCATTTGTCACTATACTATTGCTAACCAATAAACCTGGTTGTTCAGCAATAAAACCTTGTTTTAAACCATGATGTTCTAAAAGTTCAAAGTCAAATGTTGATCTTGCCATGGCAGCCTTTGCCGTGCACAAGCAAGTAGACTGAGGTTTAAGTTCAGCTTGGTTAACAATCTGGTTAAACAACTTACATCCAAGTCCTTAATTATGGGGATAAATTGACCTTCTAGTTTCAATCTTCGATGTTCCCAATAAATGTTACCCTTATTGTCAGTAATCCAATCAAGTCCTAACAGCATTGATTGGTTAAGCTCATCTAAAACCAAGAATTCATGCCTCAACTCCTGATACACCTGATATACTGGGTAAAGTTTTCCTATCACCATGTAGTTGCAGTCTATGTTTCAAGTTTTTCCAAAATTTTGTACCAACCCATGAAGTCTGAGCGCCAGAATCAAGTAGGGCTTTGACTCTTTGTTTACCTAAGTGTACCATAACTCTATCCAATGCAGCTGTACTGTAATTAATTGTAAGTGTTTCCGAACCAGAGTTGGGTTGTTTTTGTTTCACCTTATTATTTTCTAAGTCTTTGATCTCCCTATGTCTCCTTGGGTCATTTTTAACCAAGTTGTTTCTATTTTTTCGTCCCCGTTGGCTGTTTACTTGTTTTTGTTTTATTACCCAATGTCTTGTTTTCACATGTATTGCTACTACCATGTTGTTCATGGGAGTAACTATATGGTTTGTTTACTTCTTGTCGGCCATCTTGGCAGCCATTTTGTTTCCAGTGGCCATTTTGTTTGTTTACATCCTGTCGGCCATCTTGGCTGCCCCTTTGTTTCCAGCTGCCATTTTGTTTCTTTACATTCTCAATTTCCTGTTTCATATTTTGACTATGTTCTGTTCCAATTTTCCTAACTATTGTCACTGTTTGATTCACATCACTCTGATAAAGCTCTCTCATAACAGTTACAATGTCAGATTGTATGTCAACTATATGTATCTGTTGAGGCATGACCTTATTTCCAAAAGTGTTTTATGATTCTGAGTGGCATTGATTATAATATCGCACACTTGTATTTGGGTAGCCCAAAAATTTCACTACTAATAACAGGCATAGCCAGAATAGGATATTTCTGATTCTGGCATATCTGCAATATTCCCATCACAGTTTTATGTAAATCTTCAAAACACTTGTTCTTATCACAATACTCATTCCACCTGGGTCCAACTGTGTGGATAACTTTAAAACAAGGCAAATACCAACCAGTGGTTGTCATATTTCCACCCACCAGTAGGGGACCATTTCGAGCTAAGTAATGCTGGCATTCCCTCTGAAGACCTGGCTGGGCCAGCTTTCCTAGCTATGGCCTTCACTGCACCTCCACCATGTGTTAAATGGGTGTTAGTTGGGTTAACAATAACTTCTGCATTTAATATCGTGATATCTGCTTGCCATACCTTCACCTTCAAACTGTTTCCAGCTTGAAATGTGAAAGAATGTGGGGAAAATTTTTCATTCTCATAGTTACACCTATACTTTTCCATATTTTTGTTCTCCAATAATTTATTTCTCACTGATTTATTTACAGCAGCTGTACTTTCACTCCCACGAGTGATATTTACACCTTTAATCCCTAGTTTTGTAGATCAATTTCTGGGTCTCGTTGACTCCTATATCTTAGTTACTAGTGGAGAATCAAATTTGATTCTTGAACAGGGGTCAGCCTGGCAGCTGATTTTAGGGAGAAGTGACTTCTCCCTCCAGAGACTTTAGGGAGAAGTCAGGGGCCAGGAGGGAGAAGTCAGGGGCCAGGAGGGAGAAGTCAGTGGACATGAGGGAGAAGTCAGAAAAAAACAAAACTTATATGACATCGTGACAAAATAAATGTACATAAAGGACACAATTGTGGAGAAAAAAAATAAATAAAAGTTTATAACTAAGTCATGTAGGTTAAAATCCTCCCCCTCCCCTACAAAAAATTGTGTTGTCCATGGTTTCTGAATACCCTAACTTTTTCCCTTGTAGTGATGACTACGGTTACCATGCAGTTGATTTTGTATTTGCCTCAATGCAGTGGATTTGAAATTTAGCATTACCCATGGTGAGAGTGTTCTTCTCTGTAATAGAAGGTATATTCTTTTAAAAAAAAATATTTAAAGTATTTAAAATAAATTTCAAGTTCACATAAGAAGCTGGGTCATTCATTGTTTCTGAATGTCCCAATTGAATTGAAAAGTGTAGTTAAAGAAGTTTTCAACATCCTTCGTAAATTAAGCGTCATTAACAATTTGAGCTAATTTGTTTCTAAGGTAAATGACAAAATATTTCAGTTGTCTCCCTTACCTGCAGCACTGGGTGATAATACTTGGCTCAGAAAAATGACAATTTCTGCAATCCATCTTACATTGACGTGTGATTGGTGCTATAAGGCCTGCCATTCTTGTCCATCCTAATATGTGTGATTTCTAGTGTAGCCTTATTACATTTAACCCCCTTCCAACACAAGTTTTCAAAGAAAAACTTTCAATTTCAATGCAAAAACTGCGAGTCAAATTTCAATGCAACCAATTTTTCTATGGAACAGAGCATAACCGTAAGCAATTTCGACGTTTTTATGGATGAATTGTCCCCTGCACATTTTTTATGGTTTTGAAACGGTGGTTACCTAACTTTAATAAATTCTAATAAACTTGATGTGTGTCTTGTGTGATTCTTTGTTTTTGCTGACACTTTTGGTTTTAAATAGCATTTTGTGCTGGTTGCTATCAGTTTGGGCGTATTGTTCGAACGACTACGCCATTACAACTCTTTTCAGAAATATAAAATTGGGCTAGTTTAGGCTATTTTCAGAGCCATATGACGGATTTTAACAGCAGCCATTGTGTTTACCTTTCTGTGAATGCGGAAGCGTTGTTTTTTTTTTGAAAATAAAACATAGGAAAATACAGTAAACTGCCATGTCTCCCAAGGAAGTTTTGGAGGGCGACTTGAATTTTGCCCCCAATGTAAGCCAAAGAGACTTGAGGAATGACAAGGCGACTTCTTCGCCCTAGTCGCCCACTCGGCTGACCCCTGTTCTTGAACATTTGTACTGCCATTCCCCCTCATGATTTTTATTTACAACTCTACATTTATTTACACTGGCCTGCTGTGGCTGTTTAATTTTCATTTCTCCGTTATGTTTATCAAGTTTATTTTCGTATGTTTTGGGAGAGTGTGGTTTCTGTTGAAACTTAACTCTGTTCACTGCGCCACGTGAGCAGAGTTTTCCTCATTTAAATTCACACTGCAGTCGCCGGCGAAATGTCCGAACTGGTGGCAATGGAAACACTCAAAATTCTACCTCCAATGTTCTGACTTGTTGTGTTAAATTAACTCGACAATCTTTTCTGACATGGCCTACTCGATTACGATGACAAACGGGCCTCGAAGATTTCACAAGCTGCTGGTATCGATTTCTCCCTATTTTTTGGTTACCCTGCTGAGTAAAGGGTCTCGGACAATTTGAATCCTACCATATGGTTGTCGGTAACCATTGTAGTTGCTTTTTGTCAAGATATTCACCCTATGTTTGTGCCTAGTGGTTTCTAACTCCACCAGAGTTACATTTCGTGTGTCCTCAGCATCTTCGGCTATTTCATGGGGTAAGTTAGCATCATATTCTTCATAACATGGATTTTCGTTCCGCGTCCTAACTTTTTAGAGATTCCATGCGTGACTTAAAATGCGATTTTGCAGAGGCCTCTAACAGGGCCTGGCTCATCGCATTTCCTAACGTTTTGGGAGCCTTTCTGATCAATTTCCTTTGGACATCACTGTCGAGTAACCCATCAAAAAAATAATCTGCAATTTGGCATTGCATTATAGGGCAATCAATGTCTTCCTTGTATGCATCTTCTGCCAAATCAAGCATTTGTTCGCCATAAGTTACGACTTATTTTGCTTCATATATCTCAATGCATCGTTAGCCATGCTTATATCCATAATAGCACTAAATCTTTTCTTCAATTCCTTGTAAAGTTCCTCCAATCTCATATTGGGGCGGGCCTTGATTGAGCAGTTATCATTGCTTTTCGGTCTTCCCCTATGCGGTTAGTTTCACAGTAAAGCTCCAGGGACTTAATCCAGGACCTGAACTGAGCTGGGTGGCCTGAGAACTTTTTAATATGAGTAATTAGGGCTTGAGACTGAGTGGCATTGGCCATAGTGGCTACATTTATATTGCCATTAATTATTGTTTCATGCAATTGTTCAATGGCGGCGGCCATGGGACTGTCTTCTTTCCTTTTGACTTTCAATTTTAGTCGACCAGTCTCATGTTGAAATCGATCAACCTCTGATTGATGTTGACCCTCAAGCATAACCAACTCTTCCCGATGATGAGCTTTTGTGTCCTCAATTAATTGTGCCCCCCCCCCCCCCCCCCCGGTCCAAATGTTGGAGTTGATTTTGCAAATTTTGGATTTGGGCCTCACGAGCATTAATGTCACCCTGGGCCAGCACTAACTGCTGTTGAACTTGGTCAAGGTCAGACATACTAATTTCTTATGAATACAAAACTTTCTTTACTGACAAATAGTAATGAAATAGGAAAAACAAATCATTTACCCTTTATGAAGTCACTGCACTGAATGTTCATCATGTCGTATGAAGAATCTTGCGAAATTCCTGGTGATTTCCTTGTTGAGGTGAATCCTGCCTGTCTGTGGTTCTCTGATTTTTGACTTAAAGTTTGTGAGTTTAACCGGATAGGATGGGGTTAATCAATGAGTGTATGTATGGGTAAAGAGGCCGGAGCTGGGTATCATTCACAATTCTGTCCTTCACCCTCCGAAATTGTTGCAAATATAGCGATAAATTTTACTGTTAAATAGTCTGAAATCTGGCGTATTTCATCAGCACCTTTGTTATTTTTGATTAAAGCTTGGTGGTAATTATCCATGAAGTCCCAGAATAAGTCTAATAATCGGTCTCGAAACTGTTGTCTGGCAAGGTGTAAGGCATAGGTTCCCGTAATATCGAATAGCGGTCTTGGATATCCGCCCATGCAAAGAAAAAGTTAGTCACGACACCAAACAAGCTTCCATGTGGCACGGTGGAGGGGTTAAAAGATCGGTATGGCCGTGATCATAGCACCCCCATCATCTAGTGGAATTATTTAGGACTTCAAAGTTTTGGGGAGGAAGTTTGTAATCACTCCCACAACACGAACGCTCAAAGTAATGTCTGAATACAAAGGTTAAAAATCAGGTTCGTGATCACTCTTGAAAAGTTCACTGCGGTCTCATCGGGAACGTCTCAGCTGGGTATGGGTAAAGTCAAATACAGAGAAGTACTTACGTTTCTAGATATTTAATACATTTCCTAATTAAACATACACCCTAAACTATACAACACATTTTCTCTGGAGCAAAGAACTTTTCATTATACTTTTTCCTGTAGAAAATAATGAATACTTAATGTTACTGAAAAAGGCAGGACGATGCTTCAAATAACGTGATAGACAGCATTCAACAATTTCGCATTTTCCCCAGAGAATCGTAGCGAAAATCTGACTCTCTTGGCCTCTCTGGTTGTTAATATTCTGTTAGCTATGTGTCAGAGTGTTAATTATTTCACCAGATGTCCACAAGGGTGTGTAAATTGGATTGTTGACTTCAGCAGTCATTCTGCATAACCCTTTTGCAGCTGTCTGTATTAACAAATGGTTCGCTCCCCGTCAAAGGTTAATCAGCAGGTCTTCTGTTAAAAATAATGAAGTCCAAACTAGAGAACTATAAAACTCTCAACAGTGGTGAATCGACACATTACAATAATGATTAATTTGATAGTGTGCGAAAAGGTATTAATTTGCCGCAACAATGCACTGTCCATGATTGTAAAAGGGAGGGTGCTTATTAGCCATGCAGGCAATAACTTCCTTATCTGAATCTATGCATATAAATCGACACCAATTACTTCTGTGTAATTGAATTGAGGATGCACTTTTGTTGGTCGGTAAAAGCCCGGTTTACATTTAAGCCATGATAGAAAGTATCATGCAATTAAAGTTAAACTCCAAGACTGTCTCTGGGGGCCTCTCCCTAGGGAGGCGATAAGCGCTAACTTCATGAATGGGACCCACGGGAGGGCATTATGTGACATAAGACTGCCGGTTGTAGGGTATATATGATTGATGCTGCAATATGTGATCTGCTTTAACCCTATACCTAACATGAAAAGCAAACAACATTTGCAAAAAAAATTCTTGAATAACTATTTTTTTCATTTTTTGTCTCAAAAAACATAGGTTATGACCCTCACCGGAACGATCTCGACGAGCTCGTTCCACAGAGGAGTCATAACCTATGTTTTTGAGACAAAAAATTAAAAAATAATGATAATTAATTGGAGCTTTTTGTGAATAGCGCTGGCCGATTTTGGCCATTATGGTGGGTAAAGGGTTAAAAGGTGTGTAGACTAAGTGACGAGAGTGCATATGGGCCACTACTCCAGTTCTCGCCCAGTAAGATAGTTTGATCAATTTGTGTACAATCACAGTAAAAACTGTTCGGTTGATTTTTGCAGGGTCTTGCAGTTCATTTTTCCAATATGCCACAAAAATTGAAACCGAACGAGAAAGCCAAGAAATCTCCCAGCTCTTTTGGCAACACCGCGTCTTCTGAAACTTTGTTTGTGTTAAAGTTTTTTCATATTGCTTCTGATGTCTTACTTTTAGCATGCTTTCTCAGTCACATGCTCTTTCACACACACGAAAATATGAGAGTCAATTTTTTTTTTTAAATTAACACCTTGCCATCCATTTAACATATGGAATTTAATGCATGTAGTGGTAGTTTTGTGAGTTCTGCATGTTTTAGGTATATATGCACAGACGAGGTATGCATGTGTAATTGCTTTCCTCTTATGGAAAGGTCTGATGCTCTGTTGGCAACTTGGGTCTTTATTCCTTTATACCTTACTTGACATAGCTCTATGATATAATGGATTGGTGTTCGTATTGGTATGTAATAAAGTTGGAACTGAAATGGTCATATTCAACTCCTCAGGCAGAAAAGGTTTTGCAAAGGAAAGGAATTTTGTGATCACCTGAAAAATGTTGGAATACATTTCAATATTTTTATTCAATTAGGCCTGATAAAGTGCACAGGACTTTTTTCTGCTCCCCAAAAATGAATGTCTGTCTGTCTGTCTGTCTGTCTGTCTGAAACTGCCTGCCTGCCTACCAGCCTGTCTGTCTTTTTATTTGTGTTTCCAGTGTAACATCGTCCTGTCCATAAAAAATACTGAATGGACCGATCTAGTTCAAACGTCACATAATAATTGCTTATGATTAAAGGGAGTATCACGGCCTTGACCTAAGGTTATAGCTCCACAGTGAAGGTCACAAAATGTTTGTTTGCTTGTTCCTCAATTCTAACATTACACAATCCATACTTATTCAATAGACTAATCTTGTTCCATTTTACACTATGATTGCTTAGACTCTCAGGGGTATAGCTCCAAGATCAAGGTCACAGACCATCTGTTTATATGGTTCGTCATAAAATATGACATGACAAAATCTCCCAAAAGAGAGAAGTGAATCAAAATGTTTATGAGAAAAAACACGATCATCTCAGTAGATGCCCATAGCAAGTTTCATGAAAATCTTATTACATTTTTTCAATGTGCTCACAAAGTCATTATCAGACAAACACCAAGTTTTCAACAAAAAGTGGCATTACTCATATGAAAGCCAGGAAAATTTGAAGAATACTGAAATTGAACAAGTTCTTCCATGCCTTAACAAGTTTTGTAAAAATATAATTACATTTGTTCAGTTTATCGCATTCACAAAGCCATCAGCACACAAACACCAAATTTCAAACTAAAAGGGGCTTAACTCCTACAAAAGCAGAAGAAATTTGGGCAAAATAGAACGTGACAAGATCTTCTCACAATGTATACCTTTTGGTAGTTTCATTAAAATGCAATTACCATTGTTCAAGATGTCACGTTCACAAGGTCATTGTCAGACAAACCCAGAATTTCAAATAAAAGGGGAATAACTCCTACAAAAGCCATGGATATTTTGGGAATAACAATCATGATCAGGATCTTTTCACAATGTATGCCTATTGTAGATTTCATGAAAATCTGATTACAATTGTTTAAGTTATTGTGTTCACAAAGTCATTTTATTACACACCTGTTCTTTGAAATCCCCATCTCCAGCAACACTAAAATGAAAATCTATTCAACACATATGTGCGGAACGGAAATCGTTGACAGACTATTTTTAAACAGAAGCGAAATTTCACAGGAATTTTCTACAAATCATGCACCGCAATTAAAATTTGAATCGCTAGCGATAGCGAAAAATTTATATGTGCCAGTAGGCACATAGGACACATTGGAACTCAGGTGACGAAATAGTAACACGGGTTCCCCTTGCAAATTTGGTTGGTGATAAATATGTTGTGTTTGTTGATAGTTGTCAAATGAATTGCTGAGTGTCCTTCTAATAATTGTTTTTTTATAGACGTGAAGGCCTGTAATAAACACAGAACGACACACACGTGTGTTGTTCTGTGTATATCAAACAGTAAATTCCAGCACTCATTAAATATAGGGAAAACTCCAACAAAGGTAATTGATTCCTTCCTCGCAAACTCTACCTGAACTGTGTTCTCACGGTATTTATACACGATTAAACTTGAATTAAGAGAATAAGGCTTAGATCTGACAGGGGGGAGTGTGACACAACGTGTGTGTGGGGGGGGGGGGGCTACCCAGGTGTCAAAAACACGTTTTCTCCAGATCATGCAAATATTTTCCTTATCGATTTTTATTGCGTATTTTTGTCCCAAAACAGCTTCACCATGAATTGCATCTATTTGCATACCAACCATAAGGCATTCTGAGCAATATATATATGCATTCAATGACAGAGAACTTGGGTGACTGTCACTGGAGTGGGTGTCATGTGGACAATGGAAAAGAAATGCATGCATTTCTTTCCAAACTGTGTCTACTTTGAAAGCAGTACATGGGTTTTCATAATTTATGCAACCAGTTTCCACATTCAAACTCACGCAATACACAGAGATTGTAGACAAATGAAGATATCCCTGAATATTCCCTTTGCATGCTGTTGTGAGGTTACAGTTGTTACTCTCATGTATACCCTAACTGTCTAGAGCTCACTTGGGAGTTGTGGCAGCAACCAAATTTCACCATTGTGAATTCCACCACAGTGTTCAGCATAGGTAAAGCTTTGATGAAGACAGTTGTATGGCTTCATTCTTTTGGAATCATAAGCAAATAAATAAAACTTTGATTGCTTATTAATTGGCATGAAAATGAAAGAAAAGGAAACAAAATCATCTGCAGTATGTCGTCGCATCAACTTGCTGCTGATAAAATATCCCTCAACCTGATTCAACATCATAACAGAAATATCATTATTTACATATTTGCTACTGCTATTGGAATTGCCTCATCAGATCTGTTGACAACTTTAACTGGTTGAGTGCTTACAAAATTTCCTGACCAAACAGGACACAGAGTTTTTTCATCAAATATTGCTCTGTCACATTTCAATGGATAGTGCCTCTGGGCACTATCCAATCAAATGTGACAGAGCAATGTGTCTTGGCTTCCAGCACTCTACCAGTTAATTGTTTCAGTTATATCTGGTGACAGGTATTGAACATGCATTGATGGTATTGATCATGGACATCACATTACATACTATTATATTGACTTGAAAAAACATTCAGATTCCGTTTACCTGCAAACATAAGTATTTGATGTGGGAGGGTGGATGGGTGTGTCAACACTTTGTCGAAAAAAATTGCAGGTAAGGGTGGGTGGGTCCGAGAAATGGCAATACCAAAAAATAAGACGTTATGTCAACAGTTTTGTCTGTCCCTCACCCCCCCCCCCCCCCACCCTGGATCTGTGAGGAAAAATATCACCCCTCGTGAGTCTGTTCACTTTCTTGCATAACACTGTGATCTGTGTCAAAATATTCCATGTCATGTCATAATGTCAGTCATACGTAACAACCAATCAGATGCATTCTTATATGATAAGTATTGCTGTGGGCATCTTACAAGATTTTCCCAACACATTTTTCACCCCCTGTATTCTATCGGGTAACAATGAATATACAAAACAATCAGGGTATGATTACCATATATTCATGCTCAAGAAGTCTGAAAAAGGGTGAACTGAAAAATGTGTTGTCTACAACAAGTAAAGGTTACCTTTTTAGTGTCACCCTTAGTTGTAATTTGTACAAGCCTGTAAATGGGTTGGTATCCGAAAAATATATGTAATCAAAGGATTATTTCATTTCAAAGTTCCTAGCTGAGTGTGTCCCACTGCACTTTCATCAATATAAAGGCCTGATAACCGTACAAGGATTTTTGTCAGATAGTGTCTGATGCACTTAGTCTGAACATGAAACAAGACAACCAAAAATGCAAGTACTGCAGGCCTGGCAATCTAGAAAATCAAGGAGTGCAAAACAATTGCCCTCTCAGATTGCCTGGGAGTGCAATTGCACCTGAAATTTTCAATACAAAAACTTGTATGCTATTTTGGTTGTATTCCCTTCAAGGTATTAATATTGTGACTGAAAAAATTGAACTACATTCAGCTACATAGTGGAAAAATTGGCACACACATCTTCTCATTATTCATAATGTTGCATTCAGTTCTTATGTGACTGTCTTCTCCACTCAAAATGTATCGAAATGCGACACAGAATGGGTCATGAATTATAGCGAATCAATGCAACATTGACAAATCGTTCCCTAAGTTCCAATGTGTTCTCTGTGCCAGTAGGCACAGAGAACACATTGGAACTCAGGGGACGAAATGATAATAGATTTTAAAGGCAGTCCCAAACAGGTCTGGCATTCCAGAAAATCAAGGGGTGCAAAAACTGCTTTCCTCAATTTTTTCTTGGCGTGCAGCAGGCGTGCAGCACTCCTGCATTCCTAAAGAATGCCAGACCTGAACTTCGTACTGTCATCACACGACTGTCCTCTTTCTCATCGTCGGGTCACAATTCAGCACAAACGGGTATAATCAATCCAGTAGCTCGAGATTTCAAAAACAAAAGTTCTCGAAAAATCAAGACTGACTCAAGAAGAAGGAATCGCATTTCTTCTTCAATAAATGAGATTCTATAGTATTTTTCAGAGCTAAGTGGATAGAAAATTTTGACTGGACTGTGGCCTTCTCACGGTTCAGTCGAAGTTACTTGTCTACTTTCGTGATCACAGTATTGTAAATAACTCTTCATCACGGTACTGTGAAGCGGTATATTTCTCGATCGGACTGCGATCGAATTGGGAAACACTTACAAATCACGAGTCAAGATTTCATAAATAAAATATTGTGAAATCAAGACCAAATCAAGAAAAAAAAACATTAATAGCAACTCATAATAAATGTTCGGAGTTTTCTCTTCCAGCGACTGAAATTCTCTAGTGCTGTAGAGAAGTGGAAAAATAATTTTGACCGATTCCGGCTGATTGTTACCCAGACTTGATCTGGTCAAAATTCTTTGGCTACTTTTGTGATCACAGTACTGTATGCATTAGCCAAGAAGTGATGATGAACAAAATTTATTACTTTCCAAAGTGTGATTTACTGGGATTTCCGGGTTTGATTATAAACGATAACTTCACAAGTGAATTATGCAATCAACAATTTGGCCATGTATCTGTGTGCGCAAACGAAGACGCTTTGCCGTGGGTGTAATGGGGACTTCATTGTTTTTGTTTTTGGGTTTTGTTTTCAACTCTTTCCCTAACATGAAAAGCAGACGACACTTGCAAAACAAATTCTTGAATAACTATTATATTCATTTTTTGTCTCAAAAACATAGGTTATCACCCCTCATTGGAACGAGCTCGTTCCAATCAGGGGTCATAACCTATGTTTTAGAGACGAAAAATGAAAAAAATAATGAAAATTAATTGGCAATTTTTTAGAATAGCGCTGGCCGGTTTTGAACGTTACGTTACGAAAGGGTTAAATAATAGAATTATCGTTAATAATGAAATGTAATAAACAGAGTAATCGCTTGACTGGACTGGTTATGTGAAATAATTCATTCGAGGCGGGGGACTATATTGTAAAACACTCGTGCCATTTGCGCACTCGTGTTTGTACAACGTCCCTCACCTCTCATGAATTATTTCACATGACCAGTCCAGTCAAGCGATTACTCTCTATGTAACCAGCCTATTCTAATTTATTTTGGCGCGAACCTAAATTTATGCTTCATTTTTCTTTGCTCATACTTTACAATCAAGAATTCTGGACGATGTTGAGCAATGAGTCTGTAAAAGTTCACTGTACCTCTCCACTAAGGCTGTCCAGGTCTTCTTGCGTTCTGCTTAAAGCCACTACCTCAGCTCCACATGCAGCTAGCTTCTTAGCAATTTCTCTGCCAATACCTAGAATCAGTTTTATGAAAAATATTATACAGATTCAGATTCTTTATTTGCAGTATACATACATGTAAAGTGGTTACAAATGAACATATTGCACAAATATAATATGCAGTATATCTTGGGAAGTGGCATAGTGAGATTGGCTGTCTACCTGCCACCACTGGAAGACAGAGAAATTGCAAACAGACTGCAACCAAATGAATAGACTTAGAACAATGTATGTGACACATAATGGGAAATGGAGATCAAATTATTCCATTTCCGGAGCCAACGATACGGTCCATCATATACGCCAGCGGGAAGTTGGTGCTTTGGAGTTCGCAAGAAGGAACCTGCTTATTAGACGCCCTCCCCTACTTAGCGAAACACCTGGGGGAGACAACAAGGCCCATCGTGAAATTATTGTCGTTTGGACTGCGACAAAGAATTCGGTCAGTATGTTTGGGTATGGGTCTACGTCAGCCGGCACATTATAGGGTCTCGAATGTAATGAATTTCTTAATTGCGTACAGATAGCATTATACACGATGTTTGAAGGGCAACACAGCAGGTTGCAGTACGAGGATTCCACATTAAGACACGCATGACTATTACGTGTATTGACGATTTTCAAATTTACGAAGTGCATTCAGGGCATTGGGGATTATCGCCAGAGTTACAGAAGTTACAGGGGGTACAGGTGGGTATTGCCCGCTGCACGTAAGTTTTCAAAATTTTCTCAACTTCGGGAGGGGACACCCCTCCCGAAGTTGAGAACATTTTTAAAACTTACGTTGTAAATGGTGTTCTCTGGAGCATTCTCAGACAATTAAATTAAAACAGTGTTATCCTTTTGAAACTTATTGGTTAGGTCTTTCAGTTATAGAAAACGTCGTTACCGTCGTCGTACATGGTGACATTTTAACCGAAGAACGCTGTTGTAAAGTGCGAGCACAAAGCACCAAACGACACTCTTAAATCGAAAATGAAAGTAGGCTGCATTCCAAACGGATGCGTTGCACGCTATCGATTCTGGCATTCCTCGAATACTCTTAAGCGGTATGTTTCAACCGTTTGAACCCAGCATGCCTTGTTGCAATTTGGGCCCTCGACTCTTTTTTGTTGTTTGCTGCTAATGTGTGTGTGTGGGGGGGGGGGAGGGGGGGGGGGGGGGGGGGGGCACACACAAACATAATTTAAAAACTTCTCTGATTTAGTGCACTTGGGAATATGGAATTAAGCATACCCACCATTACACCGCAACGTTCAATACAAAATTAAAGTGATAGTATTTTGTTTTACTACGCTTGGCGAAAAAGTGGAGGAGTAAGTACCCGCCCCCCGCACCCCCCCCCCCCCATGGCACCGCCACTGATCGCAGGGGACATAAAACATGTTTTTGCATGAAGTCAGATGAAATATCAGTGAGACAAAAATCATATCTTCGCTGGTGAAAGAGAGCTGGGCAGTATTGAAATTTCGACTTCGGTTTCGGTATCAGTATTTTCAGAATGATTTACCTCAGTATCGGTATGGTATTTGATGTCAACAACATACATATTCGCACACCAATTCCGATATCAGTTGGTATTTTGGGTACACTGCCAGGCTGGAGGTCACTGTTCACATCGGAAAATAATTTAATCATTTGCCCCGCCTCTGCGTTTGATTGGTTGAAAGCATACAGCGTGAAAATCGTCAAAATCGTATAAACCAAATCAAGTCATGATTTGGAATGTCGCTGCACGTTCGCACTTCCGACCCAACTTTGAAGAGTATGGAAGCCACGCCCACTCAATCCAATTGTCACCGTGAGGGCGTGACGGCAGACTGATAGATGGATAACAAGGGTGTAAACAAAGATCAATGATCGATTTTTCATCGCCTCCAGTCAGCGAGAATATAATGATAATTTCTCAGGAACAATTGAATTTCATAAAATATACCGAAGTGGGAGACGAATAAAAGATCATATACCCAAACATGATTTTGGGGGAACTTAAAAAAATGTTTTTAATGATATTGTTACGTGACTTGCACAATACCTGTCGTCTGCGATCGAAAATCAAAACAACAAACAATTTGACAATGATTGACGTGCCTGTTTGTGGCACACTTTCCTGAGTTTGACTGTTGTCCAATGCAAAAATTAAAAGTTTTTCGTTCACGTACACATAGTTTTTATATTTTAATATTACAGCCGGATTAAATTATAAGAAATAACTGTTGTTTTCCTTCGGTTTATGCGATATAAACCGAAAATTTTCAGCACAAGCTTAATCATAACTCACTACGCGAGTTATGAAGCTTGTTCTGAAAATTTTCGGTTTATATCGCATAAACCAAAGGAAAACAACAGTTATTTCTTAAGAGAATTGTCAAAATTTTGGAGGTAACGTGAGCATTCGCCATTGGTTATTTGAGTTAACAAAAATGATGTCTGGAAACCTTAAATTTTCTTTCAACAGTTGTATTGACTAGTGGGACTAGAATTAACATGGGTGGTGATATGGGTACAGATTCTATTTTATGTTCATATAGCGAACATTACACAAGTTTTTATTTTCAGCATTATTTTTGTACAATTTCCATCTCGGCTATATGTTTTGTGAGATGAGTGATACCAAGCTATATTCCTGAAAACAAATTTGAAAGGAAACCGATTTCCAAATCGAACCGAATACAACTTAACTCTTTACCCAACGTAAGGGCCAAAACCGGCCAGCGCTATTCTCAAAAATCGCCAATTAATTTTCATTATTTTTAGTCGAGTTGTGACGAAGTCAAACTCAACTAATAGTTCGATGAATGGCGGGCGGGCGGGTGGGCGGGCGGGCGGACGGGCGGGCGGGCGGACGGGCATTTCATGCTGGCGGGCGTTTTTGTGTGGCCGGGCGGGCGGTCGTAAACAATTGGCTTCCGGACGATAACTTGATAATGGTTTGACCTGCGTTCATGAAACGTCATAGGTAGGGAGAGGAAGTACCCTATTTGTTTTGGACTCGCTAGGTCAAAGGTCAAGGTCACAGTGACCTTGAACATAGTAAATCATAAACAATTGGTTTCCGGATGATAACTTGACTGTGGTTCAACCCACATTCATGAAACTTCATGTGTCGGTTGGCCTTCATGAGGGGAAGAACCCTATTTATTTTGGACTCACTATGTCAAAGGTCAAGGTCACAGGGATCTTCAACATAGTAAATCATAAACAATTGGTTTCCGGATGGTAACTTGATAATGGTTTGACCCACATTCATGAAACCTCATAGGTAGGTTGGCATTGGCGCAAGAAAGAGTTCTATTTATTTTGGAATCACTAGGTCAAAGGTCAAGGTCACAGTGACCCTTCACATAGTAAACTGTAAACAATTGGTGTCCGGACGATAAGTTAATAATGATTAAACCCACTTTTGTGCTGTCACAACTCGACTTTGGATCGGCGATCCTAATGGCATTTTTTTTATTTTTGGTCTCAAAAACATAGGGTATGACCCTTCGTTGGAACGAGCTCATTGAGCTCGTTCCAGTGAGGGGTCATAGACTATGTTTTGAGAAAAAATGAAAAACAAATTAGTTATTCAGCAATTTGTTTTGCAAGTGTCGTCTGCTTTTTATGTTAGGTAAAGGGTTAACATTTGAAATCGAATCTAATCTTGAACCTTCGCAGGGTCCTAACTCCTAATCTGCATGTACTTCAGATTCTCATCTGTTATAAAATGGGGAGTGTGATTCATTCCATGTCTGCAGCTGCATCCAGTTAGAAATTTAAGTTTTGATTATCACCCTTGATGTGCAATGCAACTAGACATTTTTCTCTCCTGGAACGGGAAGACACCCCACATATCTTACGCACTAAAAGAATAGACATTTTTCTTTATGGGCCACTTTGTATGACAGCATATACGCCAGACATTGCTGCACTGAACCTTAGTATTCGTTTTGAAGCAACTTTATCGAACATGTTTCGGTCTTCATAGATTTCATTTTTTCGAGAAATTAACGAGAAAACATGGGAATTCCTACATAAGGTATTTTTAGATAAGAAGTGACGTCAAATGGGCATCCCCTGTCAGGCGTTCCATCGAGCAGCCGAACATCCAGATATTTTTTGCTTCAAGCATGTATTCAACATTCAGATATCCTGTATCGACCGAGAAAACCAAAACAAGTGGAAAAGATAAAATTCCACACTTTTCACGTACGTTATTAGGAATTTTCACTTCATTCCAACGACTTCCAGGACATCGTTTCAAAGGAATGCAGGAGAAGTCGGCCCCATACGAAGTCGGCCCATAGGAGAACTCGGCCCAAAACAAAGTCGGCCCACAAGAGAAGTCGGCCCATAAGAGAAGTCGGCCCCAAACGAAGTCGGCCCATAGGAGATCTCGGCCCAAAACAAAGCCGGCCCACAAGAGAAGTCGGCCCATGAGAGAAGTCGGCCCCAAACAAAGTCACCCATAGGAGAACTCGGCCCAAAACAAAGTCGGCCCATAAGAGAAGTCGGCCTATGAGAGAAGTCGGCCCCACCCTTATAAAAAGGATTGCTAAGTCAGCCAGATACAATAACATATGAAATTATTTCCAACGGTCAGGCAAACTTTTAATAGACAGCCACGGCTACTCATACACTAAGTCCAGGACCTAGGCCTAGCGGTGGCCTATCGTTCTAGTGGACCAGTTCACGAATGCATAAAAAAAACTGTTTGCCCTTCCATATATACCAAATGAATATATAGAGCCTACGTTTCATCAAATACAATGTTGCACTATAGACCAATTGAGACCACTAAATGAATACATCCAAAATACATGGCTCACTGAGAGTCCCTGGTCTTCGTCCGACTGGTGTGTTTATAAGAAGGCCATTCGTACAAACAATGATGTCGAAGGTTGGCACCACCGCCTGAATGTCAGAGCCCATCAAGGCAATCTATCATTTTACAAACTTATATCATTGTTACATAAGGAAGCTTCACTTGTCCCCATTCAGTGTCAGCTTGTCCAAGAAGAGAAACTTAGACGGATTCAAAGGAAACAAAAACAAATTGTGCAGGGCAAGCTCTTTCAACTCTGGCGACTTTACCGTCACGACGAACTAACAACTAGTAAACTTTTAAAAAGGGTGGCCAACTTAACTGCTCCTACTACTCTGTAAATAGGTAAAGAGTGATTTTTTATACATCGGTGTAGGTCAGTGTATTGTAATTGCTGTAAATTAGTTCTGTTTGCAGTAAAATAATGTCTTTTTATCACTGATAATACCACTACGTAACATCAGTTCCTAGAAAGCCCTGTGGGCGTTCTAGGAATTAATGTTAAGTACTGGTATTTTCAATGATAAAAAAACAAGACTGCTTTTTTCATACATCTCAAATAGTGAAGTTTTGAATCGTCATTACAGCGAAATACGGAAATAGATCAGTGTATTGTAATTGCTGTAAATTAGTTCTGTTTGCAGTAAAATAACGTCTTTTTATCACTGATAATACCACTACGTAACATCAGTTCCTAGAAAGCCCTGTGGGCGTTCTAGGAATTAATGTTAAGTACTGGTATTTTCAATGATAAAAAAACAAGACTGCTTTTTTCATACATCTCAAATTGTGAAGTATATATGTCACTATTTTATTTCATCAAATGACTGATACCGGGTCCCTGTGATCAGACTTTTTGCCCTAAACCATCGGATATTAACCTTTAGTTTGTGGGTCCGACTTCTCCCAAATTGTCTGGGTCGACTTCCTAGGGGCAGAGTTCTCTTGTACTTCATGGGGGCGACTTCTCTCGTGGGCCGACTTCTCTCAAATTGTCTGGGCCGACTTCTCCTAGGGTCCGACTTCTCCTGTGGTTTGTGGGGCCGACTTCTCTCATGGGCCGACTTCTCCGAAATTGTCTGGGCCGACTTCTCCTAGGGGCCGACTTCTCCTGTAGTTTGTGGGGCCGACTTCTCTCATGGGCCGACTTCTCCGAAATTGTCTGGGCCGACTTCTTCTAGGGGCCGACTTCTCCGGGGCCGAGTTCGCAATGGGCCGACTTCTCCTGGTCCCGTTTCAAAGCTATGTTGTAGTTACCAGTTCGCATTTCAGAACTGAAATGGCAAACTACACTCTACACTAAACACATTTAGGTGACTGGTAGATGGAGTTCACTACAACTGGAGATAGACCAAACACATGGCAACTCAGGGTACCGTAATTATTATTATTTATTGGTGTTTAAGGTCACATACTTATGCACAATGGCTAATCGTGACCGTGACCGTTTTACGTTTGGAGGAAGCCGGAGTATCCGGAGAGAACCAGTGAGCATCGACGAGCAACTGTCAACTCCTCAACATTCTAACTCTGTTCAAGCTCGGCTCAAGCAAGGTTACAGCAGTTGAAGACATGTGCACCATCGACGTGCACCATCGACGTGCAGTACGCCATAGTACACGGCGTCATCGTGCCCCCATGTATGCAACCCGGGTGAAGTGCCTTGCCCAAGGACACAACGCGGGTCGTCCCGGGGATCGAACTCGGGACCTCTAGCACAGAAGTCAAACAGTCTACCCCTGAGCCACCACGCTCCAACTCAGGGTAATGCAAATCGCAGTTAGTCCACAATACTGTCGAAAAACAACAACAAAAATACAACGAGACATTTTCTTTTATTCACGTTCATTATCCGACAGTCTTCATTTGAGTAGGGGCGACAGTTAACACAACTTCATTCAAATCGTAGGTCGTCCACAACGTCGTAAATCGATGCTAGAACCACGTGTTATGTGTCGGGTCGTAATAAACACCGAAATCCCATTAATACTTATTTATTGGGGTGTAACGATACTTCCGACATCAGGGTCACCTCCTGTCGGACAGTTTACGGGTGGAGGAAGCCGGAGTACCCGGAAAGAACCATCGATTAACGGCCAGCAACTCTCTGACTCCTCGATGTAGTTACTCCGCGCAAGCAGGGTTAGCATTGGTTGAAGACATGAGAACCATCGACGTGCAGTATGCCTTAGTACATAGTGCCACCGTGTCCTCGCTCCACTTTAATAGACCGAAAAATCGAAATCCCCTATTTAAAGCACTGGATCCCAATGAAATACATTTAAACGGTTTTGGGTCGCTGCAGCCTACGTCTGGATGAAAATAAAACAACAAAAAACTTCAATGAACTTTGTGTAAAATGCATGGGCGCAGATCATGGGGGGGGGGGGGGGGGACGTGCCCCCCCCGATCTCATCAAGGGGGTGCGTGGTATGCCATTTCCCCCCCCCCCCCCACCACCACCACTGGGGGGACATGGTATGACATGTCCCCCACTATGCTCCCCCCACTGCTGCACCCTCTCATCAATTTTGTTTGAATAATTTTGAGACGTGGAGACTCAGAACACGTGCGAATCGCTTGTTAGCCCATTCTGGGTTAACCGGGCCCGTCGGAACCGGGGGGGGGGGGGTGAGGACTGCAGCCACCCCAATAATTTGCTCTTGTGTCATCGTCAGTTTATCCACGCTGGGAGCAACCGATGTTAAATATCCACAACTAAGTCCAATTTGAATAAAACAGAGTCAATCAACTACGGATACGGGGGTGGGGGGCGTAACTAGACTCATACAGTAACACAACGTAGGTTTTTTGTCGGCGTAAAAGCTTATCTTTTAGACCCAAATATCTGCATTGGGAATTCCACTGTGTTGCGTCAGCTTGCATGCGGTGACGTTGTAACTGGGAATCCTACAGCTTCACTCAGTATAATAACGTGCTGCTGTGTCGACAGTGGGTAGAAAACTACCTCCTCCTGTTACAGAGCAAACAAACTTCAGCTCATTTTTATAGTCAAATGTGCAAAAGTTTTGAGCAATTCCATTGGCAGCTTAGAAGACAACGGCAACCGTTGGCGTAATGATAAAGCCAACGAATCCACCACAACGCCTGACTGTTGTTTAGCATGAAGGAATGGTGTCACAGCCTGCAGGTGAGCCGTGTGAGAACCATCCCCAAAATGTTATGGGGTTCTGTTGGGATTTTTGAAACATTTCCTTTAAAAAAATAACTTTTGTCATTTAAAAAAGCAAGAGGTTTTTGCTTCAAAAGCTACCAGAATGCTTCCTTTGATTGTCCTTTTCAAAAAATTTTCTCGAGGGGGGGGGGTTAACGCCCCCCCCCCCTCCCCACCCCCCCCACCCCGCAAGAAGCTCGTGCCGTCGGCACTCTCGCCAGATGCCTTCGGCATCTGGATACCCCATACCCCTTTAGTATCAGTCAGGTCACCGAAGTTAGCAATATCAGCCCCCCAATATGAAATTCTTTCCGACGGGCCTCTTAACTCTGTATAAATGACGCATTTGCACCAGTCAACCCACTTCTGACGTCATACACTCCGCGTGCACAGTCTAATTCTAGACGTTGGAACCGCGAAATCCTCTTGTTTGGTATTTTCCGTGAATAGGACCTGAAATGGCACAAAAAAGACTCCAAGATTTTTTTCCAAAACGAAAGATTAAAGGCGATAACGATAGTTCCACCGCCGACAATGACACACAAATCGTAGGAGAATCATCGCAGAAGAGAAAGATTGTCACAGATGGTGCCACTGGTGTAATTTGTGAGTATTGTGACACCGACCAGCCCAATCAGCCAGAAAACACCGAATTCATGGTTGTGCAAACATTGAAAAAACGAACGCTCCGCTTCCAATCAGAATGGTTCAAAAGGTTCGGCTGGTTGCATTGCGATTTAGGTCTCAAAAAAGTTCTGTGTCATTTTTGTACCAAAGCATTGAACGGAAATCTGATTGACCCTATTAATTATCGCCATGAAACGGTATTCTTCAAAGAAGGCTTCTGTAATTGGAAGAAAGCGATCGAGAAGTTCACTGCCCACCAAGAGTCACAAAGACGCTTACATAAAACTCTGCAGTTTGTCTAAGAAAAGCATCACTGATCATCTGAATGAACAAAGTCTGGATGACCAAAATTCAGCTAGGCAAGCCCTTAATAAGATAATTTCTTCAATAAAATATTTGGCATCAGAAGGGACGGCTCTTCGTGGGAAAGATAATAGTGGGGGGGGGGGGGGGGGGGGGGATTCAAACATCTCCTTGCCCTTCGGTCGGAAGATGACGAAAATCCGGCGAAATGGCTGACTAGGAAAACAACTTAGACTAGCACCGAAATAGTGAACGAAATATTGGGACTGATGAGTCATGAAATATTAAAACATATACTAAACGAAATTCGTAATGAAAGTGAGCAGTTTGGTTTGATAATTGATGGAACACAAGACATTTCAGGGAAAGAACAGGAATCTATATGCCTTCGTTACGTTAATTCAAAATTCGAGGTCAAGGAAGAGTTTATCGGCTTGTATGAGGTTCCTTCGACCACAGGACTTGCACTAGCAAATATGTTTAAAGATGTCTTTATCCGACTGAACTTAGACATATCTAATCTTCGCGCACAAACATACGACGGCGCTAGTAATGTAGCTGGCGAATACAAAGGGTGCCAAGCGAAAATAAAAGCCGAGCAACCATTAGCTCTGTACACTCATTGTGGGGCCCACGTTTCTCATCTGGTAACAGCACACTCGATCGCCGAAGCTTCGTTTGTTCGAGAGTCCCTGGACTGTATTCACGAGCTTGGAAATTTGTATAGGAAATCTGGCAAGTTCAAGCAGCTGTACATGAATATTCATGAAGATTTTGACTCCCCATCTCCAAGTTCACTGAAACCAATTTGTCCTACACGGTGGCTCACTCGGAAATCGGCGGTTGTGTCAGTTATAGACAACTATTCTGAAATGTTAAATGCGTTGAAAGAAGCTGCAGCCAATTTCGGAAACAACGTGGCTGCCCGTGCCAGTGGTTTATACGCCGTTTTATCCACCGCCAAATGCATGCTCGGAATACGTGCAGCGCTACCTGTCTTGAGATGCCTAGAAGGTTTTAACAAAGTCTTGCAAGGTAAGGACCAGACTGTTTCTGGCATGCTGGATTCAGCCCAACGCATCAAACAAGAACTGAATACATTCCGAAAAGAGCAATATTTCAGTCTGATAGTTGACACCGTTAATAACGACATCGAGAAATATGACCTGGATGAATTTGTGCTCCCAAGGAGGAGAAAGGTACCCAAGCGCCTTGATGGTGGTGAAGTTTCGCATCAGGCTGATACTGTGGAAGGTTTTTATCGACCAGATTTTTTCAAAATAATTGATGCTGCAATTAGCAACACTGACAAATATTTCACCTCAACTGACTTGAATTCGTATGGTCAGCTTACCAAAATCTAAATTTTATAGTAAATTTCCTTTCTTATTATACCTACCACAATTGTTTACTACAGGCTTGCACTACAGTGGAAGTCCCTAACTCGGATAAAATACTCTCTATTTTTGTCTTTCCCAAGCAAGTTGGGAAAGAAAAGTGGTGCAAAAGCACCAATAAAAATAAGCCAAAACTGGGTCGAGTGCAACCGGCGCAGACCCAGTACGGGACGCTCTCTCCCAAGTACAACTCCACGACTTCCGTTGCCAGTGCGCATATACCGTCTCTAAAGACTCATTCTTTTTTGAATCCGTAAACGTTAGAGTTATGTGATCAGCGGGGAGGAAAGATTCTTTACCCGTAAAGAAGACGGGAGGGCCTCCATGTAAACAATTGTGGTAGGTATAATAAGAAAGGAAATTTACTATAAAATTTAGATTTCTTATCAACCTACTCACAATTGTTTACTACAGGCTGAATAGACAAAAGGCTGGAGGGAATCGCATAACCAACCCCCACATAACCCTAGTGCACTGGAACCGTGAAGCAGAAGGAAGAGGTCCCGAGGCTTATCAACCATAATGTCGCAATCATTGGTAAAGGACAATGAAAAGAGACATATGAGCCTGTGTGACACACAGACAGAAAAAAGGGCAGTAACAGCACAAGGCTGAAACTGACCTTCAAGAAGCCTAATGGCTATGGCAGACAACAGCCTGAGCAGAAGAAAGAGGACCCAAGGCAAAAAGGTCCTCCGACTGCTCCTGCAACTGGCGTAAATAAAAGGTGGAGAAAGTAGAAGCATTTCTCCAGTAGGCTGCCTGCATAACATCCGACAACTTGACGGAGTTAGAATAAGCCCAAGAGGTAGACAGTGCCCGCACCTCGTGGGCAGAAATACGATTGGTAATACAATCGCCAGCTGCTAAACGACTATAAGCCGTACGAATAGCAAGACAAATCCATCGAGAAATGGATTGAGGAGAGATCTTCTGTCGACCCGGAATGAGAGACAGAAAAAACCGTTTTCTGCCCTTCCGTATGAAGCGTGTCCGATCAAGATAAAGGCGAATAGCACGGACCGGACAGAGCAAAGGGCGAGTACCCTCAACAGAGGGAAGAGCCCTGATACAGATAGGAGGAGGAGTAGTATCTGGTAACTGATTCTTAGCCAAAAAGGAGCAATCAGTGGTAAAAGTAACACTGTTGGGAGAACTCCTAAAAAAGGCCGGGTCAACCGAGAGGGCGTGAAGCTCACTAACCCGTCTGGCCGAAGCAAATGCCATCAGAAAAGCCGTCTTGTATGTGAGAAATTGCATATCCACCTGGGATAAAGGTTCGAACGGCGCCCCCCCCCCCCAAGCAAAGCAGCACCCACGAAAGATTCCATCGTGGAGTAAGCTGCAAAGTCCGAGGCCTTTTCAAAGAAAAGTGCCGAACAAGCTTGGAGAGGTAAGGGTTAGTGCCGATACGACGCTTCCCCACATAAGAAAAAGTCTCTGAAAGCATAGACCTGTAACCCTTGATGGTAACAGGCTGGAGACCCCGAGAATCAAACAGATATACCAGAACCTCCGCAATCTGTGAAATCGAAGGATTGGCATAATCAACAGAGTGATCAGCACACCATCGACAGAAGACCTTCCATTTAGCTGCATAAGCTAAAGCAGTGGAGTGCCTCCTTGAAGAAGAAATGCACTCCACTGCTCGTCTCGAAAAACCTCTACGGAGGAGACAGGACCTGACAAAAGATATGCGTGAAGGCACAATGAAGTCGGGTCGACGTGAAACCTCCTCGGGCGACCTTGACAAAGAAGGTCGCGACGTAGCGGGAGACGTGCCGGAACCGCCGCCATCAGCGAGCGGAGCTGATTGATCCACACCCGCTGAGGCGACAGGGGAGCGATCAGAATGATTCGACAACTGCAGGTTCGAATTTTGGCGAGAACCTGAGGAAGAATCGGAACCGGCGGGAAGGCGTAGCCGACTAGACCGTTCCAATCGAGTGACAGAGCGTCCACGGCAAAAGCCAGAGGATCTGGACACGGGGACACGAAAGTGTCCACCTGATGGTTCCAACGAGTCGCAAAGAGATCGATGTGGGGACGTCCCCAGAGATCGCAAAGCGACTGGAACACTGCTCTGTGAAGCTTCCACTCGGTGGAAATAACCCTGCCCTGTCGGGACAGGGAGTCGGCTAGGACGTTCAGACGACCGGGAATGTGACGAACAACCACTCCGGCGTGAACCTCCTGAGCGAGCAGTAAAAGATCCCGAGCTAACTCGTACATCGGAAGCGAGTGCGTGCCGCCCTGGTTCCGAATGTAAGCAACCACTGTCGAATTGTCGGATAGTAGAAGGACCTGGCGATTCGACAAGTGAGGGATCCACTGCCTGAAACTCAGAAGAAGAGCAAGAAGCTCCTTCTGGTTGATGTGTAGAGCTGCTTGATCCTGGTCCCACATCCCGTGTAGGGAAAGACCGAGAGGATCCAACGTCGCACCCCATCCGAGATCGCTGGCATCTGCCGTCAGAACGCGATCGGACGTGGGAAAGTCCAGCGGAACACCCTGCGTAATCCACTGAACATCTGTCCAGGGCAGAAGGTGAGGATACAGAGAGTCCGGAAACGGAAGCACCTGATCCAGAGAATCTACATTCGGTCTCCAACGACTGAGCAGAAAGTGTTGGAGAGGTCTGACACGCAGCCGACCTAGAGGAATGAGATCTGTCACCGAACCGCAGAGACCGATCAGCCGGAGAAAACTCCGAGCGGTCGCGGACCTGGACTGGGACAGAGTCAGAGCAAAAGCTGAGAGAATCACAGCCTTGGCCTGGGGAACAGCCACCAAATTGAATTTGGTTTGGAAAGACATCCCCAGATGACAAAACGACTGAGAAGGGACCAGGTCCGACTTCTCCTCGTTGACTCTGAATCCTAGCGACGTGAGCAAGCTCAACAGAGTGGCGACATCCGATTCCAGTAAGGCAGCATTGGAATGCCTCTGGAGGATATCGTCCAGATATGCCGAAGTAGTCACCCTGGACTGTGTGCGATGGAACGCTATCACATGCGACATCAGTCTGGTGAACGGCCAAGGAGCCAGGTTGAGGCCGAAAGGCATGGCCTTGAACTGGTAAACTCGCCCCAGAAAAGCGAACCTGAGATACTTCCGTGACGCCCGATGCATCGGAACGTGGAAGTAAGCGTCTCGCAGGTCGATGCTGGCTGCGAAATCTCCCTGGTGAATTGATTGGCGGACCGACCTGAAAGTCTCCATGCTGAACTTGGGAGCAATGATAGACTGGTTCAGGATGCTCAGATCGATAACCGGTCGGAGTCGGCCGTCCTTCTTCGGCACCAAGAACAGGCGGGAATAGAAACCCACTGACTGAACGTTCTTGACGACCTCGATCGCCCCCTTTGCCAGGAGATTGGCAATCTCCGTGGACAAAAGTTCCCGACGTAAAACGTCTGAAGGAACTGTGGTTGGAAGAGGCACCCTTGACAGAGTGGGGTGCCGTCGGAAGGATATGCGCAGCCCGGACCGAACAACATCTAACACCCATGGATCGGATGTGATGGTGGTCCAATGGTCTGCAAACTCTGCTATCCTTCCTCCAACCTGGGACGAGTCGAGGTGAGGACCTTCATTTCGAGCCCCGACGAGGCCCGCGAGAGGAGAAACCACCTCCTCTGCTAAATGAAGAATCCTGAGACTTCCCTCGATTCTGCCGACCCCTACCTTTACCCCGTGAGTAAGAAGCAGAGGCGGCGGCAGAAGGACCAGCCTTTTGCTTCACAGAGGAAGCAGAAGGGTACTTGTTAGGCTTGGAACGGCCCTTGCCTCCCCGAGAAGGCTGATCAAGCTGACGAAACAGCAGCTGATCTTTGGAATGACGTAGGACGTCATCCCGGACCGTCGACACGGAACCATGGAAAAGTTGCGGACCTGCCAAAGAAGCAGATCGAAGAGTAGCACGCTGCTCCTCGGGAAGGGATCGTCCTGTGTCCAGCACAGCGTCCCTTCGAACTAATTCCAAATTGGCCGTGTTACAGGCATGCGTGTGAGTAAGGTGCATAAGCGCCTTGGACAGCACACGCAAAGGAGCCTGTACCTCGTCAAACTCATCTGGAGGCAGATAAGCAGCCAAAGCTGAGACGACGTGATCTGAGAGAGAAAGCATGCCAAGCATCTCTCTAGATAAGCCCAACGTGGACTCCAGAGTCGTCATTGGAATGACGGCAGACTTGGGCTTGGAAAGCCCGAGGGAAGTGGAGTCCTGATCCAGAACCGTCAAAGTCTGGCAGACTGACGGATTGGCGGAATCGTAGGAACGATAACGCACAGGAGGCAAAAAGGTGTCAACCCTGGTGAAGAACGAAGTCTTCAAAGCCTTGGAATTCAGCTTGGCATCCAATGCTGAAAAAGCTTCAACCACCTGTACCGACTGGCACGGTCGAAGGCGCCCAGAAGCGGGTTGCTCCATAGGCTGTTGGCGCGCGACCGATGATCGCGGCCAGGCTGACACTGTCGGCTGGTTAGCAGGT
Organism: Pictodentalium vernedei; assembly: GCA_031216915.1. NCBI lineage: Eukaryota > Metazoa > Mollusca > Scaphopoda > Dentaliida > Dentaliidae > Pictodentalium > Pictodentalium vernedei. Next base: position 802,448,515 of record CM062297.1, read on the forward strand.
TTGAGCTCAGGCAGAAACCCAAACACAAAGTCAAGAGCCGCCCCAAGTCCGAAGACTGCTGGCCCTCGACCTCAAGCATGTCGGACTCCTCCCCAGAGTCGGAAGACACATAGCCCATCGTGGGCAAACCAGCCGACGCCTCCCATGGTGTCGGGACACCAGAGGAATCGGAAACCGGCCTGTTTCCAATTCCGGGAGGCGGCGCCATAGGAGGCGCCTGGAAACCACCCATAGACTCGCTGGAAGCAACAGGAAGGCTCTTTGAGAGAACCTGAGTGAGTAAGGAGAGGGCCTCCCTAAGCTCACTGCCTGTACCGACCGGTTCGACAGGGGAGCGAACCGGCAAAGTGGCTTCACCTCTGACCCTCTTAACCAGCGAAGGGTCACGATCCTCCAAAACACCCGACGCGGGACGACGGGCGGCAGCCGAAACATCTGAAGGCAGACGTGTATAGGGGTACGATGCACCCCGAGGATCAATATTGCGAGAACTCATGAGAGTCACCGCGGACCTCTGCGGGGCAGAAGGTCCAGGCTGCACAAAAGGCGTTGGTCCCCCAAAACTGGTCGTGTGACCAGAGTGAGTGGACGGAAACGCCACGGAGTTCATAGTGTTTCCACTACGAACATCCGAATCCAAAGACACAACTGTGGTACTCGACGGCGACGAGACCACAGCGATGGGCTCGGCCGGCAGCCCCTTCCGACTTCGCCGAGTTGAAGTCAGGGAAGGCTGGGGCCGATATCCCACGTCTACAGTATCGGACAGTTCTGCAGTCCCCTGCAGCGAAAAGCCGAGGCCGGCTGAAACAGACAACGAAGCAGACGGACCAGCAGCAGTAGTAGATACGTCGAGAGTCGTTGAGGCTGGTGAAATAATGGAGAGAGCACACCGGCTCGGCTCCGAAGGAGGAGTCACAACCCTAGTGACAGCCTCAGATGTCGACTGGAGGGGGACCGTAGTCCCGGAACCAGGCATCTCAACACCAGAACACTCAACGGCTCCCGCAGTATCCACCACAGGAAAAGACTGCACATCCCCCACGGAGGAGGAATAACTCTCACCAGACAAAGTCGGCTCGGGAGGCCCCGAACGACCACGTTCTCCTTTCCCGTGGGAGCGGAGGCACGGCCACGAGAACGAACGACACGATTTACAGACGCCCAAAAGGTGGAAGACCATGTTCCACAGACACCACACGGCCGCTCGGCCGAACACCCATTACAGGAGGAACACGACGAATGTACATCGTCCACATGCTTAGGCAGCAGACACTGCCCACAAGGAATTGTCCTAGGCATGAGAGAGGTGAGAGGAGCAGAGAAGGTGAGATCAGAAAACAGAACACCCCCAAAGAGAGAAAGGTGACAGAAACAAAGACCCCAGACGGTCGACCGGGAACCACCCAACAGGAAGACTACTCTCAACAGAAAGAAGAAACACTGCAGGAGTGGTACCTCGCTGACACCTAACTCTAACACAATTAGAAAAATTTGCAAAAAAAGCATGAACAATAATTGTGAAAATCTAAGTCCGAACCGCGTGGCCCGCGAAAATCGCGCGCGACCCGAGAGAGAGCAAATAAATATACATTATGGACATATAATAGAAAAAAGAGAATATAAAACACTGTTCCTGAGAATACAAAGGATACACTGTGGTATAATGAATCAGGAATCATCAAACATCGAGCTGGTGGAACACTGATAAGCGTGCAAAAACATCTCGACACGAAGCGGATTTCAAAAAGAATGAGAGACGGTATATGCGCACTGGCAACGGAAGTCGTGGAGTTGTACTTGGGAGAGAGCGTCCCGTACTGGGTCTGCGCCGGTTGCACTCGACCCAGTTTTGGCTTATTTTTATTGGTGCTTTTGCACCACTTTTCTTTCCCAACTTGCTTGGGAAAGACAAAAATAGAGAGTATTTTATCCGAGTTAGGGACTTCCACTGTAGTGCAAGCCTGTAGTAAACAATTGTGAGTAGGTTGATAAGAAATGCTCACATGTGGTGACTTCAACGAAGCCATTGCTGAAAAATACCCCGAGTTTTGTCCTGAGTTGAAAGATGAACTAAGTTTCTTCAAGCGCCAGTTTCCGGTTGATGATGTTAGTTGTATTCACCAGGTGTTCATCAACATGTCCCCTGATGTTCGTAAAATGTTTCCGAGTGTTGAGAAATTGTTTCGGGCTATACTGCTCTGTCCTGCGAGTTCTTGCACTGCTGAACGTTCTTTCAGCTCACTCAGGCGCATTAAAACGTGGCTCCGTAATACGATGAATCAAGATCGCTTGAACTTCCTAATGGTTTGTGCTGTACACAGCGATATATTGGACAAACTAGACAACAAACTGATTGCTCAACTCTTCATTAGAAACCATTCTTCCAGAATAAAGGTTTTCGGCAAAGTTTGAAAGAATCTGTCCTATAGTATGCATCGTACTATTTTCCTGCATTGAACAACCGTGAAACATATTGGAAGTATAGTATCTATAACTGTAAAAATAAAACTCGTGCATGGAGCATTTCCAGTGTATATTCATTCTTGGTGTCGACTAATTTGTTCGTTTAGCGTTGATGTGCTGATAATATAAGTTTCGACTCTGATTCTGTTTCTTTATCCGCAATTGATTGAATGCTCATAAACAACAGTTATGTGAAATTTAATAATTGCGAGACACATAGGGTGTCCCGCCCCGCTCCACCCCTTAGCGTTATAATTTACATGGGTCTATTATAATGCTAAGGGATCGGGCGACTGTCCCACCAGCCCCTGTATCCACCCTTGATTGAGTGTCCATGGATTTGCTCCTACGACCTGCCTTGACCCCCCCCCCCCCCCCGCCTTCCTTTCACAGGGATGAAGTAGCCATGGGAACTCCATTTTTGATTATTGTCTGCCATTTATTTCCCCATTTTAGTATCTGAACATTGTGATACTTGTCTTAAATTAAAAACTGTTTTATTTTCAATCATTTATGCATCACATACCTAAATGATTGAAAATAAATCAGTCTTTGAAAATAGAGCTTCAAAAAGATCAGCTCAATTTTGAAGTCGGGAATACTCTACATACCTCCACGGCTACACAATATTCAAATTAACCCTTTACCTAACAAAATAATCAAAACACCTAGACAATTAGCCTAAGACTTAATCTACCTAAAAAGTTTTTGTATCTTCACAATAAAATCATAAAATTGGATGTCATTGGACCCGGGTAAATGAGCTGGTTCCGGTAATATCCACATTTATATAGTTTTATCGAAAACATAATTTCTTTAAAATTATGAAATTTCGTATGTGGTTGGGTAAAGGATTAAACCCCGTCACTCTGGTGTTAGAATCTCAAATTTCCCATCTTAGCTTATTACTACCTTCTTTGTCAAAAGTTAAACTATTTATATTTTGATTGACAGAGCTTATCGTGCTCTGCCAATCAAAACATAAATTGTTGAATATTTGACTACTCCAGGGGAGATAACCATGGATAAACATGGACCAAGAGGTGAGTAAATCCTACTTCAGAATGGAGTAGGTTAATCTCTCCCATGCAAATACAGTCACGGGCCATCTCAAAGCCCCCTCCCCCACCCTACCCCTGAACATTCCGAAAGGAATGCAGTTTGTATATGTAGTCAACCACACATGATGTTCGGGCGCGGGCTAGCTATAAATTAAAACATTCAGACTCCATTTTGCCTTTCTAGTTACCCCTCCTGTCTTCCAGTGTTCCTGCAATCAGATATTCAGAACGAAAAGCGTCACTTCTGTAAGGCCAATTTGGGAAATTTGACAGCATGTACAATCATAAAACGCTCCAGCTGGAATAACAAATGCCAGTATTAAGAACTACTATAATCAGGGGCGTAGGTACCCGGGGGGGGGGTGGCACGTGCCCCTCCCCCCACTTTTTCCGTGTTTTGGTGAAAATAATAGGCCTCGTAGTGAACTCTCTTACAACCCTACATGTCTGTGATTTTGCACTAGTGTTGGCTGCATGTATAACCAGCCAACACTGTCAAATTTGTCTTTGTATTACATGCACACCAGTGTAACTTACACTGCCTCACTGGTGTCTATGCAGTACCAAGACAAATTCAGTTTATTGGTTGCGGTTTCTATGACACCTTCATGAACCTATAGAGGCATGATCAGGCATCTGTTCCATCGGATACATTTCCTTTGCGTAAATTTCGCAAATCCTGTATCACTAGGATGCAGCATTTGCATAATTCACGGGAAGGAAGTACCAGCATCTTTAAAAATTTCCAACATGCTGTTAAAAAATCGACCTTTTCTTTTGAAGAAAACAATAAGATTTTCATCCCAAAAGCCACCAGAATGCACCATTTGATACCTCTGTTTTAAAAATTTTCTCGAAATGCCACTACCTCCCCCCCCCCCCCCCCCCCACCTCATTCACTTCACACCTTCAGCACTCGTGTCAGATGCCTTTAAATCTGCTGCTCAGCCATATCATTCAATAATCAGAAATATGTCCCCCAACATTCAGAAATGTGTGCCCCCCCCCCCCCCCCCCCCCCCACATTCAAATGCTTCTACGCCACTGATTATAACAGAACCGCTGGCGTTTTTGTCTCAGTCCAGGCATTTTACAGCAATTGCATTTTAATTTTTCTTCCCACACATGAATATGTAATGTTTGGGGTTTATGATTATCGGGTTATAATATAACAATACCATGATTTTGGAAGGCATTGCAGTTTATTAATGGCTCGACAGAAATGACTAACAGCCCGACAGCTTATAAGCGGCCCGAGACGTAGTCGAGGGCCGCTAATAAGGTGAAGGGATGTTTATATTTTTTGGCGGGCCGTTAATAAACCTCAATGGCCGACAAATTCATGTTATTAGGCCTACTGTTATTACCACTACTGTCAGTAAATACTGTAAATGACTCAACTTGAAGTGGGCGAAAATATAAATTATAATGTTACAATGAAAAAGTTACAATTGATAATACATCAATTTTAATAAACTTAGTAGAATGTCAATGCGAGATTCACTTCTGATACACGTTCAACTAGTCCAAACTTGGACCCACAGTTCGTAATATAATTTTGGGGTTGGTACGGCCTGTACTGTAGCCGTATCAACCACAAAAATTATATTACGGACTATGTCTGTGGGTCCATGTTTAGACTGACGTAACGTTCAACGAACAGTTGTTCAACACTGCGCCTTCAAATAAGTTGTTACTCAGCCAGACACAGCTGTGGGTTGCACGAATGCATAAGCAGCATAACTATTTGATATCGGAATATCAATGTTGCAGACAGAATTCTTATGCAGAGAGAGTGATAGGCCGGTACTGAGCTCGTGAAAATGTGCACGACAGCATCGTCTGCTTTGTTTACATTTTGAAAACGAAATTTATCGATCGAATTCATTCAATTCACGCGACTTGTTGATGACGTATGTGTCGGGCTGTTATTGGATCTGTTAATCCATTAACGGGCCCGCCACATACGTCGTCGCTCCATCTGTTGGGCCCTTATGCTAATCCACCGCACAGTTGAATTGTGTTAATCTAACAGGGAACGCTCGGTAAAGCGGGAACAATTATGGTTAAGCATTTTGACAAAATTACAACAGGCTGTTGAAAAACATATTTTTTTCTACTAAATAATTAAGAGAAATTATACCCCAGAGGCCACCAGAATGCACCATTTGATAGCGCAATTTAAAAATTTTCTTGGGGGATGAACCCCCCCAAACCCCCCTCTGCCGGCTCGTGCATGCGGCACTCGCTGCAGATGCCTTCGGCATCTGCCCGTCCCCCCCCCCCCCCCCCACTTTGGGGAAGAGATCTGCGCCCATGGTAAAATGCCCGCGCCTCTCTCCTTGAAAGTACATAAACGAATCTTAGTCGATTTTGTACCACTGCCTGATTTCTGACAAAACTGTTGGAAAGGGTGGACCCCTTTTTGCTGAATGTATGCAGCTGGATAAATATACTGTTCAAAACAAGAAACGCAAAACGGGTTTTCTGTGATGAGGTGCGTTCCCGCGTTATGGGATACAGAGACTGAGAACGAAATCAATTCATAACCAAAGTTTAATGGATGAATGAAGCACAAATGGAGACGTTTCAGACGTTAACGCCACGAGTCGATGTCATCCAAACTCAATATCTAGTGTGAGTCCAAAACTGCTTGGCAACTTCTTTTCACTGAAACAATGATTACGGATGGAAGCTTGAGGTATGGTGACCCACTCTTCCTGCAACGCTTGCGCCAACTGCGGTAACGTCTGAGGTTGTAGTTGACGTTGTCGCACACGTCGATCCAGTTGATCCCATAGATGTTCGATCGGGTTCAGATCTAGCGATCTGGAGGGCCAGGACAGGACTTCGATGTGTTATCCTGTAGATAAGCAGTCGTGAGCTTTGCTGTGTGAGGTCGGGCGTTATCATGCAGGAAATGGCGTTGGCATTCTGCATAATGGGGAGCACGTGTGGATGCAAAATTCCACCTCTGTACCCGTGCGCCGTCAAGTTACCCTCAACCGTTAGACGAGGTCCGTTCTACAAGTGTGCGAGATGGCTGCCCACATCATAACGCCACCGCCACCAAATTTGTCCACCTCCCGAACGCAGCTACCACGACGTCTGTACAGACGGCATTGTCCACCAACTTGGTGAAGAAAGAAACGTGACTCGTCACTGAACCATACCGTTCCCCATCTCTGATGAGGCCATGCCCTTTGCATCTGACACAATTGAAGTCGCCGTCGACGATGCTGCGCCGTTAAAATGACTCCACGAACTGGCCGTCTAGGACACAGACCTGCCTCGCGTAGACGGTTGCGAACGGTCTGATCTGAAATCCCCCGCGGACCTGGTAGCGTTGACGCTTTAGAGGTCGCTGTGGTTGTTCTCTCCCGCAAATGACGTAACCGGATGAATCGGTCCTGAGCTGGGGTGGTCACTCGGGGTCTCCCGAATCTTGGAAGGTCTTGCGTGTCCCCTGGATTTGGTAGCGGTTCCACAGGCGTATGATGATGCTGGGTGAGACATTGAACTCTCTCGCTGCATTCGAAGCTGATTCGCCTGTTTCCAAACGGCCAATGGCATTATTTCTCTGAGCTTCGGTCAAATGCGGCATTTGCATGAGCAATATCCCTTTAACGCTGTGCGAATTCCGGTCGATTTCCACGTTAATTTATTCTGCTCGCCTGCTCGGAGCGTGCAACTTCATGATCATGTATTCACTCAGTGGAAACTTTGTTTTGTTAATTTCCAATATTTGTGGGGTGACGGTGGCCGAAATTATGCCCCAGTGTCCAAAATGTTACATAATGTTTAGACCACCACGATATGCCGTTAATCATATCTACAGCCACACCTCATCATCTTACCGTGACTATATCTGTTTTGCGTTTCTTTTTTTGAACAATATATACTCGCCCAAAAAAGAAAGTGTGCATTGCAGAAATTGATCAAACTCCAAAAAAAAAATTTCGTAGGTGTAAAGAGTGTTAACCTGTTCATGAATAAGTTATACTGAACACAAAAACAGCTTTCCCCGTTAAAATTGCATTACCGTTAAATGACGTGCTGCACGTTTGTGAAAAGGCATTTTTTGCACGTGGAGAGTCTGAAAATGCATGCAGCAGTGTGAATCCTTGGGTATTTAAACACTAAAGTAAGGCCTTCCTATCGTTCACATTCAAACTTGCGCTGCTGTTAAAACGACTCCACATTAGCATGCCAAGATTGACAATGAATCAACGTCTCCTTGCACTGGGTATGATTAGAGCTCGCAGAACACACAGAGAGGTTGCCCAGCATTTGAACTGCCACCGTAACACTGTAGACAGACTAGTCCATCGACATGCACAACATGATCACGTTCGAAACCGACCCTGCTTTGGGAGACCCCGAGTTACCACCCCTGCACAAGATCGGTATATCCGTGTCGTCCATCTCCGGAACCGGCAACAAACGTCAACGACGACAGCCAGGAACATCCCTAACCTGAGACGGATACATACTCAAACAGTAATCAACCGGCTGAGAGAATACGGCTTACGTCCTCGAAGACCTGCAATTCGTCCGATTTTGACGTTACGTCATCGTCGTGCTCGACTGCAGTGGTGTAGACAACATCTCAGGCATCCCTTACACTGGTGGCGACGTGTTTTATTCACAGACGAATGTCGTTTCCATCTTTCATCATCAGATGGCCGCCAGAGAGTGTACAGACGTCGAAACGAACGCTACGCAGATCCACGTGTCGTGGAGCGAAACCGTTATGGGGGAGGGTCTCTCATGGTGTGGGGTGGCATCACTGCCCGTAACAGAACTGAGCTGGTCATTATTGATGGCAATCTCAATGCAGCCAGATATCGTGATGAAGTGCTTACACCTGTTGTTGTCCCATTTCTGCAACGTCACGGCCCCGGCGTCATTCTACAGCAGGACAACGCCCGACCCCACGCAGCTCGTGTTGTTCAACAGTATCTGCAGCAACAACAAGTGGATGTTCTTCCCTGGCCCGCAAATTCGCCCGATATCTCACCCATTGAGCACGTATGGGACGAATTGAAACGTCAGCTACGCCGGCTTCCCCATGCACCGTCAACGCTTGTGGAACTCCAAAGACAGCTTATCAGAATATGGAACAACATCCCACAACACTTCCATGCTAACTTGTTCGCTTCCATGAGGCGTAGATGCACAGCAGCAGTCGATGCAGACGGAGGTCTTACCAGATATTGAGTGTGTGATTTTTGTGTTTGACCCTTATGTCTTTGACTCTCCATGGCACCAAGAGTATTCGTCGTAGCGTAATGAAATGTCTCGTGTTGATCACAAATTGATTCATCTGTGATTGAATAAAATTTCCATGAATGAAAATGATAAATATCTTTTTTAGTGTTACTTTTTAGCATGCACACTTTCTTTTTTGGTAGAGTATATATTGCGCATTACAAAAATCTCCGCTAAAACCTTTGACGGGGAATGGGTTTCTCCTTCTGTATCGACACCACTCACTGAATTAACACATTATGCATTACATGCGTTTTGACAAGGGGGTTGTTTCTGAGCTATTACTTTCACTAAAAACATCGAAATATCAATTACGTCATTTTTCTATTAATGTTTCCTCTTATTATCGCACATGCGGTGGGACGCGCGGTGGCTCAGTTGGTAGAGGTGCAGGCTGCAAGCCGAGAGGTCCTCGGTTCGAATCCCACCTCCGGCAACCGCGTTGTGTCCTTGGGTAAGACACTTCACCCCCACTGCCCACGTGGGGGCACGGTGACGTTGTGTACTAAGGCGTACTGCGCGTCGATGGTGCACCTGTCTTCAACCAATGCTAACCCTGCTTGTGGGGAGCTGACAGTTGCTCGCCGTTGCTCGGTGGTTCTCTCCGTGTACTCCGGCTTCCTCCACCCGTAAAACTGTCGCGGTTCGCGGTCATGGTTAGCCACTGTGTAGAAATATGTGACCTTAAAACACCAATAAATAAATAAATCGCACATGCGCGGGTTTTTTTTTAGTATAATATATTGAAGAGTCTGAGATAAATGCAAATATATCCTGATCAGCCAAATGCCTTTCAAACTTTTATGAAGTTAAAAATCCTTTCTGCTGGTAAATACTAAAGATCTTGCAATGTTCCTCAAGTGATATACATGTATTCAGTTTATTTCTCTGCCCCACCTCTACTTGGAGAGAGCAGTGGAAATGGGATCAAAATGTAAAATGAATACTAGAGAATTGTAATTTGTTGGACAAATTACAGGCTTTCCCAACTTTCCAATGTGAAAATGCAGACTACATATAGCAAAGCAAAGATGAAAGTGTATGAAATTAACCATTTCCTAAATGATAGACAAAAAACATCCAAAGTTGGCTAATTTTGGCATTCTCCCACGGTTCTCTTATTAACGCCCTCATTTTGCTTGGGGGTTAAATCTTGAGATTAAAAAGTAAACAGTAACTTTCTTCTACAATCATTGTTCCATCTATCCATACCAAAATAATTGCTACAACAGCCTTGCAATTGGAGGAAATGAGTACAGATGTTTGCAAAATTCATGGAAAATCGATTTTTTTTTTCTGACAGTACTATACTTTACATGGCCAAAGCTTATGTTGTGTTAAGCCCCAAAGCATAGCTTACAGCAGAGGATTTGTTCATTAGGCATCTCTACCTATAGCAAAACAAAGAGTTTAGAATTAACCCTTTCCAAAATGACAGGAAGATGCAACCAGAGTTAGCTAATTTTGGCATTTCCGGATGGTAGTCTTTCCCTCATTTGCTTGAGGGTTAAAGATGAGAATAAAAACTAAACTGCAGCGTTCTTCTGCAAGCATTGTTGCATCTATGCATACAAAAACAATTGTTACAACTACCTCGCAGTTATGAGAAATTTGCCCTTGAAGTTAGTAAATCTTGAAGATAAAATGATATATTCATATCATTTGTTTCCAATAGGGGTTAATTTTGAAATATTTGTGTGGTGATTTTAGTGTATCATATTATGTTCTTAATGTGTGAACATCAATCACAGACTGAGTGTCTGGAAAGAGACATCGACTAATCTTGAATCTTGGTATTTGAATGAATATGTACAAGTTGAGAGTACTCCCGATTCAAGGCCTGACAGCTGGGTGAGGGTTAAAACTTGGAATAAAACATATAACAGCAAAATTGTTCTTGGATGAATGCTCTTTCTTCTCATGGAAAAGGTTTTGAAACAATATGGCTCCAGTGCTGAGAAAGTGCATGTAAATGTTGGCGAAAATAACAATTATTCCGACAGTACCCTCATGGGAAGTCTCAAATCTGCCAAGGGTTAAACTTTTAATAATAAAATATAGAACAAAATTTGTCATACTTTGACTGCTGGAAGCAGCTATAAAAATCATTCAGAGCTCAACCAATTAAAAATGGAGTAAATCGTCACCTAAACTTAACAAATTCTGAAAAAATTGGGAGTTTTTTTTGGACGGTACCTACTTTCATGCAACCAGAATGGGATAGGGTTAAACTTTACAACCAAACTTACTACAGCAAATATGCTCGGTAGTCAATTGTGAATACGTACATGAAAAGTGTTTGAAATTAAACCTTTCCAAAATGATAGAAAATGCAACCAAAGTTGGCCAATTTTGGCATTTTCAAACGGTACTCTTATTCTCGACCTCATTGTGCTTGAGGGTTAAATCTGAGATTAAAAAGTAAACAGTAACTTTCTTCCACAATCATTGTTGCATCTATCCATACCAAAATAATTGTTACAACAACCTTGTAATTAGAGAAATTTGCCCTTAAAGTTGGTCAATTTTGAAGAAAAAAGTTTTATTAATGTCATTTTTCACCAATGGTTAATATTGAAAGATTTGAGTGGTGATTGTGGTGTATCATACTATGCTCTAAAAGTGTGGAAAATTTGAACTAAATAACTGTAAACAATTTTGCGACATTTGAAAAATGGTGAAATGTTGACGGTTTTGGCAGTATATTTTGAAAATACGCATTTTCAGACATGATGATACCGCATTTTACTAGATTTTATGACATTACAGAGGTATGCCAAATTTGGTTAAAATGGTACAGCTTGTTTTTTAGCAGTTCAACAGACACAATTCACGGAGGAAAAAAAAAATAATAATAAAAATAAAAATATAAAAAAAATGGAGAAGAAAAATTTTGAAAAAGAAGAATGACAAGAGTCTTTCGCAAACTGGGTTTGGGAAAGCCTAATAATTCCATATTGCAGAACATTAATCAATAATCATATCATGTAAAGTGCATCGCTACTCTGAGTCATGTTCCCTCCATGGCGAATGTTCACTTGGTGCATATGCCACAATAGTGTTCGTGGATTTGCTGCTTGTGTGACTTGGGAGTCAGCTGCTACCTGTGGACATGCATTTCATGCTGTCTGTCCTTCTCTGTTGATGGTAATATTCACAATATAATAGAGAAATAAATCCAAAAGGTGCGGATAATTCTTGACAGGAGTATTATTTTGAAAAGGCAAACCAGTTTCTTCCCTATTGAGAGTCTTCAGAGGCAATGATATTGTTCTGGTGTTCTCCTCTATACCCCGCACCCCCTGTCATAATGATATACCCACCAGGGATTATTTTGTATCCCCCGGGTATTTTTTAGGCTTTCCCAAGCCCAGTTTGGGAAAGATTTTTGTTAATCTTCTTTTTCAAAATTTTTCTTCTCTATTTTTATTATTATTTTTTTAGTTTTTTTTTTCTCCTTGAATGTTGTCTGTTGAACTGCTCAAAAACAAGCTGTACGATTTTGAGCAAATTCGGCATACTTATGTAATGTCATAACATCTAGTGAAATGCGGTATCGCCATGTCTGTAAAAATGCGTATTTTCAAAATATTCTGCCAAAACCGTCAAAATTTCACCATTTTTCAAATGTCGCAAAATTGTTTACAGTTATTTAGCTCAAATTTTCCACACATTTAAAGCATAATATAATACACCACGAACACCACTCAAATCGTTCAACTTTAACCTCCATTGGCCAAAAATGACATGAATACATATTTTTTCTTCAAAATTGACCAACTTCAAGAGCACATTTCTCTAATTACAAGGTTGTTGTAACAATTACTTTGGTATGGATAGATGCAACAAAGACTGTGGAATAAAGTTACTGTTTTCTTTTTAATCTCAGATTTACCCGTCAAGCACAATGAGGGTGAGAATAAGAGTATCGTTTGAAAATGCAAAAATTAGCCAAATTTGGTTGCTTTTTCTATCATTTTGGAAAAGGTTAATTTCAAACACTTTTCATGTACGTATTCACAATTGACTACCAAGCATATTTGCTGTTGTAAGTTTGGTTGTAAAGTTTAACCCTATCCCATACTGGTTGCATAAAAGTAGGTACCATCCAAAAAAACTCAATGTTTCAGAATTTGGTAAGTTTAGGTGACGATTTACTCCATTTTTAATTGATTGAGCTCTGAATGTTTTGTATAGCTGCATGCAGCAGACAAAGTATGACAAATTTTGTTCTATATGTTATTATAAAAAGTTTAACCCTTTGCAGATTTGAGACTTGCCATAAGGGTAATGTCGGAATAATTGTTATTTTCAACAACTTTTACATGCACTTTCTCAGCACTGGAGCCACATTGTCTCAAAACCTTTTCTCATGAGAAGATAGGGCATTCATCCAAGAACAATTTTGCTGTTATATGTTTTATTCCAAGTTTTAACCCTCACTCAGTTGTCAGGCCTTGAATTGGAGTACCCTCAACTTGTACATGTTTATTCAAATACCAAGATTCAAGATTAGTCCATGTCTCTTTTCAGACACCCAGTCTGTGATTGATGTTCATACATTAAGAGCATAATATGATACACTAAAATTGCCACACAAATATTTTAAAATTAACCCCAATTGGCCACAAATGATAGGAATATAAGTAGTATGTAATGTGGTTTTCGAGGGTAGTTTGGATGACCCCGGTGGATGACCCCGGAAGTGACGTCATGTCACGTAACGTAGTGGCGCCATGTTGTGTTGTCATGGTAACCCGCGTCAGCGGCCATGTTGTGACGTCATCTCCATAGTGATACGTGGTGTGAGTGCGCATGCGCAGCGCGTGTTGTTAGGGTAATACGTGTTTCCGTCGTCCATTTTGTATACTGGAGGCCGCCATCTTGGTTTCTATGGTAGCACGTGGTTGCTATGTTACCTAAGGCCTACAATAGGACAGGGGCATGTTTAGGGGGTATGTTCGATTGAATCAGAGTATTTTCTTGAATGACTTCCCTGGATAATTACCACAAACAACCCGACAACTTGTATTATTTCGAATTCTTTCAGAATTCTCTGTTTCTATCTATATATGCAATAGTTATCGTTTATCTGGCCATGTTCCTTTGTTCTAGAGTATACTCCAGTAGCGTAGAAGAGCCTATCAGTTGGAACAGCTTTGCTTATCGTTACTATATTTAGCTATTTCTGGTCTATTCTTGTTAGTTCTGACCCTATTCTAAGTACTCTTGTTGTTTCATTTATCTAGATTATAACTAACCAATCAGATTGCTTGATTTCCCATAATCTGTATGCAGGGTTATCTCCCTTCTGTATAACAAAAACCTATATCCAATGGCCATATCCCATGAAATCCCATTTTTTGCAAAACACCTGTGGCTATGGAATCCCTTTTTTGTCGTATGAGGCCATGAGGGCTATGTAAAAGCCCTCAATGAGTCCTCATTTATTATCCCTCATTGAATTTTGAGGTTATGAGGATCTTGAAAAATCCCTCAATGAGGTATAATTTACTACGACTCTTATCCTCATTTCAGTATTTAACAGGTATACCCTATGGAATTCCATTTTGGAAAACGCCTGTGACTGTGGAATCCCTTTTTCTCGTATGAGGCCATGAGGGCTATGTAAAAGCCCTCAATGAGTCCTCATTTACTATCCCTCATAGCCTCATTGAATTTTGAGGTTATGAGGACCATTAAAAATCCCTCAATGAGGCATAATTTACTACGACTCTTAGCCTCATCTCGGTATTTGAGGATACCCATGGCCTGGTATTGTATTATTCGAGGATACCTATCGAGGATACCTTTTATAGGATACTTATCTGAGGATACTATATAGGCTGTACATATCCCTATAGGTCTCTTGCTGGTCCTTAGTACTATTAATCCATCTGATGCTTTACGTTATCCTATGACTGGTATAGGTAGTATGCAATGCTAGGCATAGGGGTATTGTGGGTAGGGGTACTGCCTGGTAGTTTAGAACGGTACTATAGTATGGGCGGTATATACACCTATAGGCCCCTGTTAGTGCTTGGTACTATTAACCAACCAATTGCTTTGTTCTATTGTATGGCTGGTATATGTAGTACGTTATGGTAGACCTAGTGATTTTGTGGGGGTGGGGGTAATGCTTGGTAGTTTAGAACGGTAGAATAGCATAGGCTGTACATATCCCTGTAGGGATTCTTGCTGGCCCTTGGTACTACTGATCCACCAGATGCTTCATATTATTGAGCGGTATTCTGGGGTGGGGTCAATGCCTGGTAATACAGAACGGCAGCAGAGTATGGTTGGTATATTCCCCTATAGGTCCCATCCTAACCGTTCATAGTATTAACCTACCAAATGCTTTGTATCATCCTGTTAGTGGTAAGGTGGTACGTAATACCAGTAGTTCCTACCTTATTCCAAGTACTCTTGTTGTTTCATTTATCTAGATCATTTATATAAATTATAATTAACCGATTAGATTGCTTGATTTCCCATAACCTGTATGCAGAGTTATCTCCCTTCTGCATAATAAAAACCTATATCAATGGCAATATCCCGGCACCCCAATTTCGGCACCCCTTTTTTTGAAAAGCATATGGCCTTCGGCACCCTTTTTTCTGAAATGAGGATAAGAGTCGTATTAAAAATCTCTCAATGAGGGATTTTTAATACAATTCTTATCCTCATTTCAGAAAAAGGGGTGCTGAAGGCCATATGTTTTTCAAAAAGGGGTGCCCAAATTGGGGTGCCTTCTGGAGAATCCCTTTTTTGTCAAATGAGGATAAGAGTCGTATTAAAAATCCCTCAATGAGGTCACATTTACTACGACTCTTATACTCATTTCGGAAAAATGGGATTCTCCAGAAGGCACCCCAATTTGGGCACCCCTTTTTTGAAAAACATATGGCCTTTGGCACCCCTTTTTCTGAAATGAGGATAAGAGTCATATTAAAAATCCCTCATTGAGGGATTTTTAATACGACTCTTATCCTCATTTCAGAAAAAAGGGGTGCCGAAGGCCATATGCTTTTCAAAAAAAGGGGTGTCGAAATTGGGGTGCTGGGGATATTGCCATTGATATAGGTTTTTATTATACAGAAGGGAGATAACTCTGCATACAGGTTATGGGAAATCAAGCAATCTAATCGGTTAATTATAATTTATATAAATGATCTAGATAAATGAAACAACAAGAGTACTCGGAATAAGGTAGGAACTACTGGTATTACGTACCACCTTACCAGTAACAGGATGATACAAAGCATTTGGTAGGTTAATACTATGAACGGTTAGGATGGGACCTATAGGGGAATATACCAACCATACTCTGCTGCCGTTCTGTATTACCAGGCATTGACCCCACCCCAGAATACCGCTCAAAAATATGAAGCATCTGGTGGATCAGTAGTACCAAGGGCCAGCAAGAGACCTACAGGGATATGTACAGCCTATGCTATTCTACCGTTCTAAACTACCAAGCATTACCCCCACCCCCACAAAATCACTAGGTCTACCATAACGTACTACATATACCAGCCATATAATAAAACAAAGGAATCGGTTGGTTAATAGTACCAAGCACTAACAGGGGCCTATAGGTGTATATACCGCCCATACTATAGCACAGTTCTAAACTAGCCGGCAGTACCCCTACCCACAATACCCCTATGCCTAGCATTGCATACTACCTATACCAGTCATAGGATAACGTAAAGCATCAGGTGGATTAATAGTACTAAGGACCAGCAAGAGACCTATAGGGATATGTACAGCCTATATAGTATCCTCAGATAAGTATCCTATAAAAGGTATCCTCGATTGGTATCCTCGAATAATACAATACCAGGCCATGGGTATCCTCAAATACCGAGATGAGGCTAAGAGTCGTAGTAAATTATGCCTCATTGAGGGATTTTTAATGGTCCTCATAACCTCAAAATTCAATGAGGCTATGAGGGATAGTAAATGAGGACTCACTGAGGGCTTTTACATATCCCTCATGGCCTCATACGACAAAAAGGGATTCCACAGTCACAGGCGTTTTCCAAAATGGGATTCCATAGGATATACCTGTTAAATACTGAAATGAGGATAAGAGTCGTAGTAAATTATACCTCATTGAGGGATTTTTCAAGATCCTCATAACCTCAAAATTCAATGAGTGATAATAAATGAGGACTCATTAAGGGCTTTTACATAGCCCTCATGGCCTCATACGACAAAAAAGGGATTCCATAGCCACAGGTGTTTTGCAAAAAATGGGATTCCATGGGATATGGCCATTGGATATAGGCTTTTGTTATACAGAAGGGAGATAACCCTGCATACAGATTATGGGAAATCAAGCAATCTGATTGGTTAGTTATAATCTAGATAAATGAAACAAGAGTACTTAGAATAGGGTCAGAACTAACAAGAATAGACCAGAAATAGCTAAATATAGTAACAATAAGCAAAGCTGTTCTAACTGATAGGCTCTTCTACGCTACTGGAGTATACTCTAGAACAAAGGAACATGGCCAGATAAACGATAACTATTGCATATATAGATAGAAACAGAGAATTCTGAAAGAATTCAAAATAATACAAGTTGTCGGGTTGTTTGTGGTAATTATCGAGGGAAGTCGTTCAAGAAAATACTCCGATTCAATCGAACATACCCCCTAAACATAACCCTGTCCTATTGTAGGCCTTAGGTAACATAGCAACCACGTGCTACCATAGAAACCAAGATGGCGGCCTCCAGTATACAAAATGGACGACGGAAACACATATCACTCTAACAACACGCGCTGCGCATGCGCACTCACACCACGTATCACTATGAAGATGACGTCACAACATGGCCGCTGACGCGGGTTACCATGACAACACAACATGGCGCCACTACGTTACGTGACATGGCGTCACTTCCGGTGTCATCCACCGGGGTCATCCAAACTACCCTCGAAAACCACATTACATACTACTAATATAGCATTTTATCTTCGATATTGACTAACTTCAAGCACTAATTTCTCTAATTGCAATGTTGTTGTAACAATTATTTTTGCATGCATAGATGTAACAATGCTGGCAGAAGAAAGTTATTGTTTAGTGTTTAATCTCATCTTTAACCCTCAAGCACAATGAGGGTAAGATTTCCATTCGTAAATAAATGCTAAAATTAGCTAACTTCGGTTACATTTCCCTGTCATTTTGGAAAGGGTTAATTTTAGATGCTTTGTTTTGCTATAGGTAGAGATGCTTAATGAACAAATCCACTGCTGTAAGTTATGATTTGGGGCTTAACCCAAAACATGCTTTGGCCACGTAAAGAATAGTACTGGTTGACAAAAATTGATTTTCCATGAATTTTACAAACATCTGTACTCATTTCCTCTAATTGCAAGGTTGTTGTTGTAGCAATTATTTTGGTATGGATAGATGTAACAGTGATTGCAGAAGAAAGTTACTGTTTACTTTTAAATCTCAAGATTTAATTGTATCATGTGTTTGAGACTGTCATTTATCTTTTGATACACCCATCGGGTATCTTTTTTGAATCATTTTGTTCATATCCACCGGGTTCTTTTGATCCATGTGTACCCAATGAACATCTTTTGTGCCCATCAGGTATGTATATTTACCTGCCAGGTATCATTTTCTGCTTGTGCCCACCGGTATCTTTCATATAAATTTTTTACCCATTATATTTTGCGATGTGCTCATTGGGTCCACCCGGCGGGTATCTGTAACCATTCGAAACCATATAATAATATGTATTCATCAGGTATAGCATTTAAATATTACTTGTTAAAAACATGTGGTTGGGAGGAGTGTTAAAGGAATAAAAACATTTCTTATGGTAATTAGAGAGTAAAAGGGTGGTATATCACGCATAGGAGATATATCACACTGGTTTGGTTTCCTGAGCACTAGAAAGAAGGGGCTCCGATGCACATCCTTAATGCTACGTTATTTTATGTCGCACATCATGTGATGTCAAATGAAAACAAATGTTGTTGATTACAGTGAATGAAATAAGGGAAGTGGTGTTATGGCCCCCTGTTGATGTGCCCTTAGCTAATGATTGTAAACGTATATTATTGTGTTCAGCGTAAGAAATATTGGTTTTGAAATGTGAATGTGGATGTTGATTGGAAAAGAATGTTCATGATGTCCAAAGGGCAATTTTAGAGTGTTTACTTGTGTCTGTACATGTTAAAAACGAACATATAATCTCATTTTGATGACAGTACATAATTACCCTCTTTAATGGGATGTGTCTCGACTTTTCTAAGACATTTCTCTCTGATACATTCATTTAAAAAAATTACTTTTTAAAAATCTTAAATATGTTTCCAGTCAAAACTGCATCAAACTTGTACAAGGTAAATACTTGTAAATAGTTTTGGTTGAATAATATTCTTGATTGCATAAAAAGGTCTTCACGACTTTGTGCATTTGGAAATTTCTCCTCTCAAAAGCTATATTTTGGCCCTAAAAACATTTTGCTCTCAATATACTTTTGGTGATAAGAAGTTAAACACCAACCTTAAGCTACAGATGCCACAATTCGAAAAGGTGTGCACTTGTGAGGTCCCAAGAAATTGAGGTATTTAAAGAGGCAAAAGTTAAGATTCACCAGTCAATATAGCCCTTGAGGAAGTTAGCCTGTTTATATATTTAGGAAGTACCATTGTGAAATGTGATTACAGGTTGACTGATCGGAACATCTGACCTGGGTAAGACTGTTAACGCATATCATAAGCAGCTCCTCTACTAGTGCCATACTTTTGGGGAACATTTAGACATTTATTTATCCTGACCGGGATAAGTTTGATGGAAATCAAAACCATATTCCTTGGTGAGTCTTATTCTTATTTTTTCATTATTTCTTACAAAATATCATTCTATCACAATTAAAGATGTCGAAGGACTACTTGAAATTAAAATATATTTAGTCCACTAGAAAGTGCCTATATATATTTGAACATAAACAAAATGTTCAGCCATTTTTAGTCATGTTATGTTATCCGCGCGTCGATCACCTGCGGTTTCATTTGGGCTATAGACAACAAGTTAGTGGAACGAGTTGACCCGGTTCCAGATTGTGGGGAAACATTTCGGTGAACCAATCGCCACCGACTTTTGGCGAACGAGTTGATGACAGAAATCCAAATTGCTCGCCCCAAAATGATCGAGCATCTTGTAGTGCTAGTTTTGCATTTATTCTGAAATAATATCCATTGTGTCAACAAACCTTTTCCTGCACCGGTAACAAGAGCTCTCTTCCCATGAAAGTTTATTTCCATTGCAAATCTTTCGTCAATTTTGTGCTGCTGAACTTTGTCCCGTGCAACGATGAATGCGTTTTCACCCCAATGCAAGTTCGATCCATGTGAGTTCGGTCCTACAACAGTAAGTTCGGCTTTGGTGACTGCAGTGCATCCATAAGTGAGTTAGGCCCTATACAATATAATGATTTTGCTACACCTAGGTGACAGGGTGAACAAGTGATTTCGACCCACTCAGTGGAATAAATGAATAGTTTAACTTGGCCGTCCAGTGGAATGCACACCCCATAATAGGAACAAACGGAAATAACGTCCTTACTTACATCCCTGCGAACCTTAAATTTTGGGTCGAATCGAATCTCAAATCGAATCAGGCATCTCACCGCTTTTCAAGTTGTGGACATTGCACCTTCTTACAACCGTAATATTGTCAGCCTCCTCTCAAGTATTGCGGGCAACGGCGACTCGTGTTAATCAAGCAAAAAAAATCGGAATATTCCAGACCGGAATCAATGTTACGGAAGCGTATTGAGGACATGTGTGAAATGTTTTTCTAACTCATTATAACGAGTTAGCAACTCGTTATAACGAGTTACTAACTCGTTTTAACGACTTTCCTAACCCGTTATAACGAGTTAGTAACTCGTTATAACGACTTTCCTAACTCGTTATAACGACTTAGTAACTCGTTATAACGAGTTAGCAACCCGTTATAACGACCTTTCTAACTCATTATAACGAGTTAGCAACCCGTTATAACGACCTTTCTAACTCATTATAACGAGTTAGCAACTCGTTATAACGAGTTACTAACTCGTTTTAACGACTTTCCTAACTCGTTATAACGAGTTAGTAACTCGTTATAACGACTTTCCTAACTCGTTATAACGACTTAGTAACTCGTTATAACGACTTTTCTAACTTGTTATAACGACTTAGTAACTCGTTATAACGAGTTAGTGGTTATAAAAGTAAGCTTTGCCCAGGATTATTGTAACAACTCTGTTCAACTCGTAGCTTAAAGGAAGTGTTAATGTCACATGAACAGAGAAAATTCGCACAATAATGGAAGTAGTTTTACGCCGTGCAAGAATGTTGATAACAATGGGGCATAACCACCATTCGGCCTGAGATAGTCGCAGGGACGGGAGCACAGTTTGGATTGAGAAGTGGGTGTGGTGTCCAGGTATTTGCCAAACCGTATGGGTAGAATGTGCGGCTTTTAGGGGCGGTAGGTTGAGGGTTAGCATCAATTTTCCAATGGCTGTGGGTCCTCAAATACTTTATTGAAGTAAACTTAAAGATCTTGTGACAGTGTCATGGGGAGGGGGTGGACTGCTTACCATTAGACTTTGGTAGTTTATGGTACAGGAATTTCCCCCACCTTCGTGTTTGTTAGCCTGGCTGCCCTGCTTTCATTGGCTGTCAAACATGCAGGGACCTCGCTACAGCCTTTTTAATGGGGAGGGGGGGGGGGGGTGGGGGGTGGGGGTGGTGAGACCCCTTGAAACTCTAAGTGGGTGGGTGCGGGAACGCCCCCCTCCCCCGGGAACGCCCCCTCCCCCTCCATCTTCCTTGTGAAAAATCTCAGCGGCTGTTGATAAAACATGTAACGGAAAGCTGTATGTACATGTAGTTAACACTTCATGCCTCGTGGCGTCGGAATCCTTCGAACCAATTTTCACCCGAAGAACTCGGTAGTCGAAATTTTTCCACATTGTGGTCCGTCCGTCCTCCAGTCGGAAAAATTATGTTGGTTATTTAATTGTACCGTACATTCAATGATTCAGAAGTTTTTAAATTTCAAACTGCTGATAATTTTGCCCTCCTAATTTCCAGATATTGAGGGGGGTGGGGCGGGGGGCTGTACTTGACGCCACTTTGAGGTTCTCATCGAGTACTTCTTTCTACAACGGAACTGCTTTTTAACGACCAGGTACCTGCCCGAGAATTAAACTGACATTATCGCCATCTCGCCATCTTTTTGTTTTGCCATGCACACTAACATGTTGATTGATCGACAATTCTTCATATCAGCGACAATCACTTTCCACACATATGTACCAATGTGTCGATTTGCACATCTCAACTGTATTGGTGTATATCAAAAACCGTAAAACGAAGCATCCAGGCAGCATGCATTGACCCGTCAACAGACCAGTGATTTGAGTCCCTGGCCAAAGTGAGGCGGAAAGCCGGCTTTACGCCGCACCCAAACCACTTAACGATTGGCCACGGGTGGGGACACTGGATTCGTGACAGAAGAAATCGAAAATCGAAAGCTCGCCCAAACCGTCCAAACCCCGACTTACGGGCGGGTTTGGGCGGTTTGGGGGCCACTGGCCCAATTTTTCTATTTGTTTTGGCTAATAACATGTTCCGTAGTCCCACTGGTAAGCACGGACACTTTCGAGGCCATAGCTTCAGCGGTTTTTGAGTTACCCTGTCAGATAGAAATACCCAAAATTTTAACACCGGGTGTAATGAGAATTTTTTTTTTTTTTTTTTTGGTGGGGGGTGGGGGGGGGGGGGGTGGGGGATTTACTGAAATTGTTTTGTCCAACATACCTCTTGGTCCCATTAGTAAGCACAGAAAATGTTGTGGCCACAGGTTCCGCCGCTTTTCATTTACCCAATCACAGACAGCAGGCCTGCACCCATGGAAAGTGGGGGGGGGGGGGGGCGGCGGGAGCATCGCCTCCTAGGACCCCCCCCCCCCCCCCCCGAACATTTCAGGCAATGTTTTTCGATTTCGATCCTTTTGATCCACTTTGTTCACCAGTGTATTAACTCAAAGCAGTCGAACCACACATGTAATAACATTGTTTATAACCCCATGTCTCAGTAGATATTCCCATTGTTATCTTTGAGCTGTTTATTCAACATACAGATTATGTACAGCTATGACAATACAAGGATATTAACTAATTAACAGTTATTATCTTCAGTAACAGGTTATATTTCAAGTGATGGGTTGTAATTAAATATAAGAGAAGAGCCCCCTCGGGCAGAAGATCCACAAGCGGAATTCCCCATATCAAAATAGGTGGAGGGGGCAGACAAAAGATCAAATCAAAATGGGGAGCGGGGCCGCCAAAACAAAATTGTTCCCAGTTTCAAGTTGTAGTTTTAATTTTAACTATTTATTATTTGTCTTAATTGTTTTTCAAAAACTAACAATTGGTAATGATAGTTATTCCCTTATATAATAATACTGTTAGCTTTGTTTCTTAGCTTTGAAAACGTCATTTCAAATTGATTACCACTCTGTAGGGGATCCGGGGTCAAGGGAGGTTTTATTATTTTTTTCGGTTGGGGGTGAGGTGGGGCGATCTTTTGTCCGGGATCTAGTGTTCACTTCTCTTATTTGTAGGAGATTTTGTGCCTGAGAGAACTTTTGTCTGGATGACCCATGAGAGCACCAGGAAATGAAGCAGTGCGTGTTTACTGTGGTAAACAAGTTCTGTTTTACTGGTAAAATGGGACCAGGTCACCAGTGTCTGGGGCTGAGTCCTCTACAGTGGGCAGCATGGTGTAAACGATTGGCTAAACGTGACCTTACACCTTTGTTGCGGTCACAATTAGCCATATACAGATTGAGAAAAGTGACCTTAAACACCAATAAATAATCAGTTTCCTGATACTCAAGTGACTGTACAGGAATTCAAACAGCATTATTCAAAACAATTCAGATTACTGGAACAATCTTTTTTAGAAATAAATTAGTTGTGAAGGTGGCCGATTGAGTATTAATTTTTCCGAGTGTATTATGGTTTATATTGGTGCTATTTTCCGGTGTAAATCTCTGGAAGTGAAGCAGTGCTTGTTTACTGCAGTAAACCAGTTGTTTTACTGATAAACTAGGACCTGGTAACCAATGCCTGGGGTGGAAGTCCTCTAAAATGGGCAACATGGGGGCATAAACGGATGAGCTAAACTTGACTTTAAACCTTTGTTGTGGCCTCAATTGGTCCTCACTGTTCAAAAGTCACCTGACACACCAATAAATAAATAAATTATGCTATTTTATTGCTAATGATATATTAGATTTGTTTATTGTAATTGTTATATAGATGAGGTAATTTTGTCCGCCTCAAAACTTGAAGTAAGGGAATTAGTTTCGGGGTTGGGGGGCGGACCCCCTACATCCCCCCCCCCCCCCCCCCCCCCGTAAGAGCGATTCTGGTTGCAGGTCTGACAGACAAACGGGCGGACATTTGCTGAATTTTCGTAAGATATTACGATAATGTGTGGTACCACTACAGGCTTGCTAACTAAATCCTGCACTTTCTCGGCCCGTGCCTTCGATCTTGTTTCAGGTCTAATGGGCTCAATTAGGTATATTGTGCTTATATATTGATATCAGGACGAAGCAATAGGAAGTCATTTGGGTAAGCAAAGTGGGTCCACCTCCATTCCATGATGCACAAGGTGAGCTACTGATCGATGGGGTGAGGGCAAGTTATGTTTGAAGCTGGGAAACTCAAGTACTGGTGTATTGCACACTCGTTAACACCAAATGGCCTATAACGGTAAAGTGCAATATTCTGCATTTCCCAGAAGTAGAGAGGGTCATATGCGTATGGGTCGTGGGGGGGGGGGGGCAAGTTTGACTGACCTACCCAAATGCCAAAGACCATAAAGGCCCAGAAACTCAGTCTTAGTTAAGGGATTCCGTCTCATTTCTCCAAACTTGGACCCAAAGTCTGTAATATAAATTGTTGGTGAGGTGCGCCCTACAGGACGTAGACCTACCCCACCAAAAATTTATATATCAGATCGCAGTATTTTTCTGAAATTGTCCCTGAAGAGCGCCGCCTGCTCCAGCATTTGGGAGGAGAACACCCCACACACGTCCGCCTCCACCTGGGCGCCATTTGACTCAGCGATCCCTATGGAATCACTTTTCAGGCAAAACCTGCCCCACCCCCTCTAAACAATTTGGCCCATACGCCAATTGGGAGGGACACAGTTCCCTCGTGTGTGCAAAGGCGCTGCATAGGATTGGATTATTCCCATCGCCCATGTGCGGTCTTGTCAATTGTGATATCATTTCATGGAGCAAACTCGTTATAACGAGTTGGGAAAGTCGTTATAACGAGTTACTAACTCGTTATAACGAGTTAGGAAAGTCGTTATAACGAGTTACTAAGTCGTTATAACGAGTTACTAAGTCGTTATAATGAGTTAGGAAAGTCGTTATAACGAGTTACTAAGTCGTTATAATGAGTTAGGAAAGTCGTTATAACGAGTTACTAAGTCGTTATAACGAGTTTCTAAGTCGTTATAACGAGTTACTAAGTCGTTATAATGAGTTAGGAAAGTCGTTATAACGAGTTACTAACTTGTTATAACGAGTTAGGAGAGTCGTTATAACGAGTTGCTAACTCGTTATAACGAGTTAGGAAAGTCGTTATAACGAGTTACTAAGTCGTTATAATGAGTTAGGAAAGTCGTTATAACGAGTTACTAACTCGTTATAACGAGTTAGGAAAGTCGTTATAACGAGTTACTAAGTCGTTATAACGAGTTAGGAAAGTCGTTATAACGAGTTACTAAGTCGTTATAATGAGTTAGGAAAGTCGTTATAACGAGTTACTAACTCGTTATAACGAGTTACTAACTCGTTATAACGAGTTGGGAAAGTCGTTATAACGAGTTACTAACTTGTTATAACGAGTTAGGAGAGTCGTTATAACGAGTTGCTAACTCGTTATAACGAGTTACTAAAACGTCTTAACGAGTTAGGAAAGTCGTTATAACGAGTTACTAAGTCGTTATAACGAGTTAGGAAAGTCGTTATAACGAGTTGCTTACTCGTTATAAAGAGCGGTTTTTATCATATCAACGTTAACCCATGCATTCGCGAAGAGCTGTAACACATGTTCTTGGTGGGGAACGAAGGGCTACGCGTAGGGCGTGGTTTGGGGCACTTCAGGGTTTGGATTTGTTTATCTTACTGAGATTTATGATTTATACCTTTTTAGTAGGGAATTTTTTTTTGTTCACGCCAATCTTATCTCTTATCATCTTAGTAAATGTATTCGTTTGTTTGCCCGAGTTACGCTATTAGATATGTGGGTGTTTATGGACGGTTTTCTATCTATAGTCATTCCAAGAAACTTGGCCTCGTTTCAAGTCTTAACTTGGTATTATATAGGTAAAGGTCGATGGGTAGCACTTAATTCTTTTGTTACATGACCAGTTTTGGGTTTTATTAGGATTGAGCTTGATTCGGTCTCCGATGTCATCTGGGGCGTCCTATAGTTGAAGTACGGTGATGTCACGGGATCTACTCTCTGTACAGATTCCCTTGTCATCGGCGAACGGGGAAATTTCGGTCACTTTGTGAATGTTGTTTTTTTACTTTGTGAATGTTGTTTTTTTTGTTTGTTTTTTTTATTAGTGTCTAACGACACATTAACAGCCAAGGTCATATCATGTCGGTGACAGTTTTACGGGTGGAGGAAGCCGTAGTACCCGAAGAGAACCACCGAGCAACGACGAGCAGCTGTCAGCTCCCCAGCGTAACTCTGAACTCTTCACCGCGGCACAGGCAGGATTAGATTGGTTGAAGACATGCGCACCATCGACGTGCAGTACGCCTTAGTATACAGCGTCATCGTGCCCCCATGTAGGCGAGCGGGGTGGAGTGCCTTGCCCAAGGACACAACGCGGGAGCCCGAATCAGTCGCTGAAATGGTCACCCATCCAACTACTAACCGCGCACGGCGTTGCTTAACTTCGGTGATCTGACGAGAACCGGTTACCGCGACGCCACCGCGCCCCCTGTGAATGTTGTTTACATAAATTATAATTATAAATTATATAATGAAGACCGAGCCTTCGGCGTATCGGTCGATGAATTTTCGCGGTTAACCCTAACTTCAATTTTTCTGTTCGTTGGGAAAGATGAAATAATTTGGCGTCGTTTGTTTGGGAGGTTCATTCTGGCTATATTCTTTATATCTCACACCAAACTGAGTCGAACTGCATTTCGACGTTGGGAAGGACCACTGCCCCAGTTTCCTTTGGGCAGGGAGGCCTGCATGTAGTCAATCAGTCGGTACACAAGCTCGATGACCTCTTTGTGGTTTCAGTAGGCTCTCTGACACTTACTGAAAAAAGTTAATTTAGCGAATTCTGAGTTTATTTGTGATAGCACGTTCAAAAATTGTGCCCAATCAGCAAAGTAGGCTAACTAGTCTGTAGCTAGATGGGCTGTTGGGATTTTTATAAGTTTTAGGAATCATCACCCCAATGACTACATTCCAGCATTTCGGGAAGTAGCCAACTAGCCATCCGAGAGGTAGGCTCGTGTAGCCGTTCAGTGAGTCTATCGATAAAGGGGGTTTAAGGATTTTATATGTTATTTCGTCATCGGCCGGTGAAGAGGAGTTTTTACATTTACGGATGATGTCCCATGACTTCGGCTGCGTGAATGGGATGACACGATTCCTATCGTCGCCAGTTACCCAGTGTTGGAGTGAAATTGGGTTCGATAATTTGTTTATTATGGTTTACAAACTCGTTAACTTTATCTTCGAAGTCATCGTCGAAGTTAACGCCTCCATGCGTTTTTAAGTTTCATTGAGTCATTCGACAAAGGTGTCTCTGTCTTTGCCTTGTCATCAAGGGCTTTTGTGCCATCGGTCCGGGCGAGAGGGGAACTGTTTGATCTTTTGCTTTTTTTGCACTGTTAACAATTTAAAGCCGCCCCAAACTTTTTGGGGTCTCGTTGTCGGTTCCCTCCTATTGTTCGTGGTTTTCGTTTTTAATTGTTTGACTTCGCCGTGAAGGCGACTGTATAGATAGTTTTAAGATCGTTTTTTTTTTATTTGGTTGGTGTTTGCTGTTGTAGGTGGTGGACGCTATTCTTTGCTGTTTTATAATTTCCATCGTTTTAGCTGAGAAGAGATGCAGTTGTTTCAGGGGTAGAATGTTTTCTTTGGATAAAGGTCGTCGAGCGTCAGATTATTACACTCCCTTAGGTTTGTGCATGCCTCTTCAAGTTTTCGCGTTGGGGTGTCATTTTGCTGAAGTTATGTCTCATACTATTTGTTTAAACGGGTCTCTCTCAGTTTTAGCTTGGTTTTGTTTTTGCGTGGGGTCGTACATGTATTTAGCTGGGCATTTGTCGTTGGAGAGGTAGCATATATAGGGAGACATTCGCTTCCAAGATCATCATCACTGATCTGGAAGTCGGTCATACAGTTTATTAGGGAGTTACTAATAACAATTTGGTCGAGGGTCTCGGGGCGATGGAGGAGGTTGTTACTTGTGTATGTAATCGATTGGTCGTCATATTTTTTAAGTAATGCTGAAGAGGGTGTCTCCGTTGGGTTACGTGCAGTTGCAGTTGAAACTGGTGTTTGACCGTGAAGTCCCCGAGGAAGATACAGTGTTTGTTCTTTTTCCTGAATAATTAAAATACTTTTTCATTTACGATTTAAAGTCCTGGATCGTTGTGGAAAGAAACTACAGCGACACCCTTGCTGTCTGCTTTAATTTCTGCTGGTACCACCCCGGCATCGAGGTGGTCTGTGGGTATAGCCCTGAATTTTATGTTTTGTTTAATTAGGAATGCAACTCTCCTCCCTTTCGGGTGAGTCGGTCCCTCATTTCGGAACTAAATTCCTGAATTGCGAAGGGGTTAGATTTTTTTTAACCAAATTTCGCTAAGGGCGGCTATGTTCAACTTATCGAAGTAGTCATTCATTCGCGATTTTTGTGTAATGCTACCGGGCATTCCACTGGCTATGAGGGAACTGGGGAATTGGGGAGGAGGATGTGTTTTCAGGATTGTCGAGTTTGAGTGACTTTATGTGGATATTAGTTTTTACCTTTCCCACGTGCCCAGAACTTTAGGCATTTACGTCGCTTCATGGGGAGAGGCGAAGCTGTATTCCTTGATACCTGCTTTCGGCCATTAATTTTAACCCCCTTGCTTAGAAATTCAAGCTCGGCGCGACTGGTAGGGCATCACGTGACGTTTCATTTCCAAGTCTGATTCTGTCAATGTCCGCATCGTTCGTTTTGGGATGGAGTCCAGTTATCACAATTATGTAATTCAGTAATGGTACCTGGGTGGGGGGGGGGGGTGGACTTTATTTTACGGGGTTTCGGGGTGGTTGTGTTTATTTGCCAATATCAGCGTACGAGTCGCCCAAGTTTGTGGTATTATGGGAATCGCAATTTGGTGAGGGGATACCACCTCATCATCTTTTTACTGGCTCGTTGCGGATATTGTGCCCATTGATTCTGTTACATCAGTCACCATTAGGGGAGGAGTGATGTGATTGGCTGTGGTGTTTGCAGGTTCGGTTATTATAAGCTACCTCCGCCAATATGTATGGTATATGGAGATTTAATACCTGGATGACGGTTTTTAAACACCGAGCCGCATGCGAGGTGTTTAAATGAGACATCAAGGTATTAAATCTCCATATACCATACATGTTGGCGGAGATAACGTTTTTGTCCCGTTTGAAACACAATACAAACATAGTGGAAATAAAGTTGTGGACGCATTTCTCAACTCCACAATCACTTGGACCAAATTTGTGATAATTATTTTGTTTTTATAATCGCAGAAGACAACTGATAGAGTCACATCCCTTGGGTCGTTAAGGAAACGAGTAAATCGTATTTTGTTGGCATATCGTCCCGTGAGTTCCAATGTGTAATGTGGAACACATTGGTACTCAGGGGGCGAATTATTTGCTCTTATTTTATTTTTATGATTGCATTGTCGGAAATCTGATAATATTTGTGACTATTTTCGGGTTTTTTGGTTCGATTTTTATTTCGAGGCGAGCAAAAGTGGAAAGCTTTCGTTTGAATCATATACCCCCGATGTTTTGCGTGCGCTTATACACTGGATGTTGCACGCTCTCATATACCTTGGATGTTGGGTGCATCCTTTGCCATGGCTATTTGTCCAAGACATTCTGACCAATCAAAAGACCGAATTTATCGGGATATAGGGACAATGTCATCTGTTCAGTGTTCACTAGGATGACTGCAGCATTGGCCATTTTTGTCCACACTGTCCCCAATTGGCTTCCTGGCCTGCGAGGTGGATTTGCTATTCTTTAACTTTTTATTTTTATTATGCTTGCCTGTCTTGGTCTTTTGCTTAGAATCGTTCACCTTCTTTGGTTTGGGGAAATTTACATTACATTGCGAGTTGTCAATGTCCTAGTTTGTGACAAACTCGAATTCGGACTCGGGTTTTGATTCAAGCTTTTGGAAATCATGCAATCTTTTACTTTGGGTTTTACAGGGTGTTGTCGCGATTTTCGAGTCGGTCAGTTCAGCTTCTGACACGTTTTGTGAAGGGGTGGGGGGGGGGGGGGTGGACTCCCGAGCTCCTTCGCCCGATTAGGTGGCAATGCTCTGTGGCAGACTTTTGTCCATTTGTCCGAATGTGAGGGTAAAGGGCGGTGGTTCCTGTGTTCCTTTCTGAAGTTTTGGACGTTCTTTCCACCAGATTTGGTGGACTAGGCGTGTTTTTTTTGTTGGGGGCTACGGTGGGAGGGGGTTCTATTGTGCCAGAGAGCTTTATGCTCTTTCAGCTCCGACGTTAGCTCTTTATTTTTCTATTTTTCTCTCTTTCGTACTCAATAGCTTCCTTCCTTTCTTCTCTCTCTGGAGTCAGTAAGGAGCTAGGGGTTCCTCTATCTTTCCAAGCCTTTTCTTAGATTAGTTTGAGCTGGACAAGCAGCCTCTGTTGCTACCGCCACTTTCACGCTTCATTCACTTGCTTTACTTTTTTAGACTGTGAACCTAGTTCTCTATTTCCTCACTTAGTCTAGTCATTTCCCTTCCGTTTTCCCCCTTCTCGGCAGCGATTTCCAGCTCTGTTTAGCGAGCATTTTCGTGGAGAAAGGGCCCTCAGACCCCCCCCCCCCCCCCTCCAGCGGAGGGTCCTCGTGAGGGTGGGTTGGGGGAGCTTCTGCGCTACCCACAGCAGTGTTCCCACTACTGCAGTTGCAGTTGGACTCCTTAACAAGGCAGCCGCTTCTACAGTAGTGCAGAAAAAGCCCGCACTGCTGTCGAAGTCGTCCCCTTTGTTGTTGCCAATGTTACTGGCCTTGTCGGTGGAAACACTGCTACTACTACTGCTAATATTATTATTACTACGGCACCCTATCTTGGCTTTTTGCCTCCTTGCTCTTCCTCTCATTCTAGCTGCTTTCTTTGCCCTTCTCTCCTCTCGTCTTCCTTTTTCAAATTTTTCCTGGACTTGTACATATCTTTGCTGTCCTTCAGGAAGCTTTATGCTAACAGATTAAAAGAAGTATGCTAAGATATTAATTAGGCTTAGCTTGGCAATTTAAAAAGATGGCAATATAAAAAAAAAAACAGAAGCGATGCGGTATTAATGTTGAAAACGCTGTCGTATTTCTCAAACGTCTGTACTAGACGACTGAGTTGTGATCAGTGTACCCCAAACAAAGCAAGCGAACCGAAGGTTTTTGCGCGCCGAGAGAGCGCAGGGAAGGCGTAGGGCAAACCAGTCCCTTACGACCCCTTTATCAGTACACTTGTACTCTTCTACGTCCAGCAGTCGCAAAGAAGGAGTAGGAAATGAGCTAGGAAAGCCATCAGGACAGAGTCCGCAGCCCTACCAATTGTTTGTAGTAGGTCATTCTTTGGTCTGTTTATCAGGCATGTGATATCTACCACTTATGTGGTGTAGTTCATTGCCAAGGTCCGCCACCCACATTGACAGGTATAATCTGTATCAGGCTGCAATAGGTGGAGATGGATCAAGGAATGGTATCTTGGTCGATCTTCTGGCTAATATATTCTGCAACTAGAATGGCTTCAGGATGGGAAGGGGAGTCACAGACACTGTCACAGTCAAATGATAGAATCTGCGAAAGGCAAAAAGAAAAATATGTTATATGGCGTTTTGGATGTTAAAAAGGCATATGCTAGAGTATGGAGGAAGGGTATTTGGCGAAAGCTTGAGGCCTTGAACATGGGAGGTGAATTTGTTGGAATTCTGAAATCATTATATAAAGTTTACAAAGTGAAGTTAGTCCGGGTAATTTAACAACAAAACAAGTGCCTTTGGAGACTGGGCCTAAAGCAGGGGTGTATCCTTCCGCCAATTCGCATTGCAAAGCAAAGATGTCGGAGATGAACTTTGCATAACGATGAGGGGTAGCAGTTTGTGACCCGAAAATGTCAGGGCTTTTTGATAGATGATATGATACTTGTGTCCAAACACGAAGAAGGGCTAAAGAAAATGCTGGCAATTGTTGAGAGATATGGGAACAATTGAGACTCGAACTAAATGAAAGCAAAAACAAAGTTATACCCGTGGTCATAAAGTGGAATCTATACTCGACGGTGGAGAGTTGGGGAGTTCTGTATTCCGGTAACAGCAGCAAACTTCTTAGTGTGGGGAGAGACAAGTGTCCACGAGTATTTGGAGGTAAATATATAAACATTATGGGAAGAGATGTCTCCCGAAATCACACGAATGAACAAACTGTGAATGGAAAGCGAATTCTTAATGAAATGAAACTTCCAGGGAGAAGCAGTTTCAATAAGGTTTTTTATGGAGAAAACAATTTGGGAAATGGTGGGTATTCCAAGTATAACATGGGATGAGAAAATGAAGGATATGTGGTTAGTGGGTGACATAAAGGAGAGAGTTAGTATGCTTTTCGGGGGATTGGGAAGAATGGGCTACGGGATGTCACCATGTGCTTTCCGGGTATTGGGAGGAGAGAAGAGGAATGGGGATATACAGGCGTTTGAGAGCTCAGGGTTATTTATTTATTTATTTATTTATTTATTTATTTATTTATTTATTTATTTATTTATTCAAGATAACTTGGAGTTTCCGTTGGTTCAGGTCGCGCGACGGGCGTAATTTTTATGCCGCCAGTACAAGACAAGCCAAATAGGAGAACCTGGTCGGACAGAGAGAAGAAACTTCTGCAGCAACGCCAGTTGGGAAGTGGCCCCGGCAAGATATTCCAAAGCTGTTACAAAACTGGATTGGAGAAAGCCTCTGAAGTATTTTTGAAGGCCGGCGGTCAATCACCACATCCTTCGGAGAGGCAAAGATGCCGTTTAAGTTTTCATCAGATTATTGGTGTACTTTTTTTTAGTAAATTGGCGAGTCGATCGAGGCAGGGTCAAGCAGCACCCAACCTCATCGATGCTAGCATATGTTATTTGGGGACCGCGATGAACAGATATCATATTCACCTGTCCGTATCCACTCTTGGCGATTGCATTAGTGTGTCTATGGCTGTTATGTAGTAGCGTTGTCGTTATGTGCGCGAGTTCATGTGGTGTGTTCGTGTTGTTGATGAGTCGGCTGGCGCCGGTTCAACTGTGAGACCAACAGAGATTCTGGCATCTGTTCGATTACACGGCGAACAGGTATTAGCAGCAGGTATGTGTGTGTTGGTCTGTGTGCTCTGATCAGTGCAGCAAAATGCACTCGAGTGTCATTATAATTTGGAACATAAAGTGATTGTGCAGAAGTCACTGTTGTCGACTTGTACGCGAATTGTTTTGTTTTTTTTTTTGGGTTTTTTTTTTTTTGGTTTTTTTTTTTTATTTTGGGGTGGGGGGTGTGGCGGCGTCAAGTTGTTTAAGGTACTCATTTACTTTACAATGAGTTCGTTATATCTTTAAGTCTGTTAAGTGTTTATCCGCGATGTTTTAAGCAGCGTTTCTATCGTATCAATGTCAGCCTATTCATGAAGGGTTGTGGTTGAGGTTCTGGGTTGTGCTCGGAGGCTAGAGAAGGTGGTGATACCAGAAGCAGTGTTTTGTTGTTTTTCTGGCAAGCATAGTCCGTCACTCACGGTCGTTGTTGAGTTCCTGGATGAGCTTCCATAGACAAGTGCAGTGTGTCTCCGACTCGATCGGGTCAGCCGTTCCCGAAGCATATATCCAGCACATGAGAGGGTCGCACATACCAGAATCTGATGTTTGACCCTCCTTAAACCGGTCGATGTTCTAAACAATTTGGGGCCTCCGTGGCTGATGCCGAGGGTCAAAGGGTAAGTTTGAGTCTGCCAGGACGAGGTAAGCCAAATACGGGAGTCTGATCAGACTGGAAAGAAGAAGAAGGAGCAACACCAGCCAGGGAATGACACCGACATATTATTCCCTAGCGGTTACAAAAATAAGATTGGAGAAACGTCCCGTAGAATTTTGAAGGCCGGGGTCATTCCCAAATCCTTCTGGGAGGCCGAGATGCCATGTATGAAGTCCCCCCACCCCCTCCCCCCAAACAAAAATACAAAACAAAAACCAAAAAGAGTTGAAATAATCGGTATGTTTGTGGATTAAATGTACCTCAGTTTGTGGGTGTGTTTTTTTGTAATTTGAGGAGTCGGACTTGGCAGGGTCACGCAGCTTGCGGCACCCAGCAAGAACGATGCTGCCATCTATTTTGGGGAACTGCGATGAACAGATATTATGCAATACGCTAATATTCACCTCCCTGTATCCTCTCTGAATGATTGCTTGAGTGAGCCCGTAGTATCGGAAGCCGGGCGTTGTCGTTGCTGGGGGAAATAGATTCACGCCTCCTATTCAGCCAAAACTCAGGGAGTGCCGCCTGAATCCGAGCGTGAACGTATGTCTCACCGTGACGAACCAGCCCGTTTCGTTTTTGTTGGGGTGGTTCATATCCTGAAGAGGGTCAATGACTTTTCCTCGAAAAGCATAAATCAACAAGGGTTCACTGAAAACAACAATTTTAATACATTTTTATATAAAAATAAATATGCTAATTTGTGACTTACATGAAATCTAAATGACGAAGAAAAATGAAACGTCATTCACACCCCACCCACACAGCCTTTTACTTCACTCTTTCGCGGCTGTCGCACGGCCACTGACGTATTGTCACTTTATCGGATGCCTTTGCTCTAACAAGTTACGGAATGTCACTCTACCACTGCCGTCGCACGGACACTAACGTATTGTCACTTCACTATATCTTATTCCCTCCAACAAGTCACGGAATGTTACTCTACCACTGTCGTCGCACGGCCACTAGCTTATTGTCACTTTACTGGACGTTTTTTACTCAAGCAGTCGCCACCAATGGGGTTAAACGCCCCCCTCCATTTATCTCAGAATAATGTTCATACAGGCAAAGCCTACTCAGCCTACGTATGGCTTGACTTTTTCAACAGGTAATGTCGTTTACCTAAATGCAATTAGCTCCCTGAGCTCGTACTTCGAGTTTCTGATCCTTTTCTCATTTATGGCAACCGACTTGGTCCGCGACTGCCCCTATTCTAAATATGAGCTCTGTGGCTCCCCTACACTACAACGTGCCATTGCTCTCGTACCGATGCGGCACCACTTCTAACCTATATCATAGGACATCCCCATATCCTCTCCTGTGACCCACAGCCTTACACGCCTTAAGGCTGGAATGAATTTTTCGAGAAATCCCCCGATTTTTATTTCGATAGCAGAACATTAATTATCATTTTAATTGTTTCTCTTGAATTTCGCCGCTTAGATCTATCTTAATTTAATATTCGCTTTTAAGTTCCTTTGAAAATCTCGCAATTTGGTATATCCTGACATTCGGTGACAGGCTAGATGCGTAATATGGGTGTATGGCCAGAACCACTGCGATGTGCTGTTTCTACAACAATTACCTATTAACTAGACATAATTACACAGATAATGACTGCAGGAAAGCACTGGCTTCCACCACGTTTAATCTCTTACCACACACCCCATTATGGCGTTAAACAGAAGAAACGCGGTAATGGGCATAAATTACACGCTTAATTAGAAGCGCATGAACTATTGCCGGTCTGTTTAAGTGACAAATCGGTTTTCGGGGTCCGTCATATACCTATCTTATGCTTTACATTTAGCCCGAATGAGAAAGATTAGCAAAAATATATACACTTTTAAAAAAAGAAAATCGTAACTTTAAGCTATCACCTTGACACGTAGTTGTATTGTAGTTGCGTTGTTGGTATGTACGCGACTTGGTGTGATGTGGTGGTGTTATTGATGAGTCGGTTGGGGGCCGGGTCAAGCAGCTAGCGGCACCCAGCAACAACGATGCTTGCGACATTTCTTGTAGCCGCCGTGAACGTGATATTGTGCAACGCGTTGGTATTCGCCTGTCTGTATCCATTCTGGGTGATTGCCTGAGTATGTCTGTGACTGTTCTGTAGTTGCGTTTGTCAGTAATAATAATAATTCTTTGACCGTTGATTTGTCGCGATCCTCTAACGAGGAGGCCTACATTAACCCAATTCCTCGCCGGGATACCCCCCCCCCCCCCCCAACCATCTATTTATAATATGCATAAACGATATTGAACATTCAACCTCATTAAATCTTTTATCATTTTCTGACGATACAACTGCGCACTCGTCTGCAGTAGGCACTGATTTTAACACCCAACTACTACAAAATATATTCGAATGATGTTTTGCAAACTGCCCAGTGATAAATACGAAAAAAACTAAATACATGGTGATTAACCCAAGCTTTAACGAAAATAATCCAATGTCTCAACAAATCTGTATGAACTAGCAATTAGTCGATAGGGTTGGGTATGGTGAAGAAGAACAATCCCTAAAATTTGTAGGAGTTTTTAATAATGATCACTTGACTTACAACTTACAAGACCCATATATCACAAATATTGATTCTGAGTAGACTGAAAAGATTGCTACCCCACAGAGCGCTTAAAAGTCTATATTACACTCTAATTTAATGTCACCTGGTATATGGAATCCATTTTGGGGGTAATTCGCCATCTTGTAACAAGATATTCAAAATGAAGAAACGTGCCATGAGAATAATAAGTAATAAAAAATTCAAGACCCGTGAACGATTTGTTTAACCCTTTACCCAACGTAACGTCAAACCCGGCCAGCGCTATTCTCAAAAATCGCCAATTAAAGTTCAAAATATTTTCATTTTTTGTCTCAAAAACATAGGTTATGACCCCTCGTCGAGCTCGTTCCAACGAGGGGTCATAACCTATGTTTTTGAGACAAAAAATGAAAAAAATTAGTTATTCAAATTTTTTTTTGTAAGTGTCGTCTGCTTTTCATGTTAGGTAAAGGGTTAAATTGCATATCTCACTATTTATGTTTGACTGGATAAATCACCGATTACCATCATCATTTAAAAATACGTTTACAAAAAGGAATTCTCAAACCGGTGTGAGCACAAGACAGTCAGAGCTACTGTATGTACCTAGAATAAGGAATAAGACACTGGACGGTCTCTCAAAATATTTATTTTCCAGAATCTGGAAAGAACTGAATCAAGAAGTGTGGAATATAAGCACTTAGTAAACTTGTAATCAACAATAGCTCTAACAGGTGTTTACGTAACGCAATAGACGCACTCCTTGCTTTTATCTGGAACCCTCGTCCTGGTCAAACTTGCTGCTCACTCCAATAAGTACACCATAAATACGTTCAACGCCCCTATAGGAATCTGTTGTCGGTAATATCGAAGAGCACTTGCTGAGGACTGACAGTGATGCATTTCATCATTCTCTATGGGCTAAGTCCATGGAGAGAGATGGGGTGCATCGCCGCTGGCGCTCAGCTCAGTAAGCAAGCGCATTTGTAGAGCACCCCAAATATGATGCCCTCCGAATTCGCTGACCGACATTGACGTTCAGTTCAATAGATTTATCCCTTTATCACTCTCCAAACGACATCGAGTGCTTGGTGGGACCTGGCACTGAGTAGAGGAGTTACCACCAAGAGCGGCTAATTTTGTACCAATGTATCAATCCCTAACCACCGATCTCCCACTGGCTTTTTTGCCGGTTAACATCATGCAAGTAAAA
The DNA here is from genome assembly GCA_031216915.1 of Pictodentalium vernedei. NCBI lineage: Eukaryota > Metazoa > Mollusca > Scaphopoda > Dentaliida > Dentaliidae > Pictodentalium > Pictodentalium vernedei. The sequence continues at coordinate 802,486,431 of CM062297.1, forward strand.
CTTAGCAATGAAGAAACTCGACGCTCAGTTCCGACTTAGCGTCTCATACCCCCCACCCCCTCCCCCTTAACCATTTGGTCAAAGTCTGTCTGCAACTACACTTCCTTCCAGGGGGTGACAGGTAGACAGCCAATCTGGCTATGCCACCCCCTACAGTATATCATTTACTAAACTTGTGAAATATATGTATTTGTAACCATTATTTATGTATACTGTGAATAAATTGTCTGAATCTGAATCTAGGCAACAGAAACACCTTTAAAAAAGAAGTAACATCAAAGCTTTTGAGTGACTATCCCGCAGAAGTCCATTGTTACAACTCTATTGCCCTGACTGTACGCACTAATAGAAGATCATATCGCCCTTGGTGAGAGGGGGGGGGGGGGGGGGGTCGGCGTACGTACATGCATATTTTCCTTTGGCACACCGCACAGGTCGCATTTATGATCGGATCGCTTTGAAACTTGATATGCTCGATTGGGGTGATCTCTAGTCGAGGGCTATTGATTTGCTTCCAATTCTGTCAAAAACGTTGCCGTTGGTAACGACCTTTGAAGTTAGTGCAGTTATGCATCAATGTGTCCCTTTGGCACACACTACAGGGCACATTTATGATCGGATCGCTCTGAAACTTGGTATGCTTTTTGGGGTGACCTCTAGATGTGAGCTATCGATTTACTGACTGCCATTTCTGTCAAAAACGTTGCCGTTGGTAACGACCTTCGAGCTTGGTGCATTTGTGCATCAACATATTCCTTCGGTATGCCCTACAGGGCACATATATGAATGAATTACTTTGAAACTTGGTTCACGTTCGTCAAAAACGTTGCCGCAGCAACGGCCTTTGAACTCGATGCATTTGTGCATCAACATGTGCATTTGGCACGCTATATAGAGCACATTTATGAATAGAGTGCAGCTGAGTGCTTCGAAACTTGGTATGCGCGTTCGGGTGGCCTCTAGATGGGAACTATTGATTTTCTTTCATTTCCATCAAAAAGCTGTCGTTAGCTATTATCCTTTGAACTTAGTGCATTTGTGCAGCAACTTATCCCTTTTGCATTCCCTACAGGGCATATTTATGAATTTCCATAAAAAAATGAAAAAACATTGCCGCAAGCAGCAACCATTAGACTAGGTGCATTTGTGCATTAACATTTTCCTTTGGCACGCCTCAGAGGGCGCGTTCATTATCGGATTGTTTCAAAACTTGGTGTGCTTATTCAGAGTAACCTAGATAGGCGCTAGCGATTTTCTTTTCATTTCCATCAAAAACTGTTGCTGTTGGAAACGACCTTTGAATTTAGTGCATTTGTGAATCAATATTTTTCTTTTGTCATGGCCTACAGAGCGTATTTATCATTGGATTGGTTTAGAACTTGGTATGCTCATTAGGTGAGACCCCTAGATAAGAGCTATCGATTAGCATTCGTCTCTGTGAAAAAGTTGCCGTTTACAATGACCTTTTTAAACTTACTGCATTTGTGTTTCAACATATTCCTTCAGTCAGCCCTACAGTTTACATTTAAAAATGCATGGATTGCTCTGATGTTGTGCACACAATGCTGTTATGTTCACGTTTCGCCAAATAACATGGGAACCAGTGATCTTCAATTTTACCATTTCACTTACATGTGTACCTTACCAAGTTCACGTTTGTCAAGTTGAGCTACAGTGTCACTGACACTTTTATTTCGGTACTCATTTAGTTCGGAAATGAGTTCGACATTTTAAGTCTTTTGAGTGTTTTATCCACGATGATTTAAAACCACGTTTCTAACATATCAATGTGAACCCAATCGTAGAGGGCTGAGGATGATGTTCTGGGAGGGGCTCAGAGGACTATGCACAGGTCATGGTTTAAATGCATTGGAGTTTTATTAAGTTCACATTAATGAGATTTTTGAAAATGTGTGCCCCGTAATCGAGGACTGGTCGGATGAATGATTTGTAGAGCTTAAATAGGGTTTTCTTGTTGACACCCCAATCCTTGCCTCTTATCATTTTTAGGAGATTAATTGTTTTATTGGCTCGGGTTGCAATGTTGGATATGTGGGAATTTGGGGATAGTTTCCTGTCAATAGTTCTTCCCTGGAACTTAGCTTCGTAGCAAGTTTTGAGTTTGGTGTTATTGAGGTACATGTTGATTGGTTGCTGTTGTTGTTTTTTTTCCTTTTGTTATGATTAGTTAGTCGGAGGGTCATTTGAACTCTGACAGTACAGGACAAGCCAAACGGGGGAGCCTGATCGGACTGAAGAGAAGAAAGAAACCCCAGCAGTAACGCCAGCTAGGGAGTGACCCCGGCAAGACATTCCTTAACAGTTACACAAATAGGATTAAAGAAACCTATTGTAGTATCTTTGAAGGCCGAGGTTCATCCACCTATCCTTCATGGGGGGGGGGGGTAGGATGCCGTTTTAAAGCTAACATCCCCCCCCCCCCCGTCCCCAAAAAGGAGTAGAGATTTTTAGAGTTTTGTGGGTTATGTGTACCCCAGTTTGCCGGTGCAGTTTTAAAGTACTAAATGTACAGCTGAATGTACAAAAAAAGTGTCAATTTAATGAAGCGAACGCAATAATAAATATATATAACGAAGATTAAGTATTGTTTGTTTTATTGTAGACTACTTTCAAATTATAAATGGTTTCTCTCCCCAAACCTTTCTGTGAAATACCCTCGTAGTGAGCAGAAACATCTAAATGTTACGCACACGAATTAGTTACACATCCATCGAGCAAGTATAATAATATTCACCCCGTCGTGCACCCCAGCGAATTCGTTGCTTTCCTTGCACAAAATGGCATGTCGAAGGCGAAATGATCTATTTTGTCATGAAAATAGTCTACAGTAAAACAAACAATACTTAATCTTCCTTCTATATATTTATTATTGCGTAAGCTTCCTTAAATAATCACTTTTCACACATTCAGAGGTACATTTAGTACTTTAAAACGTAGTTTTTATACACTAACCGTCCTTTTTACGGGATACCGTCCTTTTTACCGGAAAAAAGTATTACCCTTTGTTGAGATGTTCGGGCAGAGTCAGGCAGCGCGTCACCCAGCAACGGCGATGCTGACATCTGCCTTAAGGTCCCGCGATGCAGCTAGTTATGCGGCTCGCGGACATTCATCTACCCTTATCCTCTCTGTGTGATTACACGGGTGTGCCGGCAGCTGTGCTGTAATTGTGTCGTCAGTATGTACACGAGTTGATGTGATATGGTAACTAGTTTTGATGATGAGTCGGCCGGGGCAGGGTCAAACTACGAGCTGCACCCAGCAACGACGATGTTGTCATCTATTGGGAGTTTATGAAGGATGTAGTTTGTGCCTATCCGTATCCACTATGGGTGTTTGCAAGAGTGTAACTGTGGTTTCGTTTCATCATTATTGCAGTTAAATTTCTACTACTGGGATCCATATCTACATTAATCCGGTAAATATCGTTTAAATATCATGTTTATCAACCTTATTTTACTCCAGATGTGAAATTTTGACCGTAAAAATAAATAATATTTGGGGTACGAAAACGTTTTTGGGTACGAAATTGCATCCTATAATGGGTACGAAATTACTCAAACTTCCGAGTACGAAATTGTTTTGGGTACGAAATTACTTGATTCTTTCACCTGAACCCGCACCATGGTTCTTACTGTAGTGCGCATGCTATTGTTCTCCCGTTCTTCTGGCAACTATTAATCGAACCAAATCAGACAGACGGAAGAACGTGAATTTTCGTTGGCCGAGTGTGCACCCTTGCCTGTCATTCTGACCAATAGAATAAAAGATTGCTGGAAACTTTGGTAACATGGGAACAGAATTTGTTTGAAGAAGAAAACTTCGGCAACACAGCAAATAGTTTCAAAATTATAATTCACTACATTTTCCCATTTAATTGGTCTTCAGATAATTTAAGCAACAATGCTCTTTGTTTTATTTGCAGATTAGTGCAATGCTAATGAAGTTGATCGTTTTTATGGTATTTACTATTTATCACAACTGCTTTGTACCTTTCCTTAATTCGTGCTCTCCCTCTCCTATAGCTATACTATAGTACTAGTAGGCTATACCCATGTCATGGGTCTGGACACTTTGCCTGTAGGATGTTTCGGGATTCGGACCTTCCACCCTCGAGACCTTTTGGCCATCAGACATTTTAACCTCCTTTTTCAGGGGAGCCATGCAAATTGAATAAGATCCACCCATTACCTGTACAGTCCATTATTAAAGACCCGATTTCCATCACCCCTGATTTCTAGTGCTAAACTGGGGGTCCGGTTTGCATTACTATCTATAGCACTGGGAAAATACCAAGTGTAACCAATTAAGGGCCTATATAAGTAATGAAATTTTGTTTATTTTGAAAATTCTCACCTCTGATATTCCTTCAATTCAAATTAAATATACACAAAATGTACATCAAAATGAAGGTTGGGATGTATAGAACACGAAACACATGTGTAATCAACTCATGGAGTCGACTGTAAGCACCACTGGTTTCTGGAAGTCTGCTGCCGTATTCGCACCAGAACTGAAAATTTAATAATATTTCACGAAAACAACATGTGACCAAATGTGCTTTACATATCCAAGAACAAAGCTAGGGGATAAATTTTTTTCAAAACACGGCGACAGAGCTGCATTGGGGAAAATTCCAAAGCCTTTGCTTTTGTTTACGTATGAGTATACTTTTGATTTCCGGTCGACGTCATCGGACAGAAAAAGCATGTAAAAACAACGCCGTCTAAAATTAAATAATGAAAAAGATCGCCTTCATAGAGTATACTGTTATTAGATAGAGATTGCACAGTTGCCATATTCAATGCAAGATATCATGATACCTGTTGAAATTTCTTAGAATTACGATTTTGTTTTTTGATGGAAATTCGTGGTAACGAGTGATTTGTGCATGTCTGTCGAGCACGGAAACCATCTTCAATAAAAAATGCAGACAGTGTTGTCCTTTTCCAAAATGCAGACCTATCGCTGTATTCGAAAGTGTTTTGAATGCCTAGCTTTGTTTTTGGATATATGAAGCACATTTGGCCACAAGTTGTTCTGATGAAATATTATTTTATTATCAGTTCTGGTGCGAATACAGTAGCAGACTTCCAGGAACCAGTGGTGCCTACAGTCGACTCTATGAGTTGATTGCATGTATGTTTTGGGTTCTATACATCCCAGCCTTCATTTTGATGTATTATTTGTGTATATTTAATCTGAATTTAAGGAATATGAGATGTGAGAATTTCAAAATAAACAAAATTCCATTACTTATATAGGCCCTTAACCACTCTATTAGCACAACCTGACAAAAAAATCACACCTCGCAAATTAAATGTCGAACAAGCAAGATTTTAATCAATCAAAAGAAAACTATTTTATTCGGAAATGCATAACCAGAAGAAAATGCACAAATATGTGTGACATCCCACCAATGCTCACTGCATACTGTAAAAAAAGAATTTGAAGAACATCTCGGCGCGGATCCACGGTGGTTTGCATTCACAGCACAAATGTAATGTGTATCTTTAAAAACATTAATTAGTTGTGTTCGTGTTCAATGCCGACATTTAAATTCATTCACGCTTCTGTTTTTAGCTCAACTTTGGCGAAGCCAAATTTGAGCTTATGCCATGGCCAGTCGTCCGTCTGTCCGTCAACAATTCAATACGGCTCGGGCTAGAGGCCGTATTTATGAACCGATCTTTACGAAACTTCTTGGGTACCTTTGTTATGACTGTGGGACGAGAACGAGTGTTTTTGGGTCCGATCCGAAATTCAAGTTGGCCGCTGACTGCCATTTTGTACAGGCTTAGGTGAAATCAGATTTTTGCGCAGAACTTCCATATGAAAGCGCTGATTTGAATAATTTTTTGTATGAATGTTTAGTACTGTAGTATTTTTACCACATATTAAAAGATGATTTACCAATTAAAGGTAAATAAATGTCACTTACAATCAAAGTAGTCTCTGCGATGCAGGTTGTCTTTCAGATCCGATATATTGGTCTTCACAGTTCAAAGTTCTCGGTGTAAGTGCGCCAAAAGTCAGATCGAGTCCGGTGATTTTGTCTCTGTTAAAGGAATTCGGAGGCACTTCCGGGAATACCATCAATGACTGGTGGGTGGTACGACATTCCTCCCCATCTTATAAAAGCTGAAATACAGTCTTTCAAAAGAAATACACAAGTTAATGACCAAATTTTGTTTTGTTTCTGTTTCGTGACAGGATAAAAGCAATCAGTATTTTATACACATTTCAAATGAAGACCTATGTGAATGAAGATAAACCGCTTCTAAATTTGAACAGTTTCAACATTAAACAGCATATAGTTAAGGAGTTAAAGATCCCCTTAGTGAAATTAGTGAAAATCTAAAGCACATAACCTCCAACTTTCACCAATTAAATTGGAATAATTTCTATATACATGTGGGTTGGCACAAAATCTCAGTTGACCTAAAGCACATAGCCTCCAATCGACAAAGATTTTTAAATATTTACAGATGTACAAACTGTAATGGCAGATATATCTAAATAATTACTTTCCTGACAGATTATACAGCTTTTGTACATTCTGATTTGTTACACTGAATAATGTTGAAACCGGAATGTTTTTTAGTTTGGCAATTTCCTCGGCTACAACACTGATCATCCATGGGGTATTAACTGGACAATACTTCAAAGGAGATAAATAAGGTGAATCTGTTTCAAGTACCAACCTATTTACGTTGATTCTTGAAACAATTTCAACTGTGGATGCATCATTCAGAAAGTTATTTGTAAAGCCAAAATAACAATTGGGTAACAGATCTTGCCAATCTCTGAATTCCTTTGGCGATCCGATGAAGCAGTGTCTATGAATTGGCAAGTGTGTCATGCCTGCAGTGAAGAGCATCTCAAGAACCTTTTCTGCTGCTTCACCCGAGCCCGAGTCTCTACAATGAATGATCAGAGTCTTGCCAAATTGATCTGCCAAAGGCAGAACTTTTAACAAAAAGTGTTCCTGAGCTGCAATCTTTTGTAAACGACAAACAGATTTGTCGCGACATGATGGTCTACATCTACAAGAAGTTGTAAGATCTATTCCAACCTCACCAAGTGCTACACACTGGGGAAGATGAAGCAAATCCCGCAATTTCTGGACATAATTTTCAGAATTTTCTTTTGTAATTAAATGGGGGTGAACTCCAAAAGAGAGAAACAAACGAGAATCTCCCCCAGTTTGTGTCCTCCAAAATGACCAGTTATTTGGGAAGACATAATTGGCAATAGCAGTTTGCAAGGTGAAAGATTCGTTCACCTCCAAAGTACTTTCTAATTGTGAAAAAGATTGCAGTCCAGACCTCTTCAGTATCTGGTCTAAATGAAAATGACTGTCACTGAAAGTAACAGGTTTTACTGAAGTGGGGTAACTCTTGTCAATTGCAACATGCAAACCTGTATAGTACATTGGAGTTTCAACTAATTTGATATCTAAATGTGCTGCTTTATCTACTTTAGAAAGCAAGCAGCACAATGTTCGCCAATACATCAAAGATATTACAGAATTTGGCGGAGAGACAGTAACAGGTACGAAATCTAAATTATTATAGGTGACATAAGTATCCATGAGAGCTTTCTCTTCAGAGGTGAACAATTCATTATTGCCTTCTACTGAAGGATAAATCTTATTGGAAATAACATATTCCAACAGTTCATGCAGAGTGTCTAATTTTAGCAAATATCTAAAATAATGAAACAACCCATTCATCAATTGTACCCATAGTATAAGGTTGTTATCATTGAAAGCAGCTCCTTCGGGGTGACTCAAATTTTTGCCATGTTTTGTTAAAATAAAGCAAGGAGCTGCTTCCTGAACTTTGCACACCCAGCAGGCAGTTTTTGCAGCCACGTACCACGGTAAATGATGAGTGAATACATGACGTTTAACATGACCACTCTGTAAATTGCAAATTGGACAAATTTGATTCCTTTTTCTCTTTCTGGACTTAGAAGAGACATTTTCCGGAGATGAAGGTAGATTTGTGACATCTTGAAGTTGAACAGTTGGTAACTGAGCTGTAGATGTAGTTGCTTCAGAATTTGTAGTTGATGAAGATGTAATCTTGTTTACTGAATCAGCTTCTTCTGGAAACTCTATGTCAGATTCATTATTTTTAACCATAAAAAAAGCTTCGTCCAGCACTTCCATCTGAAACACATAGTAACAGAAATTTGGGACGGAACTAATATTTACTTCAGTTTAGTAAGAAAAGTGATGTGTGATGCAAAACAGTGCTGATGCTAAGTGGCATTCCGAAAGCAGGTGTACTATACATAGTCTTTTAACTTTGAGGGAGGCTTAATTTTTCTTCCAGTTCTGGTTTCATGTGGCTCTTGAAAAAGGAGTGGCAAATCACCTTCATCTATAGCCACGAGGTTGTCAAAGTCTGAGTTTTTTTTATTGGAAAGCTTTGTTCTATCAGAATCAGCTATAACCGATGCTGGAGACGAATTAGCTTCAGTGACAAAAGGGTCTGTAAAGATTTCATTTTCAAGGTCAGACAAAACACCTGCTGTACTACCAGGTTCAGCGATAACTGAACCATCAGAAACAGAAATTCCGTTACCTTGAAGAATAAGGTCCCTTGAACGGAGGTCTTCATTCAAGAAATTGTGTCGAAGGCGTTGCAACCACAATGGCAAGGTAGCATCCATACATAACTTTAATCGGTCATGATGTAGTAGTTGAACATCTTTTCGGCCTCTCACCTTGTAGAGGGGTGCATTGCTCTCTACTACCAAAAATGGCCCTGTCCATGGTGATCTCAGCTTTGCTGACTGCCCAACTTTGGTAGAGGTATCACTCTTGTAGACCACATCTCCAGGATGAAAGTGATTTTCCAGTACTCTCAGATCATAGTCTCTTTTCTGTCTAATCTGAGCCTGACCAATGTTATTCCGAGCGAACTGATGAATTTCAGACAATTTGCTACAGAGATGTTTTACCCAGTCTGTTACTTCAAAATTGGATTGATTGAAGTTGTGTATTCCAAATAGTAAATCAACAGGCTGGATAACCTCGCGGCCCAACATCAAACGATTTGGTGTAAAACCAGTTTGTCTATGCTCCATGGAATGTAATGCCATAGCCAGAAGTGGTAAATCTCTGTCCCAGTCTTTGTTGTGACCCTCAATATAACACCTGATCATTTGTAATACTGTACGGTTATAACGTTCAACCTGACCGTTAGATGAAGGATGGTAAGGGGTTGTCCTAGTTTTAGCAATTTGCAGTTGTTCACAAAGGCATTTAAAGAGATTAGATTCGAAATTCCTACCCTGATCCGTGTGAATTTCCAAAGGGCAGCCGAAAGTGACAATAAAGTGAACTTGAAATTTATAAGCTACTTTCTCAGCTGTTTGATCTGGTAAGGCTGCAATCTCCACCCATTTTGAAAATTGGTCTATCATCATCAAAACAAAATTATTTCCCTGTGTACTTGTATTAAATGGTCCCAGTATATCAAGATGAACCCTCTCCATGGGATACCCTGCATGAAATGATTTTAAATGAGCCCTAGGATTAACATTTGACTTTTTATTGAGATTACAAGTACTGCAGGAATGGACAAACTCCTTACAATCCTGTGACAAATTATGCCACAGAAAGGATTGCTTCACTCTCTGCATAGCCTCACTTTGTCCCAAGTGACCAGCGGATTTCACCACATGACAATAATGGAGGACTTCCTGTTTCAGACTATTTGGAACCACAAGAACCAATTCTCTACTGAGCTTATTTTCCCATTTGTATAACAAAACTCCATCAATAAAACATAACTGTGATTTACACAACCAAAGAGCCCTAACACATGGACTAGTAAGCTGAAGTTCATTTTTTGTTGGCTGAGAACCACTTTCAAGCCAGTGAATAACAAGGTTAATATCTGAGTCTTTTCTCTGGAGATCTTTTAATTGAGCATTAGAGTAGGGTTCCAACCACATTGCAACAGAGACACTTGAAACTTGCAAGGGAACTGGAGTTTCTTTAACACTTTTACTAGTTTCAAAATCTTCCTCCTGGGAACTTACATGTAACTGTTTCAAAGCCAGGGGAACAACATCATCAACATCCTCATCAAATCTCGACCACTGCTCATGAGCACGTTTACAAAAATAGCAACCTTTGCATGGCAAATTCTCCAGTTTCGAACCAGCCAGATAACAATCACAATAATCTAAATCATCAGATTTTCGGGATAACCCGTCAGCATTTTGATGTTTTTTACCTGGCCTATGCATGATTTGCATATCATATTGTGCCAGTTCCTCTAACCACCTAGCTAACTGGCCTTCAACATGTCTAAATCTAGTGAGCCACACCAAACTATTATGGTCTGTACGAAGGATAAAATGTCGGCCAAGCAAATAATGACGAAAATGTCTACAAAATTTAACCACAGCCAACAATTCTTTTCTTGTGGTGCAATACTTACGATGTACAGCAGTTAGAACATGACTAGCATAACAAACTACCTTTTCCTCCCCATGTTGTAACTGAGAGAGTTCAGCAGCAATAGCTCTATCTGAAGCATCGGTATCAAGGATAAAGATGCCATTTGGTGAGGGATAAACCAACAAAGGAGGGGTAACAAGGGCATTTTTCAAACAATCAAAAGCCTCCTGATGTTCTATTGACCATTGAAATGTTTTTTTTTGAATGAGTGAGTTCATGCAAGCAAGCTGCTATCATACCAAAGTTTTTTATGTGATCCCTATGATAGTTTACAAACCCAAGAAATGACATCAATTCATGCTGATTTGAGGGGACTGGCCACTTCGCTACAGCTGCACATTTACTTGGGGCGACAGAAATACCTTCACTACTGACTAATTTGCCAAGAAATTCCACTTCTTTCTTGAACAGTTCACATTTTTGGGGCTTCAGCTTTAAATTATACTGACGAAATCTCTGAAATACACTCTCCAAATGATGCAAGGAATCCTCAAAACTAGAACCTAGCACAATTATATCATCCAGATATACAAGAACCTCATTCCAGTTTAATCCACGCAAGACAAGTTGCATAGCCCTCTGAACACTTGCCGGCGCGTTACAGAGACCAAAACCCATGCGAGTGTGCTCGAAAAGGCCATATTTTGTTATAAAAGCAGTTTTTTTTTTATCATCCTCACTCAGCATAATCTGGTAATAGCCGGATGCCATATCCAAAGTAGAGAAGTACTCAGTGCCGTACAAAGTATCAAGACAATCCTCGATTAAAGGCAATGGAAAACAGTCCTTTACCGTTTTCTCATTCAAAGCCCTGAAATCTATACACCACCGAACACCTCCATCCTTTTTACGGACCAACACAGGGGCCGAAGCCCAATCAGAATTTGATGATTCAATGACACCAGCCCTCAACATTTTCTGTAAGTGAAGATATTCTTGGTCTTGAAAACCTAAGGGGGTTCTCCTCATTTTTTGTTTGACAGGCGGGGCATTGCCTGTATTTATATGATGCTTTATTTCTGAAAAACATCCCAGGTCTAAATCGTGAGTGACGAACACATCCTGATATTGGATTAATAATTTACCTATACCAATACTTTGTGTTTCACTCAAACCCACAATTGATTTTTGAAACAAATCATGTAGATGAGAAGGCATATTGTTAACAACAGATGTCATCTCATCACATTCCACTTCAATCATTTCATTAGAAAGATGTGACTTTGAAACTGTCACCTGAGTATGTGGAAATTGTGAAACACAAGCATTTTCACCTAACTCTTCAGCATTTCCAACATGTGTATTTCTTTTTATTCTCATGAAATGAGAAGTATCATTAATCATTTTAACTGCAGATTTTTTACTCATGCCAATTGTAGCAGAAATTAGAATTTCATTTGACTGTTTGATAGGTTCTACGATAAAATTTTCACTCATAGGTTTCTCTAATTTTACACTGACAGTGGCAACTGAATTTGGTGGAATAGTGATGCCCCTCTCCACAAATACTTTTGACACCTTTAGAGTTTGAGAATTAGATCCATTATGTCTCTTACAAATAGCATTAATGATTTCATCTCCTATTGTAAGAGTATTGTTGCGAAGATTCACAACACACTTATTAGTAGAAAGAAAATCCAATCCCAAAATAATTTTATCATATATGGGAGCCACACAAAAATCCCACTTAAATGATTTTGACCCAATTTTAAAATCAACATCAGAAATTACTTTTCCCAGCACTGGTTGCTTACCGATTCCATTTAAGTTTACTGTTTCTGTGGGGGATTTATCTGAAAAATTAGTTTTGTACAAAGATTCATCCATTAAGGTCACCATTGCGGCAGTGTCAATTATGGCTGAATATGTTTTATTTTTAATAGTAATCGGTAAGAGTAAAGTATAACCATCGACTAGGTCTACCGAAATTTCTGGCATTGAATTTTTGCTATTTCCTAAATCCTGTATTAGCCAAAGTCAGGCCTGATTCTGTTTGGACCAAGTGCTGGCCTGAACACCAAGTCCCTTCAAGTTTAAATTTGGGTCACTCGGCTGTGTGGAACTTTCATTTCCACTTGATTTATTTTCAGCAAATTGAGGCCTTGGAGAGTTTTGATAAGGATAAGACCTTGAATCCCGGTTTTGATTAAGAATTTGACGGTCCAGTCTAGGAGGAGTGGCATTTTGTGAAAATGGATTGGATGTCAAATTTCTTTCACCATATTGTGGTCTAAATTGCCGTGGAGATTGCAGCCTGTTGAATGACTGTGGTCTGTTGAATGCTGGTGAATTGAATTGCTGATAACCTCCTGACTGCTGTGAATAAAATTGATTTTTGGCATTTCCATAATCTTGTCCGGAGGCCAGCAGCTCTTTTATTCCAATCAGCATACCTTTCATATCTTTGACCTCTGCTTCCAACTGACTTACCTTGGAGTCTACTGTTATTGTATGAACAGCGAAATCATTCTCAAAATCAGGTAAATTTTGATCATTGTAAGAGGGAGCATTATCAATACCAGCTGTAACCGGTTTTGAATAATTATATCCCCTTGCAGTATACCCAATTTCGTCCGAGAATGACACCTGTCGCTTTTGGAAAGCAGGTGTTCTGTAACCTATTATGGCCCGCTGATTTGCCATAGACATTCTCATGTACTTTAAAGCTTTTCTGATGGAAGAGGGTTCTTTTTCCATAGCAGAACGTACCGCATCTTTATCACGGCAACCCCTTAAAAATGCCTCAGTGGATATTTGTTCCACCGTATGACTGTCCGATTGTGGGTAACCATTTGTAGTTAAAAAATAAACCCTTTGCGAAAATTCTTCCAGAGTCTCACCTTCTTGTTGTTTGACAAATTGTAATTGTCTTCGAGCAGAGACAGGTGCTTCTTTTGTACTAAATCTGCGCTTCAATTCCTTGATAAGCTCTCTGAAGCTGATATCTTCATCAAAAAGATTTGCATATTCCAATGCAGATTCTGACAAACAGTCATACAACCTATCTAATTTTTTCTTTTTCCCCCAATTTCTTCGACGAGCTATTCTCTCAAATTTAAGAATAAACGGTTCCCATTTGGCAGAAGGAGAGCCGCTCTAAACAGGTAATTTGGGTGGTAGTGGACTTTGCTTCGATTTCTACCTGACCATTTTTTTTCTACTTTGAAGATTTTCATCAGACTCAGAAGAGCTTGAACTAGAAGGTGATCTATTCCTTCTAGATTTCCTTTTATAGTCACGATCTGATGAAGTATCACTCTCGTCAGAACTTTCATCACCTTTATTAGTCTGAGATTGATGTTTGTGGCCACCTTTATTTTTCCTATTTAAATAACCTCTAATATTGTGTTCTCTCTCTCTTTGTATGGATTTATTGTGTGCTCTGCTTTGGTGAGAAGATTTACCATCTGAATAATCAGTGTTTTTTTTATTAGGAGGTTTATCAAAATTCTTTATTTTATCAGTTTTGTTGGGTGTGGAATGAAACATTTCATCAAATTGTGTATTTTCATCTGAAGAATCGTGTTCTTTTTTTATACTTTTCTTTGAATATTTGTTATCTTTGGGAATTACTTTCTGAATTCTCTTAAAAAGATCACTTTCAGATGATGCAGAGACAGATTTCTCACCCAAAGCAGTATAGTGATTTCCTCACTCAAAACAGGTTGTCTCTGATTAAATTTGAGTGCGAGATCATTGAATTTTTTATCTGATTCACGACGCAATGCCTCTAAATTTGTTTGTAATAGCTTAGTACTAGCTTCAAACATTTGCTGTTTTGTTTCTTATGAAGCAAGTTCAGTACGCCAATGTTGTCGTTCTAACGCAAATTCATTTTTCATGTCTACTACACTTGTAGTTAACATCTGCAGTTGTTGAAGGACAATTTGGAAATTTTGTGCATCAGAGTGAATTTCTGAATGCGAAGTATTAGAGCTATTTGAATTTGTTGCATCGTGATCCAGAGTTATAACTCCAGTATCTAACCAATTTTGCCATACCAATAACTGAATACCAGTTTCTGAAGTCAAGTCCTCTAGATCTAATTTTCCCTTTTTTGAACGACAGTCTATTAATTTCTTTGCTTTACCTGTACCAATATTTGATAAAGTTTTTAACTGATCTGCTGTTGCAGTTTGTAAATTTATTGCTTGTGACATGGTGACTCAAAACAATAAATAGAAGAATGAAATTAGATAAACAAGAAAGGCAGTTATAGGAATACTGAGATAAGATATCTAATTTCAAAATAATGTATTGAAGTACAACACAAAATCTCCCCCTTCAAAAATTTCATTAATGAGAATAAAATATTGTCCATTTGAAATACTTGCAGTGTACAATTAAAATCTCAGTATTACTACACTGCAGTTAAGTAAAAGAAAGTCCATCACCATGTATAACAGAAAATATTAATGAATTCATAAATTTGAATAACATTTAGTTTATTGTAACCCATTGCTTGACATTAAGTTTAAATTGATTATTTCCCTTTGATTGTCAATGTAAACAAAGCTATTTGTTAAGCAATATTCAAATTGAAATTTTAGACAGCGAAATCATCATTTTATACAAAAAAACGTACCCGCTCTATCTCATCAGCTCATAACCGACAAAATAGCATTGAAAAAAAAAAAAAATAAAAAATAAATATGATGATTTTTAGTCATTATTTGTTATTATAGTAAGCCATCATGAGATTTCCCCGAAATTAGATTCGTGACTTAGGCGACGCCAGATGTAGTATTTTTACCACATATTAAAAGATGATTTACCAATTAAAGGTAAATAAATGTCACTTACAATCAAAGTAGTCTCTGCGATGCAGGTTGTCTTTCAGATCCGATATATTGGTCTTCACAGTTCAAAGTTCTCGGTGTAAGTGCGCCAAAAGTCAGATCGAGTCTGGTGATTTTGTCTCTGTTAAAGGAATTCGGAGGCACTTCCGGGAATACCATCAATGACTGGTGGGTGGTACGACAGTACCATGGGATACGTCACATATAATACCGTTTTTTTTCTCATACATAAATTATGCAAATTAGACTAACTTTGATGTATCTATTGTTACTTTCAGCACTGTAAGTGCAAATGCCAATACGGCTCGAGCTAGAAGCCGTATTTATAAACCGATCTTTCCGAAACTTCTTGAGTACCTTTGGTATCACCGTGGGACGAGAACGAGTGTTTTTGGGTGCAGTCCGAAATTCAAGATGGCCGATGGCATCCATTTTGTACAAAATTAGGTGCAATCAGATTTTGTACAGAACTTCCATATGAAAGCGCTGATTTGAAACATTTTTTGTGTGAATGTTTAGTAACATGGGATACATCACATATAATACGGGTTTTTTTCTCGTGCAGAAATTATGAAAATTGGATGAACTTTGATTTTTCAGTGCTACTTACACACAGTAAGTACACATGTCAATACGGCTCGGGCTGCATTTATCAACCGATCTTCACGAAACTTCTTGGGTACCTCTGTTATCACCTTGGGACGAGAACAAGTGTTTCTGAGTGCGGTCCAAAATTCAAGATGGCTGCCAGTGGCCATTTTGTATTGAAATTAGGTCCAATCAGTTTTTTGTACACAGCTTCTATACGGCTCAGGCTAGAGGCCGTATTTATGAACCGATCTTTACAAAACTTCTTGGGTACCTCTGTTATCACCTTGGGACGAGAACGAGTGTTTCTGAGTGCAGTCCAAAATTCAAGATGGCTGCCAGTGGCCATTTTGTACCGAAATTAGGTCTAATCAGTTTTTTGTACACAGCTTCTATACAGCTCAGGCTAGAGGCCGTATTTATGAACCGATCTTTACGAAACTTCTTGGGTACCTCTGTTATCACCTTGGGACGAGAACAAGTGTTTCTGAGTGCGGTCCAAAATTCAAGATGGCTGCCAGTGGCCATTTTGTACCGAAATTAGGTCTAATCAGTTTTTTGTACACAGCTTCTATACGGCTCAGGCTAGAGGCCGTATTTGTGAACCGATCTTTACGAAACTTCTTGGGTACCTTTGTTATCACCGTGGGTCGTGGGATGAGAACGAGTGTTTTTGGGTGTGGTCAGAAATTCAAGATGGCCACCAGCAGCCATTTTGTACCCAAATTAGTGCAATCAGTCTTTTGTACAGAACTTCTGTATGAAAGTTCTGATTTGAATAAATTTTTGTATGAATGTTTAGTAAAATGGAGTACATCACATACAGTACGGGTTTTTTTCTCGTGCAGAAATTATGCAAATTAGATGAATTTTGATTTATTTAGTTCTACTTATACACTGTAAGTGCACATGTCAATACGGCTCGGGCTAGAGGCTGTATTTATCAACCGATCTTCACGAAACTTCTTGGGTCCCTTTGTTATCACCTTGGGACGAGAACGAGTGTTTCTGAGTGCGGTCCAAAATTCAAGATGGCTGACAGTGGCCATTTTGTACCGAAATTATGTCCAATCAGTTTTTTGTCACAACTTCTATACAGCTCGTATTTATGAACTGATCTTCACGAAACTTCTTGGGTACCTTTGTTTTCACTTGGGACAGGAATGAGTGTGTTTTGGGGTGCCTTTGTTATCACTGTGCTATGAGAACAAATATTTTGGGGTTCAGTCAGACCCACTCCGGGACTCAAAGATTACTTTTCTAGTTTAGCATCTGACTGTCACCCACCTTTACAATACTTTACCTATACATTTGTTACAGGCTACGGTCAGTATTTATGTACAGACTGTTACAATACTTTATATGTACCTTTGTTATCAGGTCATTGCCTAGATGTTTGTCATTGCTGTGTCACATACTATACATGTACATGTCTTGACAAGTTGAGCTACAGCATCAGGGCTCGCCTTGAGTAAAATGGTCGGGGCATAAAAAAAGTGCCCCACATATTGAGGTCGGGGCCTTTTCGGGGCTGATTTTCCATTTTGTCCATTATTGTTAGTGCTTTTTTGTGGAAAATGTCGGGGCTTGAAAAAAAGCCCCCAGCAAGTGCTCCTCGGGGCTGATCTCGGGGCCTGGGCTGATCAGCCCCGACTCAAGGCAAGCCCTGCAGCATCATTGACACTTTCATTATTAAACCTGTGGAAAAATATGCCTTTGCGAATGGAAACTCTATCGAGAGGTCGGCAGCACTCATTACAATTTAAGCCCATCAGGTGAAAATTTGATAAATGTCGTTGTAAATGACGCATTCACTCAAATAAATACGGGAATACTGGTACTCTAAGTGTATAATGGCAAACAAATTTATTAGAAATAAATTTTAAAAACAAAAGATGAGGCCTGTTACTGGTACACATTATGGCCTACATAAAGTGGGGAAGGTCAAAGAATAAATAGGTTTGGTATATCTCCATTATTTACCAACTGTTGGCAATGTCCACCCCTCCACCTCCCCCCCCTCCCCCCAAAAAAATTTGGTCTCTTCCACCAACCTTTAATACCATCGTAAACCCTACCTATTTCCCCAAAGCGAGCTATCACTTGCTGAAGAATCAACAAATTAAGGCTTGAATTTAATCACCCAGGTTTTTGACCCCTTTTAATTTGTGAGGATCTGTGCTTGTGATATATTGACATCCTGTCTGCTTTGATTAACTGGAATCGAAAAGTTACATTTTCAAATGATAACCCCCACACCATCCCCACCTCCCAAAAGAAAGGCCACCAACAAATTTAATTATTAATTCGCCATAATATTGTTGAATGCGGCAATTGTTTTAACTTAACTTAAAGTAAAAAAACAGCCTGCAAGATCAACGTAGACCTTACGTATAAAAGTCATTGCTCATCACATGCATTTTAGTTTGATTACCATTAAATCACTGTGTTTGTGTGTGTGTGGGGGGGGGGGGGGGGGGCAACAATTATTTATAAGCTTAATAGATTAGCAAAAGGGCTAACTAGTGGGTGGCTCCCAAGATTTCACTCAGAAATTTTAAGAATTAGTCGCTACTACCAGTGACATGGAAATTCCCCCTCCCCCCCCCCCCCCCAAGAAAAAAAAAAATTAAATTACCACACTCCCGTGACTTTCATTCCCCCCCCCCCCCCCCCCCCCCCCCCCCACACACTTCCATTGTGGTTTTTTTGGAAGAAAAACGTGAGGAAATTCTTTGTGACTATCTTTCAACTTTCTGGCCTGTACAGATAGGCAGGCCTGCTCGTCTGAGTCCCCGCCGCCCCCCCCCCCCCCCCCCCCTCCAGAAGGGGGGGGACTCAGACGTCCCCTGTTCATCTTGCTCTTGGAGAAAGTGAATGCTACAGGTTGGGAGTGGGGGGGGGGGGGCGCTCAGACGTGCCCTGTTCATCTTGGTCTTGGTGCGGTTATCCCACAACTTATTACTAATGAAATAAGTTGTGTGGTAACCACAAGAAAAATTCTCATTTTTTTCTTCTCTGGCAATAACAGCCAGGTTCAGTGTCGATACGTCAATGTTGGCTGTGAACAGCCCCCTGTGGTATCTATTTTTATCACATGCTCCACATGAGAAAAGTTCAGTGGCTTCGTGTTGATAAATCCCACCCCGCCCGATATTGAAATCATTGCACCCAAACCTCTCACAGTTAACATGGATTACTAATATGGAGGAATTATTTGTCCAAGATGGGAATAAAGAATGCCATTATATATTTAATGAGACGATGAGGGTAGTTGAAAGAAATTTTGCAGAATGCAGTACAGTTTGGGCAGTGAAGAGCGTCCATATTCACATGAATCATGATGGATAAAAAACAACTCGGTACAGTTACACAATCAAAATCTTTATTCTTTAATATAATATTCTGCCTTTTTTCACGAACCATCAATTACCTGATATCAGTAACAGACGAGTGACATACCAATCGCTTGCCACTGGTTGTCCCACAAAGGGGAAGACAGTTCATTGCAGATCATCCATACAGTTAAAAGTAGAAGTCCTGTCATGAAATGCACACAAATAGCACGTCGATCTGCGCGTTAATCTACGCATTATGACCATAGTAAGGCTATCAAATTCTGTACATATGGCCTGTGCACAAGCAATGTTTCAGCCAATGGACCTCCGGGGAACCTGGAGGTCCATTGGCGGAAATATTGCCTGTGTTTGCTATGAGTAACCAGGAGAACCTGCTGTGCTTTGGATGCCATTCGATATGGCAATTGCGCGCAATTCTAACGGGCAATTAAGCCTGGATAAGCGCACAATTCGTGACAGGACTTCTAGTTTTAACTGTAACACTTTCACCGAGTTTCAGACAATCGGCAAGGGCCGATGTTGAACCATGAGTGCTGATGGTTAACCGATGTGTACTTATCGGATGAGTTCCGATGTTACACCGATTAATCGTCTCATCTCTACATGTAGTTGTATATTACTGCATAAGGCCATGCGCACATGCTATTGATGCTTGATGAGCATTAACCCCACTTATGTTAAGGTAACTTGAACATTCAAACAGGGGATCATATTGCACGCTGCTTTTTGCCAAGGTGCGGCATTAGTGGCGCAGAGCTTTTCAAAATTGCATGAGCAATGGTGCGCAAGCACGATGACGCACCTCAAAATCGAAAGGCTGATCGTAACGTTAATAATTTGTCTTTCAATACGTTGAATGAGATGATGAGTCAGGACGACATAGGTTAATTATGATGCATACACCCAGAGTGGAGTTTCCCCTCGCGCAGTTATTTATTTTAGTTCAGAAGTCTCTTTACTACCTTTTTTTTAAATATATTTTTTCCCACTTTCACACTGAACTTGATTTATTATCTGGGTGAAATTTATACTCGGTGGGTGTCCAATATAGCATTGTACTCTGCAGAGTTACTGGACAGCCACCGTCAAAAAATAGGTTGTCCATGCATATAATATGATGTTTGATGTGATTTAACAGAATGGGTCGGTCTGCATAGGAGTGAAATGTACTTGCACTAAACAGCAAAATGTCATGATTATTGTGAAAAAATACAGGCTACTCAATGTTATTGCTGAATAAAACATAATTTTCTTTCTGTGTGTTCTGTCCTACAGATTTTTGCCTTCCTTTAACTAACTATTCAGCTCAAAGTGTATGCGATTATCAGAATGTTGAATAACCCCAAAGGATTGTCTTTCTGGTGATTGGACGTACAAACACAGATTGACTGATTGACTTTTGTCCGATTTTTGCTTTAGGGATAAAAAGCATATTTTTGTACATGCATGCAAACAGTTAAAAACCAGAACCACACGACTGGTGGAATTGGCTTTTTCAAAATTTATTTTTCTTCCTTAATTCTTGATTGATAACTTCTCGATCACATCAATCATTGTTACTAACGCCAGTGACAGTGACATGCAGAAATGGAGGGGTTGGGGTGCTGGAAGGGGACACAAGCTCAACGGGTCCCCCATATCCCACCCCAATACACTGTTCAACTCAATGTTTTTTGTTTGTTTGATTTAAATAAATAATTATTTAACCCTTCCCTCATGTACATGTAAATGGAAAACTACAATTAAAACTAGAAGTCCTGTCATGTACTGTGTGCTTATCTAGACAAAATTGCGTGCAATGGCCATATCGAATGGCATCCAACGCACGACAGGTTCTCCTGGTAACTCATAGCAAACACAGGCAATGTTTCTGCCAATGGACCTCCGGGTTACCCGGAGGTCCATTGGCTGAAACATCGCTTGTGCTCAGGCCATATGTACAGAATATGATAGCCTTACTATGGTCATAACATGTAGATTAACGTGCAGATCGACATGCTATTTGTGCGCATTCCGTGACAGGACTTCTAGTTTTAACTGTATGTAAACTCACTTGTACATGTAGGTACGGCCTGAACAAATTTACAAAATACATGATTTTTTGGCTAACATAGGCTAACAATCATTGACAAAGGCTCATTCCATTGTGGAGTCACAATCCATACTTTTGAGGGAAGAAGTTTTACAATAATTTAAAAAAAAAGTGGGGGTGGGAGTACGTTCGCCTATAGTTAATTAAGTTTATGGCAGATATAGGCCTCATTATGTGAATGAATCTCATTGAATGCATGGGCGGGGTTGGATTCTCAAATAAGGGGGAGGGGGGGTTGAGCAATATTATAACATGACCTTAGTCATGTCCCACGGAACCATGTCCAAGTGTGCGGTGGGCCTGGGAGAGGGAGCACCCCTGCATAGAGTAGGGATTCAGAGGCCCTCCCACACAGAAATTTTGTTTTAAATCTAGTGCACTGAGTGTTTTTTGTAAAATTTGCTCCCAACTGGACTGGAGGTAACTGTCTATGAACATTACCCAAACAAAACGCTGTACAAAAGTTTAAGTAGTTGAAATAAGGTTTATCGAATGTGAATTCCAATTCCCCACATGCCATCTCGTTCGGAGAATATTCTTTTGTGCAATTTCTTGTTCGGCCTTGACCAAACCTCCAACCAAAACCAGCATGTTGGCATGCATATTGCAGGACATTTTGCCACGGAAGTCAACATCCTCCCGAATTTCTTTTTTTCTGTAAATATTCTTAGGCATGAATTCGAGCGTGGATGGGTGATTTCTCTCAATAAACAACACACATCTTCACGTGCATGGAAATGTCTCGTTAAGCAAAGGAAATCTACTGGACAAGACACTTAATCCTGATTGCCCACATGGTGGACATGGTAGTGCTATATATAAAGGTGTACTGCATGTCGATGATGCACTTTCCTTCAACTGCTGCTAACTTTGCCCTTGCAGTTAGTAAGTTGGAGAGTCTGACGGTTGCTTTCTATAGCTTGGTGGTTCTTTCCATGTACAGTGCCTCCCCCACCCATAAAACTACCCAACACGCTGTGACAAAGGCTGTTGAAAGTGTTATTGAACCCCAGTAAACAAACAATTCCATTTAATTGATGGATTTGAGTCATACATTCATCTAATTCTGACAGTATACTTGTATCACTAGAATGTTAGATATTAGACAGATAACTTAAAACTATTGTCTCCTGGAGGCCATGGTAGAATGGGGCAATCCATGGTCCTCTAAAGTGGGCAGCCCGGATCTCATTCTAATAAGGGGTCATAAGGTAGGTTTTTGATGCAAAAGCTGAAAATCTTTAGTTATCAACTGGAAGAGTGCTGAATTATTTTTCCAACGTGATTTGTAACACAAGTGGGGCCGCGGTGGCATTGCAGTAACCGGTTCTCGTCAGAAGTAAAGCAACGTCGAGCCTGGTTAGTCCTCGGATGGGTGACCATCTGAGATTGATTCAGACTACCGCGCTGTGTCCTTAGGCAAGGCAGTTAACCCCCATTGCCCACATGGGGGCACAATGATGCTGTGTACTATGGCGTACTGCACGATGGTGCACATGTCTTCAACCAATCTAACCCTGCCTGTGCTGCAGTGCGGAGTTAAGATGTTGGGGAGCTGGCAGCTGCTCATCGTTGCGCGGTGGTTCTCTCCGGGTACTCCGGCTTCCTCCACCTGTAAAACTGTCACGGTCATGATTAGCCATTGTGCATAAGTATGTGACCTTAAACACCAATAAATAATAATGTAACACAAGTATTTTTTTTCAAAGATACCAGGCAACCCACATGCTGAACCTTAGTTCAGCAAGATATTGTTCCTAAATAATTGTTTTATTACCATTTATTGGAGAGTGCCTGTTGGCACTCTCCAATAAATTGTAACAAAACAGATTTATATAAATAGAAAAAATTCTACTGTTATCAAACATCAAGCTAATGCATAGTGTAAAGCCACTAGAGTGGTTTTCGGCACTATTCAATAGAGCCATGACAGTGGCTTCTAGCACTCAACCAGTTAAAGAAATTTCTTTGCAGGTGTCTGCTTTTCATGTTGAGTAAAGTGGTGAATTAACGTTGTATTATTATCTATTATTTTTGCTCTTACGACTATATCTGTGAGGAACCTAGGAAGATAATCTTGATTTGACTGCTCAGATTTGTGAGTATTCTTGTTCATGTCACCAAGGTTACTGAGACATAAAATAACATATCTATGCTTCAGAGTAGCAATCGCAGTATTATAATAATGATCACAGTTCAATTGTTAATATACATTTTAATGTTTTATACAGTGTTTTTAAATTTTTTATTTTTTTGATATTTAAAATGTTTATCAATTGAATTATCAACTGGACAGTGTATATATAGTTACTGAAAGTTGGAAATTGGCACAAAGAGTTGTATATTTATTCTGTCTGTTTATTTTGTACATTGAATTATCTGCATGTGACATGATTTTTATTTATTGTGAAATATCTAGTCTGTTTGACCCCTTCTCTCCAACATCTCTAGGGAAGTCAGATTCAACTGTGTTCAAATCAAGAGCCTGGGTTAATATTTGGGCTCTCTATGGGAGCCGGAATTGGCCATTTTGCTGAAGAATTAAAAATTTTGTATTCAGTACCTTCTAGAGGTGTGTAACTAAGATTAATCCACATACGTTGTATCAAGTGGCTTCATAGGGGAGCTCTACATTTTACTTTATGATCAACTGAAGAAAAGGCATGATGCCCAGATTATTTTTGTCACTCCCGAGGCACTCAAGGATTGACAGTGCAGCCTATGGAGATTGCTTGCTTAATGTAGACTCATTCTTGGACTCTGTTTAAATTGTGTTCTGTTCAAGATGAGAGCTTCAGGCCCCGTGGGGCCTCTTGTTATTATTGTTGTTTCAAATTTTAAAAAAAAATTCAACAAAACCGTATCATGTGAATCCTCATTGGAACAAGCTCAATGAACTTCTTCCACTCAGGGATCATGTGATATGCTTGTGCGGAAATGTTTTGAAAACTACAGTTTCGCAGTTTGAATGCAGTGACCATCCATCCATGTTGTGGTCACAATTAGGCATTATGCAGAAATGTGACCCTAAACACCAATAAATGAATAAATAAATATGCATGATGTCCTGTTGTGTCATATCACATCTTGTACTCTTAATAAACAAATACCCACTGACTTTTTGTTAACAGTGGTGTGATATGATCATGGTCACTGTATTGAAGAATATTCAGTTAATTGGAAATGGAGTATTTTCATAAATTTGGGAAATAGTCCAAGTATTTATTCTATTACAGGTTATAGAGCTCTGTGAGACAAGCTATAATGTATTAATCTTTTATCCAACGCAAATTATGCAGATGAATGCTGCAAATTTGTTAGGTGAAGGATTAAGTATACATATTGAAAGTGTTCCAGCCAAGAAGATCTGTAAAAATGGATAACTGGGCAGATTGTCCAAAAAATTAATTGAAAGGTTTATATAGTAAAGCCCAGTGAATTGGATATCTCTTAACCCTCTTCACTCTGATGTCAAAATTCCAAAGTTTTCAGCAGCAACAATTTCCCATAATGCAGTTTGGTATTTAACCAAAATATACCTTGTTTGACAGTGCTCATTGAACTCTGCCAAACAAAATATAATTGGTTAAATCCTTAGTTAAATCAGAAAAAACAGAGTGAATGGAAAAAATTCTGTTGCACTACCAGAGTGCTAGAGGTTAAGTGAATTACCCTGTCAGTTGAATGTAACTTACAAACACAAAACTATTTACCATACCTTAAGTACATATTTGATCTGTGTAATTGCATATTGGTTATGGAGTAAACACCTGTTAACTGAATAAAAAATCTGATATATATCGAAAAATTACCATGAAAATTACCTGTGAACCCTTTGAACACTCATTTCCTGGAATGGTATCACCTTTGTGTACTCTTACAGTGAGATGGGTCAGTCCAATATCAATACACAGGAAGGATAAAATAACAACTGCAGTCTGCAGCCGTCTGGCGAAAAATGGGACAAAATTATGCCTTGGACCGAAAAATTGGTCTTGTGTGTTCAAAGGGATAATTGAAAACTCCTGCTTATTGAATAATTATTGGTAAAGTGACTGTTCAATTAACAGGGATCCTCTGTGATAGTTTTTATTTATAGTAAAGTCAAGTGCAAGGAATTTTGCTTTCCATGTTGGAAGAGTACCCTGTGTGGGTTATTTAACCCTTTACCTAACATGAAAAGCAGACGACACTTGCAAAAATAATTCTTGAATAACTATTTTTTTTCATTTTTTGTCTCAAAAACACAGGTTATGACCCCTCGTTGGACGAGCT